>VWZE01004263.1:213075-235114 GCA_013396675.1 Eubucco bourcierii
CCAAACCATCACAGCACCTTAGCATCTTTCTTAAATTGTGAGACCTGGAACTGGACACGGTACTCAATGTGTGGCCCAACCAGTGCTGTCTACAAGGGCAGAATGACCTCCCTTGTCCTGCTGGCCACAACTGTTTCTGATACAGACCAGGATGCCATTGGCCTTCTTGGCCACCTGTGCACACTACTGGCTCATGTTCTGTTGCCTGTCGTCCAATACCCCCAGGTCCCTCTCTGCCTGGCTGCTCTTCAGCCATTCTGTCCCCAGCCTGTAGCACTGCTTGGGGTTGTTGTGGCCAACAGCAGTGCTACATTCTTAATCCATGCCAGTGTTGAACTGCCACCCATAACCATTTGCAAGGATAAGTATTTTCCTTTGATTTTCTGACTTACTTGTATAATGCCACTCATGTCTTAAGAGATTAAAAATGGAAAGAGTACACGTATGGGTGATTTTGATTAATAGGATCTTCAGTACAAATGTAATAACTTCAAATGTAAAATATTGATCTTGTGTGTGACTTGCTCTTATAAAGTTTTTTTTTGTTGGTGGTGGTTTTTTTTTCGTTTGTTTTGGGTTGTTTGTTTGTTTTTTTAGTTGCAATTATATGGAAAGACAAACATTGTGTTAGCTCCTGTAATGTAATATGTGACATGATACAATATACAGTTTGCAACCCTGAAGGTCAGGAACTAGAATGTTATTTGTTATGGAGAGAGAGAAGATTAATTCCCAATATACTGAAAGGATGTATCTTTAGACAGAGATAGAGCAAAACAGATAGCTTCCATGACATATTTGATACCATACACCTAGTCAGTTGCATTGGAAATCAACTGCATTGATGAATTTTAGCAGATATATTGACAGCAACACTGAATAAAATAATAGTCTGCATTATATATAATGGAAGCATTTCATGATGAACATAATAACATCCTGTATAATTGCTAATGAAAGGCAATGTTGTGTTCTGGACTTTTGCTCCTAGTTTTGGTCTGCAATGAAAAGACTGATCTCTGTATGTATCTGAGACAGTGTGGGGTACTTTCTGTGGTGAAAGTATGATATTTTTTACCATTAAAGTAGTGAAAGCAGGTAAACTTTTTTTTGTTTGTTTACTTTGTTATTTATTACATCATGGATTAGAATTTTTCAGGCCTCTGCTATAGAACTTTACAGGCTAAATGTTCTTTCTAGAAAACTCTTTCATTACCAAAATGCAGACTGGCTTTTTAGCATCGTTGTATGTTTTCCTTCTGCATTTATGACAAAACAAAACACCCCCCCCACCCCAAAAATAAAAATCAATCAGAATTCCTAAAATAAAATTAAGTAATCATCTGGAATAACAGAAGACACTTCGATTGAGCTTATGAGTTGCAGTCAGGTAAATGGAGGGAACAGATTTCTGAATCCAGGTGTCTGTTGAAAACTGTCTTCTGTAATCATGACCCTGTTAGTAATTCTGAATCTCTCCTAAACCCAAATAAGTAAGATGATTATTAATCTATTTTAAAATAATTGTCATGTGAAAAACCTGTTGATTTTATTTTTACTATGTGAACTCTGAATAGAGATAGAATTTCCATTCAAAGAGTACAGAAACCATGGACAAAGTAATTCAGAAAGGCTCATTATACTGGTGTGGCTGAGGTGGCAACTCCTGAAAGCCTAAAGGCATAAGAGAATATTGAATGTCACTTGAGATACATTTACGCAGATCCTTGTTATAGAGGTTCTGTGACCTGTTTGTAGTCAGTGTTGTTGCTGTCACTTGTTTGCAAGAGCAGAAGAGTGTGAGAAGTTGAAGCAGCATGTACCCTTTGCTCTGAAAATGTGCAAGGGCAGCGGGGAGCGTGACTCTCTTTCTCCTGGTCACTCTTTGCAGTAACTGAAAAAGAAGCAGCAGCAGAAACAGTGTACCCATCCTCAGCAGCCTTAGTGAGTAATTCCAGTGACACCTCAGTAGTCAGGGATTTTAATTTTTTATTCCTTGCCAGTGGTGACATGGAAAGAATTGCTGATGTGGCCACCTGGGTTTCAGGTGCAGGTCAGCCGATCTGGGTTGCAGTTCTTTGCAAACTGAGTTACTGTATTGCAAAGTCATAAAAATTTTAATTGGGAAATATGACATGTTCCTGCAGTTTATCTCTTTTATTGGCTTGATGTTATTTTAGCCACCCTTTGCTTTAGTAGTAGTGTTTTTTTATTTGTGGGAAGGTGTAGTTGTGGGCCATGGTAGTTTCACACAATATTGTTAAACTTACCAAAAGTCTGTTAGTGATTTTTGCTGGTTTATAATTTGCTGTATACATATGAAAATAGGTGACAAAAATTAATCAAGATATAAAGCTCTTTGACATGTTTCCTTGATAAGACTTTGAAGGTCTTCTTCAGTTATTTATGACTAATTGCACACTAATAAACTTAGCTTTTGTTCTTGTCTTCGTAATGGATTTACTGTGACATATTCTGAAGTGTGCTGTCAGGAGCTGTATGTTTTCTGCTAAATATCTGGATAATGAAAATCAGTCAAACTTTATGCAGGGTTTTTTTTAATGCCATTCCATGTATATGTGCTTTCTTCCAGTTCTCTTACATTGATTTTGATGGATTGATGGCTTTTAATGTTTTCTAAAGTTGTGGTTTATTGAAATGTTCAGGCACAGAGGAAGGCATAAAAATATTACACCAGGAGCTAATGCATACATATTACACTGTGCACAAACACTTTTTTTTTTTTTTTTAATGGCAACTCTTTACAGCAGTTAAGTATTTGCTAAATATGCCGTGGATGTTTTCCATATACCTTTCCTCCATAATATTCTTTATCTGCTCTTTTTTTTTTTTTTTTGAGTGACATTATTGAAAAATAAACAATGGTATAAGAATTTTAAGAAGATAGTTCAAGTTGGAAAATGTAAAACTCATTTAGTTTACACTTCCTTGTGCTGGGTGGTTTGCCATCTTCACTTTTATTTAGTGCAAATGACTTAACATTTTCTGGATAATACTTTTGATGGTGCTGTCTTCTTCAGTTAGATTAGATGAAGCCCTTAAGTAGTTGGAGAAGTTCTCCACTAGTGACTACAGCAGTGGACAAGGGAAGACCAACTGCTGTCTGCACTTTCATAAAGCCTTTGATAGAGTTTCCTACAGCATCCTACTCTCTTAAGCTGGACGCCCATGGATTTGATGAGTGAACTGTTCAGTGGATAAGGATTTGGTTGGATGGTCGCATCTCAAGGGTAGTGGTCAGCGATTCAGTATCCAGATGGAGGTGGGTGATAAGTGATGTCCCTCAGGTACCTGTGCTGAGACCAGCACTGTTCAGTATCTTCATCAATGAGAGCAAGATTGAATGCATCTTCAGCAAGTTTCTTCAGCAAGGTGGCTTGTACAGTTGCCATGACTGAGGGATGCAATGCCATCCAGAGGGACCTAGAAAAGCTAGGGAAGTAGGCCCAGCTGAACCTCATGAGAAGTGCAGTCAAGCACCTGGGCTGGAGCAGTCATCAGTACCAATACAGGCTGGGGGATGATGATGTTGAGAGCAGCCCTGCAGAAAAGAATGTGGGGCTAATGGTGGATGAGAAGATGGACATGAGCCAGCAATGCACACTTGAAGCCCATTAGGCAAATATTATCCTGGGGGCTGCATCAAAAGAAATGTGGCCAGCAGGCTGGGAGAGCTGATTCTGCCACTCTGTTTTGCTCTGGTGGGACCTCATCTGACATAATCTGTCCAGCTCTGGAGTCCTCAACACAAAAATGGACAGGACAGGACATGGACCTGCTGGAGCAGGTCTAGAAAAGGGCCACAAACCCCTGATCATCTCTGGAGCACGTCTCCTACAAAGGCAGGCTGGGAGAGTTGAGATTGCTCAGCCTGGAGAAGGCTCCAGGGAGAATTTATAGCAGCATTTCAGTATCTGAAATGGACCACATGAAAGCTGGGGAGGGACTGTTTATAAGGCATGTAGCAATAGGACAAGGGGCAGTGGTTTTAAACTAGGGAGAAGTAGATTTAGGTTGCAGGTTAGGAAGAAGTTCTTTACAATGAGGGTAGTAAAGTACTAGAACAGGTTGCCCAGAGAGGTGGTAGAGGCCTCATATCCCTGGAGATATTCGAGGTCAAACTTGTTGGGACCTTGAGCAACCTGATCTAGTTAAAGATGGCACTGCTCACTGCAGGGAGGTTGGACACGATGACTTTTGAAGGTCCTTTCTTACGTGATACATTCTACAGTTCTACAATTCCATTTGCTTTTTTGGTTCCATTTGCTTTCATGTGGAAACACAGACACTGACAGAGTAAACCCATGGATTTCTCTAGTCTTGTATACTGTCCTTGGCAGTGTCAAATAGGTTAAGAGCTGTGCCAGGTAGCAAAATGCACCTAGGCATTTACATTTATGGGCTGAAGAAAATGTTATTAATAACAGCTCATGCTGTACCTGGGGCAGAGGGATTCCGTTTCTATCCAGAAGCATAAGATTTAATTAATCTCACATTGTTGTCTTTGCTTATAAAGCTGCCAGTGTTGTTTACCATCAGAAGATTATCCAACCCTTTAAAAAAGCAGCTTTCATATTTGTCTCAATGAACTTTCACAGCAGTTAACCCCATAAATTAATTAAACACTGCCTTGAAAATGCAGCTACTTTTTAGAGTTGAAAGTTTAGTATCATTTCATAGAAGCAGATTTTTCACAGTCAGGGAATAACATTCAAAAAGAAATTGGATAATTTTCACTCTGCCTTTCATTATTTTACTGTACTTTTTCCCAGTTGATAAATTAATTGGCTGATTTCATATGTTTGAAGTGGACTTCCTTCTCCCATATGTCTGTACCCCACATCCCCTGACCTTTTTTCACCACTTCAGTCCAAAGTGAAATATGTAATAAGCCTATAAATGCTATTAATCTTATGATCTATTTTAAGAAAATCCATTACTGGTAGTATATTTATAAGCTGTCTAAGTTCTGTTCTTCTAAAGCCAAAATTTTAAAGCTAACTTCAATCAAATTTAGCAAATTGACTGAGCTACTTTATCTGAAATATCTCATGTTTGCAGGTGCTGAAAGTTTCAAGTCATGTAATACTTTTGGGTGGGTTTTTGTGTGTGGTTTTGTTTGTTTGTCTGATGTTAGCATTTTTATTTTGTTTTTAATGAGAGAAGCTGTGGATTACATCTGATAGGAATAAGGAGTTCTTGTAAATGCATGGTTTCAAATATTCTCAGATTAAAAGGCTTTCAGATTAAAAGGCTTTCAAATATTTTCAGATTAAAATGCTTCCAGATAAAATGCTTCCAGATAAAATGCTTCCAGATAAAAGGCTTCCAGATAAAAAGGCTTCCAGATAAAAAGGCTTCCAGATTAAAAGGCTTCCAGATTAAAAGGCTTCCAGATTAAGGATGTGACGAGAAGGTGTCGTGGGTTTAAAGAGCCGACAGAGTGAAGCTCTCAAATGAATTGGAGAAAAAAACAGAATTCTGTTTGGAGAGAGTTACAGATAGAAATTACAAAGCAGATACAGAATCCATAAACAAACCCCCCCTGAATTTTCCCCCAACCCAAAACTAAGTCTATCATCCCCAGTGCTCTAATCCTCCCCCCCACCCCACCATGCCTCTGCCATCCAAGAGGCCTAAGCACAGCCTCTGGAGGCCCCAAACCAGACCTATCCTTACATGTTTGTCCCGATAACGCAGCTCCTGCCCGGCACAAGACTGGCGGGGGAGGAAAGGAGAAAAAACTGACCTTGCTGTGAGTTTACAAAAAGATAGCAGAATTATGGGATTGAATAACAATCTTCTAGTCCCAAGAGGACTATTTTTTAACCCTATAGTTCCAAACCTGGGACAGAAAGCAGTATCAGTTTTTGTGAGGGTGATGCATATAACAGTTCTAGTTACATACAATGAAGAAGCTTATGTTGTAAGTAGGTCCACAAAGAGAACTGAGTTTACTACACAGCTGAATATAAAACACAGCAATGCAAAGAAATTAGTTTCAGCTGCATCAGTTCCTTCATCTGACTCTCCACATAGTTGAGAACCTGCTGATCTTGACATACAAATGGGCAGTGGAGGGACCTGTGCTGATGGACAAAGGTTTGAGGGACGGACAGAGGACAGGAATATTTACTCTAGATTTATGACCACTTAATTTAAAATAGATCTGTATGTCTTTCTAATATCTTGTAGTTCTAGTTTAAAAAGGATTAGTGTCTAAAAAAATGTGTCATGTCAAGATTGTTATCTAATGATATTTAATTCTCATTGTTACTATTATACTTCTACACCTTTCATGTCTCCTCCAGTGCACTGAACTTCATGTTTTTTAAATTACCTGGGATTGTGGTTAATTGAGATTTTCCTGGGCTTTCGATGACGTGCACTCAGCCTGACATTGAGCTTGAAGAGGACCTACACCTGCCTATATTCCATATAATTCTCTCTATATAAAAGACCTTGTGTTCTCTGCACCAGATGGTTTGCTCCTTCCAAAAATCTGGACTTACAAATAACTTTCTATACTTGATTAAGCAATGCAGCTTTTAGAAACAAAATCCACTGGTAAAGCTACATGCTACTTCTCACTGTATCATCACTGAATTTTAGGGTGAAAGTGTGAAATTGCATGTGTCAGTTTGGGGAATAAAATCATGGCAATAACAGGTAGTGATCACCTGCCTGGAAGTAAGTTACCTTTAGGGGACACAAAGATGCTCAGAGGGTTGGAGCATCTCTGCTATGAGGACAGACTACAAGAGCTGGAGCTCTGCAGCCTGGAGAAGAGAAGACTTCCAGGATACCTTGGATTGGCCTTCCAGTATTTGAAAGGAACCTACAGGAAGGCTGGGAAGGGACTATTTACAAGGTCTTGTAATGACAGGAAGAGGAGTAATGGGTTTGAACTGGCAGAGGAGAGATTGATACTGGATGTTAGGAGGAAGTTGTTTGCAGTGAGGGTGGTGAGACACTGGCACAGGTCGCCCATGGAGGTTATGGCTGCTCCTTCCCTGGAGGTGTTCAAGACTGGGTTAGATGAGGCTTTGAGCAACCTATTCTAGTGGGAGGTGTCCCGGCCTGTGGCAGGGGGTTGGAACTGGATGAGCTTTGAGCTCCCTTCCAGCCTAAACCATTCTGTGATTCAGTATGCTGATGTGAACAACACATCGACTGTGCATAATGCCTGGCAAGAGCCAGACCATCTCATGTCTGTTTGTTCTGCTTCTTAAGGTACATTATAGTATTTATTCCTTCTTGAGTTAGTTTCATGATGTAGCTGTTTACAATGACAGATTTGTTAGCATGTTGAATCCTGGATTTTACTGTATGAGTTGTCATTTTTTTGTGGGTAGCAAGTCTTTGCAGAAATTGTTTTTATTTGTCGTGAATATCCTCTCTGATAAAATGTCATGGTTAATTGGTTTTATCAATCATTCAAATTGTACAATAACAATTCATCTTATTATACAAGTCTTATACATAAAAATCTAACTGCTGAAAATTGCTGTATTAGAGGATGCTAAAAAATGTAATTTCATGTAGAATCATAGAATGGTAAGGTTGGAAGGGACCTCAAGGATCATCTAGTTCCAACCCCCTGCCATAGGCAGGGACACCTCCCACTAGTACCGGTCACTCAAGGCCTCCTCCAACCTGGCTGTGAACACCTCCAGACAGGGAGCAGCCACAACCTCCCTGGGCAACCTGTGCCAGTGCCTCACCACCCTCACTGTAAAGAACTTCCTCCTAATATCCAGTCTAAATCTCCCCTCTGCCAGTTCAAACCCATTGCCCCTTGTCCTGTTGTTGCAGGACCTTGTAAATAATCCCTCCCCAGCCTTCCTGTAGGCCCCCTTCAGATACTGGAAGGCTACTATCAGGTCCCTTCGAAGCCTTCTCTTCTCCAGGCTCCAGAGCCACAACTCTCTCAGCCTGTCCTCATAGGAGAGCTGCTGCAGCCCTCTGATCATCTTTGTGGCCCTCCTCTGGACCCACTCCAACACTTCCATGTCCTTCCTGTGCTGAGAGTTCCAGAACTGCACACAGGACTCCAGATGGGGTCTGACAAGGGCAGAGTAAATGGGCAGAATCACCTCCCTTGCCCTGCTGGCCACGCTTCTCTTGATGCAGCCTAGGACTCGGTTGCTGTCTGGGCTGCATGTGCACACTGCAGGCTCATGTTGAGCTTTTCATCAACCCTGACTCCAAGGTCCTTTTCCTCAGGGCTGCTCTCCAGGCAAGGTCCTTTTCCTCAGGGCAACCTGTAGCTCAGGTTGATCTCAGATTATGCAGATAATTCTAGATTTTTAAAATTTTTTAAAAAAATTTTCCCTACATATTTTTTCCCTCCAATCCAGTGGTATAATTATTGTTTAATTCATAGCATTCTGAAGTCAATAGAAATATCCCTGCTGTATACAATGGGTGTTAGTTTGTTTGTTTTTTTTTTTCCCTTCAGCCAGCCTTAATTGTTTCTTGTATGTACACATTTTGCTTAAAATACTTTGAACATTGCAAGCTAAATACTGCTCATGCTGTACAGGCCAAGACTCAAAGCTCATCAGGTCCGTACCATTACCACAGACCTCAAGACCAGACCATGGCACCAAGTGCCACGTCCAAACCCGCCTTGAACACCTCCAGGGACACTGACTCCACCACCTCCCTGGGCAGCCCATTCCAGCACTCAATGACTCTCTCAGTGAAGAACTTTCTCCTCACCTCCAGCCTAAACTTCCCCTGACGCAGCTTGAGACTGTGTCCTCTTGTGCTGGTGATGCTTGCCTGAGATTCAGAACGGTTGACAGGATTCAGAATGCTCAAGTTTAGCCACATGGGGAGGACAGTCAGGCTCTGCTTCTCCTTTTGCCTTTTAATGGCTCATGGTTGTGCAGCTCTACAGAATGTGCACCTGCAGGTAGCTAAGGAAGAAGTGATAGAGGGGGTTTTATAGATCATCAATACACAAACCTGGTGTTTAAAACAGCTCCTGGGAGATGGAGAAAACCAGCAGAAGAAACTCATTGGTGTGCCATCTCTTCCTTATCAACTTGGATATCATTCATGGCTTGGCCTTAGATAGGAGTGTTTTTCAGCTTCGTCTTTCTGGCTGGTAAATTTAGCAGGCAGACTGAAGAGCCAACACTTTCTGGACTTCTCTACTGAGAAAACTGAAATTGCATAAACATGTAGAGAGATAAAGGAAAAGTTCAACATGAACCTGCAGTGTGAGTGCAGCCCAGACAGCAACCCAGTGCTGGGCTGGGCTTTCCTCTCCCTCTCTTTGAATGTTAGATTACAGTTCTGATTGAAAGCCCCATATAGGCAATGGCATGACTTTTCTTGAACCTAGAAGAAAAAAACAAAAAGGATTAAAAAACTTCTCATATGAAAGGAAACAAAATGTGTCATAGAAGGAGCAACTGTGTAGAATAGAAATGTTCACTTTCAATAAATATATGTTTATGTTCCTATGTATCATAACAGAGGGATTCATTCATTGCCTCACAACAAATGTTCTGTTGGACTGCTGTGGAGACATAATTTATTTATATATTACACAGCTGAACATAGGTAGAGGAATACCTGGTAGTGAAAACATCTTCACAACTATTGGTGATATAATGAATTATGGAAGGCAATGCAGTGTTGCCTCTGTGCAAATGATACTTCCATTCCCATACCTATTGAAATGCAGAATAGAAAAATAATAAATCAGAATTAGTTTTAGCACTTTGTGTTTGCTATACAGTATTTCAGAGCACAAATATTTATACTTGGGTTACTTTCTAGTTGATAGTTTCACACAGATCTGACACCAGTGTTGAACTTGAGTTAGCAATTTTTTTGGTTTTTATTATTTTTCTTCTTGTTTCAAAACAGAAATAGTAAGTTGAAATGATGTTTTTAAGGAATGTTTAGCATGCAGAACTTGGTGACCAGTGTTGCTTGGTAAAAAAACTGCTGTCTGGTGAAGCTGTTCAGTTTTGATTCTTGAATGTGTTCTGAGTTGTAATTTACCAAAAGAATATTAGCCAAAGGAAATACCATGGGAGTCTCTTTCTCCATGCGTACTTCTATTGTAAGTGAAAATAGGACAGAAGAGGAAAGTGGAATAAAATTGAGTAGTGGTCTTGAAGTTTTGGAAACTGTACCATGAGCCACCATCTGTTCAATGCTGTTGCTTTCATCCTAGAGCTGCTTTATTTTTAGTGGGAATATGTACTGAATACATGAGACAATACAACCTCCTTCTCCTCCCTTAAAAAAAGAAAACAAACAAAAACAAAACAAAGCAAAAAACCAAACAAACCAACCAATATCCTCCTAAATCTAAAGCGTTCAAGGCCAAGTGTAAGGTCCTGCACCTGGGTAGGCACAATCCCAAGCACAACTCCAGGCTGGGTGGGAAATGGCTGAGAGGAGCCCTGAGGAAAAGGACCTTGGAGTCTGGGTTGATGAAAAGCTCAACATGAGCCTGCAGTGTGAGTGCAGCCCAGACAGCAACTGAGCCCTGGGCTGCATCAAGAGCAGTGTGGGCAGCAGGGCAAGGGGGGGGATTCTGCCCCTTTACTCTGCTCTCCTCAGACCCCACCTGGAGTTCTGTGTGCAGTTCTGGAGCCCTCAGCACAGGAAGGACATGGAAGTGTTGGAGCAGGTCCACAGGAGGGCCATGAGGGCTGGAGCAGCTCTGCTATGAGGACAGACTGAGAGAGTTTGGGTTCTGCAGGCTGGAGAAGAGGAGCCTTCCAGGAGACCTTAGAGTAGCCTTCCAGTATCTGAAGGGGGCCTACAGGAAGGCTGGGGAAGGACTATTGACAAGGGCTTGCAATGTCAGAACAAGGGGGAATGGGTTTAAACTGGCAGAGGGGAGATTTAGACTGAATGTTAGGAGGAAGTTCTTTCCAGTGAGGGTGAGACACTGGCACAGGTTGCCCAGGGAGGTTGTGGCTGCTCCCTCCCTGGAGGTGTTGAAGTCCAGGTTGGAGGAGGCCTTGCGTGACCTGTGCTAGTGGGAGGTGTCCCTGCCTATGGCAGGGGGTTGGAACTGGATGATCCTTGAGGTCCCTTCCAACCTTACCATTCTATGATTCTATAGTTTTTGTTGTCTGTAGAATAAGATATATTTGCTTTGCATATTTATTTTTATATGGAAAATTTGATCATGCCTTGTATAAATTCCAGCTTCATAATTCTGTTAATAAAACAAACAATCATCCTTACCAACTCTGCAGTCAGACACTGGTTTTGCTTACCCAGTGGTACTGGCTTTAGTTATATGATAGGTTCATTGTGCTTGTCCCATGCTTTACCAAATGAAGTGAAAATCAAACATCATATAGCATAGGAATTATAAAATACAATGAGGAAATTTGCAGATCTTCCTAAATCTGAAAAGACATATCAGGATGTAACACTATGTGATTACCTTTTTTAACATTAAACCAATTTTTTAATTCACATGCTATCTTGGTGTCATGTTACTGCAAGGCTTATTGTAGTTTTGAAATGATGGAGGAGTGGGAAAGTTAGCTTTTGCTATGGTAAAGGCATAACCAGACATCTCTAAAACACAAATAGACAAAATAATGCTGCAGAAGTGATTTTTTTTTTTACATTCTTGCAGCTCATCGATCCAAATTATTGTCCTCCTTTATTTAGATAATCCTAAGGTACAGGTTCTTTGCCATCCTTTAGCTGTAAATCTAATAATATGGTTGGAGTTGCTCAATAATCTTCTATCTCCAGCTTTTCTTCATTTCTGATTCATTGTGTCTATTATTAAACCCAGCTGTTGATGTTTTTGAATGAACTGATTTCTGAATTAACTCTGCATTGTGTACTGTAATAATGCCACTTCTGAATTATCATGGGCTGCTCCCAATTTACTTTTAGATAATTAAAGGCTGTCTTTATTTCTATCCAAGTTGCCTCTTTTATTTCCCAGAACGCAAGGATGTGATTTCATTCATGCTGCTCTAGGGGTCTGAAGTTGATAATCATTTTTTCTGCATCTGCCCTCATCAGTGTCATCTTCCAATATATGATGCTCCAGTGTTATTCCTTGGCTTTACTCATTAGTATTCACAGTGTTGGTACTCTGTTGTTCCAGTCTACCACAAACCATCCCCTATTATTTTCCTGAGAAGTCTATACCTTCATGGAGTGGAGTAGCCTTGCTTTCTAGAGTACATTCCTTTTCTTTCTTATACACTTTTATTCATGTATATGAATATCTATATTCATTATTTTATGAATGAATATAAACAACATTGGGATAGTCATAGTGTATCTTGTGTGGTCTGTATACTAATTACTAAATTAAATTTAAGGATTAAAATGTATAGACCTCATTATAATATAGAATCATAGAATGGTAAGGTTGGAAGGGACCTCAAGGTTCATCCAGTTCCAACCCTCTGTCATAGGCAGGGACACCTCCCACTAGGACAGGTCACACAAGGCCTCCTCCAACCTGGTCTTGAACACCTCCAGGGAGGGAGCAGCCACAACCTCCCTGGGCAACCTGTTCCAGTGCCTCACCACCCTCACTGTAAAGAACTTCCTCCTAACATCCAGTCTAAATCTCCCCTCTGCCAGTTTAAACCCATTGCCCCTTGTCCTGTCATTGCGAGGTCTTGTCAATAGTCCCTCCCCAGCCTTCCTGTAGGCCCCCTTCAGATACTGGAAGTCTACTATAAGGTCTCCTGGAAGCCTTCTCTTCTCCAGGCTGCAGAGCCCCAACTCTCTCAGCCTGTCCTCATAGGAGAGCTACTCCAACCCTCTGAGCATCTTTCTGACCCTCCTCTGGACCTGCTCCTGGAAAAGTAATTAATGGAGTTGTCTTTCCAAGTAAACTTTTTTTTTTTTTTTCATTTTAAATAGAATAAAACAAACAACAAAATATATACACACCAAAAAACCTCCAAAACAACCCAACCTTTCAAAACAAAATAAAATCAACAAAAATAAACCCCAAACAATAACAACAAAATAAGCAAAACTATAAATAAAAGAAAATAAACAAACAAAAAAAACCATAGATATACTTCAAATGAAAAAACTGACCTTTGACATACTTCAGTATGGACTTCTATGTGATATGTAATTCCCTTCTTAAACCAGCTCATGTCATTGCTAAAATAAAATAAGAAGCTTCCTATTAATGTTTTTTTTAAAGGAAAATATGAGGAATCTGTAGTAACTGCTCCAGACAATTTAAAAAATCATCTTGTTTATCCTTGCTGGGGCTCATAAGAAAAAGGCATCTTAATCTTTCTGAAATTAGAATTCACCTCCAGTTAGGTGAGGTGTATTTAATTCCACTTGGCATGAAGGAGGAATTCTTATTTGAGCCTACTGCTTTTCCTTTTGGTGAGATGAAACTCCTGTGACCTCTTCCAAGTTTAATAATTGAGATCTTTATGGTTTGGTTTCTTCCCTTTGTTAGTTTTTGAGGTTTGCTTGTGGTACTTCGACATGTAGCCATAAAACTGAGCAGTGGGTATGACGGAGAATGATCTTCATCTGAGCAACGGGAATGGCACAGAATGATCTTCATCTCAGAAATGGGAATGACACAGAATGATCTGCACCTGATCAATGGGTATAGGAAACAATGATCTTCATCTGAGCAATGGGTATGGCAGAGAATGATCTGCACCTGAGCAATGGGTGTAGCAGAGAATGATCTGCACCTGAGCAATGGGAATGGCAGAGAATGATCTGCACTTGAGCAATGGGCATGGCAGAGAATGATCTGCACCTGAGCAATGGGTATGGCAGAGAATGATCTGCACCTGAGCAATGGGTATGGCAGAGAATGATCTTCACCTGAGCAATGGGAATGGCAGAGAATGATCTGCACTTGAGCAATGGGTATGGCAGAGAATGATCTGCACCTGAGCAATGGGTATGGTAGAAAATGATCTGCACTTGAGCAATGGGTATGGCAGAGAATGATCTGCACCTGAGCAATGGGTATGGCAGAGAATGATCTGCACCTGAGCAATGGGAATGGCAGAGAATGATCTGCACTTGAGCAATGGGTATGGCAGAGAATGATCTGCACCTGAGCAATGGGTATGGCAGAGAATGATCTGCACCTGAGCAATGGGAATGGCAGAGAATGATCTGCACTTGAGCAATGGGTATGGCAGAGAATGATCTGCACCTGAGCAATGGGTATGGCAGAGAATGATCTGCACCTGAGCAATGGGAATGGCAGAGAATGATCTGCACTTGAGCAATGGGTATGGCAGAGAATGATCTGCACCTGAGCAATGGGTATGGCAGAGAATGATCTGCACCTGAGCAATGGGAATGGCAGAGAATGATCTGCACTTGAGCAATGGGTATGGCAGAGAATGATCTGCACCTGAGCAATGGGTATGGTAGAAAATGATCTGCACTTGAGCAATGGGTATGGCAGAGAATGATCTGCACCTGAGCAATGGGTATGGCAGAGAATGATCTGCACCTGAGCAATGGGTATGGCAGAGAATGAGCTTCACCTTACTAATAAGCAAAATTAATCAAATGAGGTGAGAATTTATTTTAAGAGACATCTATTTACTTGAAAATGTAGTAGCAAGTCCTTCCAGGTTAATGTAGCCTTCACAAAGCAATTACTTATACCTGCTTGATTTCATGTAACCGCCTACCAGTAAGTGACAAAGTATTAACTTTCTCTTTACTTGATTACTTCCTATGCAGGACTTTTCTCTATTATTCCTCAAGAGTCAGCACTGTTAAGAGGCTGTGTAAAATTTTCAGACAAGTGCTGATATACTCTAACAAAAAAAAATGTGTCTTATTTATGATGTGTCAAATTACTGTTATGAGAACAGACCTTTTAGGTTGCATTCAGCCTTTAATTTGACTGAATTTAAATAGCATAAAATGCCTTTTAGTTGGAACTTGGCATGCATATTATGTCTCTCATTTCAATGGAAAACATTCACATGCAAATACAATTTGTTTGGACTGAGTATAAATGCCACTATCATGACTGATGAAGGCTTTTGATCACACATCTACAAACTGAAACCTTAAAAAGGAAGAGGCTATTTGGACTGGCATTGGCAGCGTCATGAATTATTTAGTTCCCATTATTCATAAATCTCTGAGGAGAAAGCTTATGAGTTTTTTTTTAAGGAGGTGTAGTCATAGTTATGTTGCCAGATTCTATTTATGTTGGTACTGGCTGCATGTGCAAACTTCTTCTGAACTGCAAGTTATGCTGAATGTGAAAGAGGTGCATGTGGGAACTTCTAAGGAGTGGTACTGAAAGATTTCTTTGGTTTCCTAGGATAAGAATGGGGATATCTTTGTTGTCACTGTCTGCTTCAGTGTGCTCCAAGAGGTAGGCTAGGCAAGAGCATGTCAGTATAATTTGGTGAGCTACTCAGTGAGCTGCCAGGGACCTCAGTGAATCTCACAGAGCACATTTTCACAGCTGGAGTTTGTTCTGCTCTTCATTCACTGAACTACAAATCTCTTTTGGCTCTGCTCTGACACCAAAACAATAACAGCAATGCCGCCCTCCTTTTTGTGTTCTTTTTGCTCACAATCCTTTATTGTACAATGGTTTTGCTTCAAATGGGTGACATTTCAAAATGTTTCCTCTATTTCCAGCAATGATTGAAGCTAAACAGTGTATATAAACACTATTCTGCTATAAAGGGAGCTTGTCTGCTTATTTAGCTTATTGCAGTTGTGTAACGATGCTGTATAGAAGATGCATATTGGTAGAGGTGTCAAGGAAGGAGTTAGAAATAGCCAATAATAATTTGTTTTGTTTATCTGCTTTGTGGGCTAGTTTAGGGAGTAATGTGACAACCTTGAGGCAGTGTTTGAAGGAGGGGAGGAACACAGACAGAGACTATCATAATGATAGCAGTAAATAAATAATTATTAAGAAGACATGACAACTTTCTTGTTGTGTTGCTATGTTAGGTATTCATTTACGGTTATTATAGAGTCTTGATCTATTTCCTTCTGTACTACATTTCTTATCATGTTAGGGAAAAAAACAATCTCAGTGTTAAAATGCTGAGAATGCAGATGACTTGAGTTTTAAATTTTGAAATGTTTATAATATGTCTCTTACACATTTGGTTTTTTGAGCTTTCTGCTCTGAATCTTTGGATTTAATGTTTCTGCCTTCTTTTCACTTTATATTGCAGTGGGTGTTTTTGCGTTTTGGTTTTTTTTTTTCCCCTCCTATTCTCTGTGTTTTCATCTTTTTTACATCCCTGATTTTTAGCTTTTCTTGTTGACTTCGAAAAACTTTTTTAGTCATCTTTTTTGCTTAATTATTAACATGCTACATTTAAGGATCTTGTGCTGTCTACAAGTGACAATGCTTCATTCCTTTAATTTTCATTCCACCAAAGCAGTAGAACTTGTCAGAAGATCTGTATTTTATTTCTTTTAAGTTATTTCTAGCAATCACTCAGAAGCTCTTATTTGATGTTGTCTCTACAGTAGACTGTGTACCATTGTTAGTAAGTCTTCTTGCTAGGTACATATACTGGTGATTGTACCTTGATTGTGTGTAGACACCCTGGTAAAGGTGTTCTCTAATATGTCCTTATTTTGTCTCAGACAGAACTGAGCAGTTCATGAAATGCTTCTGGTCTGTTTTGGAATTATGGCTATCATACATCTGAAGGCCAAAGGTGAAGGGCACATGATAAAAGTCCCCAGTACAGAGCAAAGCTGTGACACATTCATTAACATCTCTTTTCATCAGTTTGTGGATGTTCTTGATAAACTGGCAAGCTGTGAGTCACCCCTTTAGAAACTAACTCAAATGAAATTCAAACTAAATTCCCATAACACACAATTCAGATCATGTGTTACAATGATTTAAAGGTATTTTCCTTACAGTCCCTTGGTTATAGAGTTTAACATTGCAGTGAATTTCTTCCCTTTTTTCTCTTCTGTCTTGGACTTACCATAGAATTATATTTTGGTTGCAAAAGACCTTCAAGATCATCAAGTCTAACCATTAGGTAAATCTACCAAGTCAGCACATCCTATCTGCAGCTTTTAAACACCTAAAGGGAAGGGAATTCTACCACCTTCCTGGGGAACCTATTCCAGTGTATGAGAATCCTTTCAGTGATTACATTTCTTCTAATATACAAATATATATATTAATATTTCTTCTCCTGGTTCTACTTGAGGCCACAGTATCACAGTATCACCAGGGTTGGAAGAGACCTCAAAGATCATCAAGTCCAACCCATCACCACAGACCTCAAGACTAGATCATGGCACCAAGTGCCACGTCCAAATGCGCCTTGAACACCTCCAGGGACGGTGACTCCACCACCTAGGCCATTTCCTTTCATCCTGGTACTTGTAAATAGGAAGAGGAGGCTAGCAACCACCCTATCCCAGCCAAACTTGAGTCATTTCATTGTGGCCAGTACTACTTTGGCATAAGTTTTATTTTGTTCTTCAGGTGTCTTAACAAATCGCTGTGATTGATTTGTCATTACATCTTTGCCACTTTTATCATAAAGAGTTGGTTTTTTTTTTATACTTTGATTACTGTATAGGTAAGTTTGAAGAATTTTAATTTACTTTGATAAATGCATAATTGCTGAGGAAACCAAAAATACTTCATTACCCTTCAGAAGTGGATGTATATTTGTACTATGTATATCAATATGATCCATTTTAGTTAAAATTAATTTTCCCAAATAATTGTCACACATAAATAGCTATTTCAGGAGTATTATATATAGTCACTCAATTGTGAAGGTATTTTAATGTCTCTAAATGTCTGCCTTTAAGCCTCACTAGTTCCAGAGGAGTCATTATGTTATGTAATATTGAAATCTACTCTGTCAAAGATCCCAAGAGAATTGGCTTTGATGTATCAGGTCAATACAAGGGGGAAAGCATTCCGTTGTATTTCTTGACACGGCAACGAAAGTGATTGCAAATGGAGTTGTACAGAATTCTGTGTAGAATTTTCGGCGGCTGAAAACTCAAATCTAAAATCCTCATTCTCCCACTGAAGAAGAACTTAGATTTAGAACATATTTGCTGACATTCATTTAAACTTTTGCAAATCTTATCAATTGAACTCTGCCCTTAATTAATTATAGTACTTTTTTTTTTTTTTCCCCATCAGTCTTGCCAGTTACCCAGATTTATCTTCTAATGTTGGGAATAGTGTAATTTGTTAATATTTAGAGATTTAAAAGATCTTATTCTTCTGTTCAGGATTGTAGTTCTCTATTATTTAACACATGTGCTTGTTTAACACAGTACTTTGATTACTATCCCAGCGTCTGTCAATACTTATATCAACCTTATTTAGAAAGCATTTCATACAGATAATCTATACTATGTATGTGATCTAACACTTCTTATACAAAGATTTCATGACTGCTATTAAAAAAAAAATTAAACCAACAAACAAACAAAAAACATACATAAGGACAGCAACCATACAGTAAAAGAAACATTTGCCTTCTCAAAACCTTCTTAGAGTTTACAGTAGATTAATTAGTTGTATGTAACCTGTACTAGTGGGAGGTGTCCCTGCCTATGGCAGGGGCTTGGAACTACATGATCTTTGAGGTCCCTTCCAACCCTACCATTCTATGATTCTATGATTCTGTGTAAAGTAAGGAGAGCCCTAGGTGTTTATCTTCCTCCTTCCCAAATAAATTTATTTCATGCTGGTTACGTAAGGGCATATTTTCAAATACAGAAAACTCTTAAAGCCTTCTTGCTGTCTACAACTACCTGAAGGGTGGTTGTAGCCAGGAGGAGGTTGCTTTCTTCTCTCAGGCAAGCAGCACCAGAACAAGAGGACACAACTGTGCCAGGGGAAATTTAGGCTGGAGATGAGGAGGAAGTTCTTCACTAAGAGAGTCATTGAGTGCTGGAATGGGCTGCCCAGGGAGGTGGTGGAGTCAGCGTCCCTGGAGGTGTTCAAAGCGGGTTTGGACTTGGTGCCATGGTCTAGTCTTGAGGTCTGTGGTATTGGGTTGGTCTTAATGATCTTTGAGGTCTCTTCCAACCGTGGTGATACTGTGATACATATATATATATATATATATAAAAGAGTAGTAGACTGAGAAAATGTCTATTTTTAGTGGTGTAGGATAGCAAATACATTAAAAAAATCCCCATAAACAAAAAACCTAGCATGAGACATGAATGCCACATGTTGCTTTTGGGTCGAGAAAATTGGACAGGGCATAGTTTGAGATGCTTTACATCCTTCAGTCTGTAGCTATGAGAAGAACCATAAGCTTGCTGCACACAGCTGCTTATACCCAATCACATTTACTTGATGACAGATAATTTGTGCCTGAGTAGTTTCCTAAGTGTATCCAAGTAGCATCTTTTACTTCCTGCTCTTTTTACACACCTGACATAAAGATGGAAGCTGAGTATGTGTGCATCCATGTTTTGCAATTTTGATAGTTTGTCTGAGATACTGAATGAATATCAAAGCTTCTCAAATACTTGGTTTAAGTTCTGAAATATCTGTAAAATAGACCTGAGAACGGAATACTTGCATCTCTGCCTGACATAACTAGAATTGCAGCCTTGAGAAGTTCTTTGTTTTGTTACTTCAGGTTTCTTTTTGTACATATTTCTTAAAACATTCTGTAAACTTGATAAAATGAGAATTCAATAAGAAGTGAAGCAACTCTTGTTCATGAGCTATATTAATTAATTTGCAAGTGAAATTTGTGTGATGTTTTATGCAAACCCAGCTTATAATGGAATTGCTTAGTTGCAACTTGTATTGCTTATAGAAGTTATATGTCCAGCTGCATTATAACATGCATAAAGTTGTCATTTTGGCACAGGCAAATCATGTTATCTGGATGCCTTTAAGAGGAGCCTTTAGGGCATGATTATATTCATCTCCTGTTTTGACTGTGCAGCTATGTACTGTATTAGCTGTTTCTAGCTGCTACTGTGAATCAGCTACAGCTGGAATCCTCAACTCTAGTGATGTTTAGATCATAAGATGCTTCAACTGATCTCAATCATGCCAGTAATAATGAATACTGAGAACAAAATTACTGTATTTATAGTCTACTTTTCAGAAAGATAATGGAGCTGCACGTTCTTCAGTCTTTAGTGAATAGTATTGCATAGTAAAAGGCATTGCATGTGATAATGTAGTCACAGTTTTAAAATATTTAACGTGTTTAGCATCATATTAGGAAGTTTGAAAGATTCTTACAGCCATTTTAACTTTTCCCATTCCAATATAGGAAATGCTTCTCATTGTCTGGCTTCAATAATTACTGTTTTACAAATCTCCATTCCATTTGAGTGGAAGGGAGGGATCCTGAGCAGTGGAAAACACTCTGGCATTATTTGGCTTTCAATTCCAGAGCCGCAGAATGGGAGAGGGAAAATGAAACACTGAAACTTGTGCTCCTTCTTAGCATTGTGTTTCCATTTTTTTACCAAGTAAAAAAATCCTGGAGAAGAGGAGGCTCTGAGGGGACCCTCTTGCTGTCTCCAACTACCTGAAGGGTGGTCATAGCCAGCAGGAGGTTACCTTCTTCTCTCAGGCAAGCAGCACCAGAACAAGAGGACACAGTCTCAAGCTGTGCCAGGGGAAGTTTAGGCTGGAGGTGAGGGGGATGTTCTTCACTGAGAGAGTCATTGGCTACTGGAATGGGCTGCCCAGGGAGGTGGTGGAGTCACCGTCCTTGGAGGTGTTCAAGGCGCATTTGGACATGGCCCTTGGTGCCATGGTCTAGTCTTGAGGTCTGTGGTATTGGTTTGGACTTGATGAGCTTTGAGGTCTCTTCCAACCCTGGTGATACTGTGATCCTGTAATATAAGAGAATTTCTAGAATAACTGTGTCTGCTTAAAAAAACTTGTAATAGATACTGATTTTTCTCAGAGTATGGTAAAAATACAACAGCAGGACTTTTTGTTTGTCATTACTATTGTCCACCATATATGTGCAGTTCATAACTATGCTAGGTGCAGTAGTATATAGTAGTGTTGTGTCATTTGGCTTTGTGGTAGCTTCTGTAGGTTATGTATGTATGTAGGTCTGCCTGCAGATGTTATAGTGTGCGTGGAGGAAGGACATTAGGTAAGATGGATTAGTTCCCTTTTATTTAACAACAGGCTGCTTATTTATGTTTTTGTTTGTTTGGTTGGTTTGTTTGTTTTGTTAATTGTGGGCTGAATATAGACACAATGAACACAACTGTTATCCTGTATGACCTCGTTAGTCCTGGATTTGAATGTCTGCTGCTGCTGTCAAGAATTGTTATATTATTCAACAGAACACCAGATAGAAGTAATGTGGTACAGTATGTAGCTCTGAGATAGGTTTGCACTTTGTAGATTGACAGTCAGGTTAGTATTTATTCATGGAATTGGAAGGGTGTGTTAGTATTCAAGATGGGATTAATAAATGGGGAAAGTTGCTTTAAAGCAACATTATAATCTAAGGACAAAAGTGAAGTTCTATATATAGTCATAAAAGATAAAATGAACATGGTTTAAACTGGCAGAGGGGACATTTAGACTGGATGTTAGGATGAAGTTGTTTACAGTGAGGGTGGTGAGGCACTGGCACAGGTTGCCCAGGGAGGTTGTGGCTGCTCCCTCCCTGGAGGTGTTCAAGGCCAGGTTGGATGAGACCTTGTGTGACCTGTCCTAGTGGGAGGTGTCCCTGCCTATGGCAGGGGTTTGGAACTAGATGATCCTTGAGGTCCCTTCCAACCTTACTATTCTATGATTCTATGTAAAAAGAAAAAAATGGTCAATTGGTAAGTGTGCAATAATATGGACAGGGAGAATAAGGGATCAGTATGGTCTTGAATATGATGTGATCCCATTCCATCAGGTGCTAATTTGGAGTGCCTGACCAAAGAGCTCAGCGAAAGCTGCTTTCACTTTGCACTCGTGTTGTTGCAACTGAATATCATGCTTGATTTTAGATCAGTGTATGCATTTTATTTTATTTTAATCCAGAGAGGGCAGGGGAAAGAG
>VWZE01004263.1:236474-246513 GCA_013396675.1 Eubucco bourcierii
TTTTTAACTTTTGACTTTTTAACTTTTGACTTTTTAACTTTTGACTTTTTAACTTTTAACTTTTTAACTTTTAACTTTTTAACTTTTTTAACTTTTAAACTTTTTTAAATTCAGATTTGTTTCTTTTTTGTTCTCTTAAACTCCGAGTGAAATCTACATTTTGCTTTCTCAGAACCAAAAATGTTCTTGTTTTTATAAAGATCCATTAATGAGTTTAGTCAACCAATTTTTCTTTGTTTGTTTTTTGGTTGTGTTTTGTTTTGTTTTCTGATGGAAATTACCTGACATCATCTTAGGAAGTTGTGTTGTGGATAGAATGGTGCAAATATAATAGAGGATCACAGATTTGAATCTCATATAATTACATATGGAATAAATAATAGAAGATCACACATTGGAATCTTATATAATTACATATGGAATAAATAATAGAGGATCACAGATTTGAATCTCATATAATTACATATGGAATAAATGAAGGTCACACATTGGAGTCTCATATAATTACATATGGAATAAATAATGGAAGGTCACACATTTGAAACTCATAATTACATATGGAATAAGTAATAGAGGATCACACATTGGAATCTCATATAATTACATATGGAATAAATAATAGAAGATCACACATTGGAATCTTATATAATTACATATGGAATAAATAATAGAGGATCACACATTGGATTCTCATATAATTACATATGGAATAAATGAAGATCACACGCTGGAATCTCATATAATTACATATGGAATAAATGATAGAGGATCACAGATTTGAATCTCATATAATTACATATGGAATAAATGAAGGTCACACATTGGAGTCTCATATAATTACATATGGAATAAATAATGGAAGGTCACACATTTGAAACTCATAATTACATATGGAATAAGTAATAGAGGATCACACATTGGAATCTCATATAATTACATATGGAATAAATAATAGAAGATCACACATTGGAATCTTATATAATTACATATGGAATAAATAATAGAGGATCACACATTGGATTCTCATATAATTACATATGGAATAAATGAAGATCACACGCTGGAATCTCATATAATTATATATGGAATAAATAATAGGGGATCACACATTGGAATCTCATATAATTACATATAAATGACTACAGAGGTCTTTAATACTTACACAAATAAAGAGATGAGCATATATCTGGGGTTATACACATTCTGATTGTATCAGCAGTGACAGTTTAGAAATCTCTGTGAGAGCATACAAGAAACCAAAGAATTTTTGCTATACAATGGAGTGCCATATCACTAAAGGCAATCAAATAGGAGGTCATAAAATCGTAATTAAACAAATCTAGCCACAAGGATATATGTAAGTTTTTTAAACATATGCTAATCTGAATCAGCTCCTAAGGTTCGGTGTTTCTATGCCATCTGTTGGTCACTCTTCAGGACTAAGTGGCAGTATTTTCCTGAGTACAGGAGAGTCAAAATCTCGCAAGGAATTTCAGTTGGTTGTGGTGGTTTCTTTCTCCATCGGTGGCTTGTGGAAAAGGCTGCTGTTTAAAAGGAGGCTTTGAAACATTCTGCGTTAGAGCACCTACTAGTTGCTTTGTTTTGAGTGGGTCTTTTATTGGCATTATTCTCTGGAGAAAATGATCCTGCTAAGCCTTCTGTCACATTGGGAAGCTTTTCCAGTCAGAGAATCAGAGCTGGCATTTCTGTGACCTAAATGGCCAGTGATAACCGATTAGTTTTTCTGGAGGCAAAAAAAATGCAGTTGTTGTCATCACTTTTTTCTTTTTTTCTTTTCTTTTTTTTTTTTTTTAATTGGAAGACTGCATCTTAGGTTGAGGTTGGGGGTGTTGGGAAGGGAACTTGTTCTGAGGTTGGCCTGTGGTCGTTCATTTTATTTTAATATATACATCTTCCCTGATCCTTTTGAAGTTCCATGATCATGAGAGGTTTTAAGACTGGAGTGAACATACAGACTAATTAAATAAGTCCATCCTATAAAATGTTGATGTCTTAATTTTTTATTGAAGATTGAGGCACTGGCACAGGTTGCCCAGGGAGGTTGTGGCTGCTCCCTCCCTGGAGGTGTTCAAGGCCAGGTTGGACAAGGCCTTGAGTAAACTTTACTAGTGGGAGGTGTCCCTACCTATGGCAGGGGGTTGGAACTAGATGATCCTTGAGGTCCCTTCCAACCTTACCATTCTGTGATTCTGTGAGAGGATCTGCAGATTTGCAGGAACTGTAGATTATTGTATTCAGGAGAAAATCAATGCAAGTGTGGTTTTCATCTTGTTTCTTCTCTTGAACTGTTCTGTCACTATAGTATTTAGATATTGCACTGGATTTTCCTCTACCTGTAATCTTAATATGTGTAATAGGTGAAAGAAGACCAAAGATTGACCTCAAACTTTTCACTTTATGCTTTTTCTTTGTTTTGT
This sequence comes from Eubucco bourcierii, assembly GCA_013396675.1. Classification (NCBI taxonomy): domain Eukaryota; kingdom Metazoa; phylum Chordata; class Aves; order Piciformes; family Ramphastidae; genus Eubucco; species Eubucco bourcierii. The sequence continues at coordinate 238,913 of VWZE01004263.1, forward strand.
GAGGACATTTGGAGGAAATACTTTTTCTCTTTCATGTTTTTTGTAGAACTATTGAAGTAATTGGAAGGATGTGTTTATGTTTGTTTTGGTTTGTTTTTTTTTTTTCAGAAGACCCAAATCAAATAACGAATCACATAGAAGAGAAAAATAAAATAAATGCTGTATCAAATCTGTCTAAAAATGTACACAAAACTGAACAGCATAGAGACAGCTGAGTGTGGAGAAAATATTGAACAACATGTAGCCACCATTTGTCAAAGAATGTAATTTAACAATTGTTGGCACACAAAAGGCAAGAAGTCAGAAAGATATATCACAGAAAAATAAAGCACAATGCATTATTGATATTTGAGAGCAAGGGTATATTAGGGGTTTTGAAATTTGAATCCATCTTTTTTACATTCAGGCAATGATTTTTACAAACATTGTTTCAGCAGCACAGCTCAACAGAAATGCTTTTCTGATTTGAAAATGTCCCCAAAACCTTAATTCTGTGAAAATTAGCTGCTGTAATTCAGGATTTGGCACAGTTTAGCTCCTTTTCCCCAATTCTTCAAAGTGGCTTATCCTGAGATCCCTGACCTTGACTTCTTCCTGTTCTCTGATCCCTTCAGTCCTGGATGTTTCCCATGTAGACAATCCTTTTGTTTTGCACATGCTGTGACCAGAAAAGCCTTTAGAAAATAAAATGTTTACTTTTGATACAACTAATAGCATTTTTTTTTTTTTGGTCTCAATCCTGTCTACAAATCTAGAAACTCCATCATTTCTTTCTGCATGACTTTTTCAAAACATACTCCTTCTGCCCTCTTTCTCTGCCTTCCTTTTCTGATCTTTAAAAATTTTCTAAGAAGGAAAGGGCAGAGCAACTAAAGGGAAATGCCCTTGTAAATGTGTTCTGATTTTCAAAGAAATCTCTGAACAAGGGAAAATACCTTTTTTACCCATTTCCTGACTGAGTTGTTAGTTTAACCAAAATGAGGTAAATGCCAGACAAATACAGTAAATTCCAATTTTCAGGCTACATTATTCTCATCAATTATTAATGACCAGTCCTAACCTATTTTAGTCATATTCCAGAAGTTTCAAATCAGTGTCCTACAAGTGGACTACTTTGAGGAGTATATTTCTCTGAGACTCACTGCCTTGGAGAGCTTTAGTAGGAAACAAGGAAGTGTAGGTGTGGAATGTCTCGTGTGAAATGCAGAGAAATCAACTGACTTGCTGAAAATATAGAGTGAGTGTAGATTCTTTGACTATAGTGGTGTTTATTGAAGCCCACAGGTCTTTTAGCACTTGCTTCAGTGGCATAAAAAAAAAAAAATTGTCCTGTATTTGGTGGTCTAACCAAGAAATCAGCCTTGCTCTGCTAAATTTCAGTCTTCATGATGCTCACTTGAAACTTTAGTCTTTGTTTGTGTCCCTCTGTGTCTTCTCATGTAGTGATAATAATAAGAAGTGGATAGGCATTTTCAAACATATTGGATATAGGTTGAAATTTGTCTTCTCTTTACACAGAGCAACAAGGAGAGTAAAGAAAAACACCAAACTTTTTCAACTTTGGGAAAAGAAATCAATGATAGTAACATCAATGATAGGAATTAGATGGATCTGTCCCATATGCTAGATATAAAAAGATGCTTTGTTGAGGGAAACAACTTCAACTAGTTCCCTTCAGTAGGCAGGCTTATGTTTTGAAATACCATTTTCATCTAATTTGGCTGTCGTGCAGTTTGAACTTTATGAATTGACTTGTAATTGGGCCATGCTGTCAATGGAGAAACTTACAAGTATTGAACATGACATTTTTAAGAAGGTCACTGTCATCTAGTCCACTATTAGTGGATTTTCAGAGAGTTATAATTGGTCTAACAAGCTTAGTAACCTGTCCTACTTCCAATTATAATGTACAACCTCATTTATATCTTTTCTTTATTTACTGATATATGATAGGTAATAATTGTCTAGTGCTCATGCTTCAAAATAAAGCTGTCTAATCATAGAATGGTTGAATTATTTTTATATACATATATATATATGCACATATATATATATGGAACTGTAGACATTGATTAATATTCATGTTCATGTGTGCCCATACACATAGATGATTATGCATATATGTATGCCTATATATTTATTCTGATTTATATGTATACATATATTATAGAATCATAGAATGATAAGGTTGGAAGGGACCTTAAGGATCATCTAGTTCCAANTCCTGTCATTGCAAGACCTTGAAAATAGTCCCTCCCCAGCCTTCCTGTAGGCCCCTTTCAGATACTGGAAGTCTACTCTAAGGTCTCCTGGAAGCCTTCTCTTCTCCAGGCTGCAGAACCCCAACTCTCTCAGCCTGTCCTCGAGGATAGGGAGAGCTACTGCAGCCCTCTGAGCATCTTTGTGGCCCTCCTCTGGACCCGCTCCAACACTTCCCATTTCCTTCCTTTGCTGAGGGCTCCAATATATTTATTCTGATTTTTTTCTGATATTTATTCTATTTATTATATATAATTTTTTTCTACTTATACACACGCCACATCCATCTTTTATCATGTGAGTATAAAATCTCCCGTGGCTTCTAAATTACTGAATAGGGGTGTGTTTCCTCCAGACCTTTGTTAGGTGTAAATGATAATTCTGAGTCATGAACATGATGTGTTCATATGGATGGAATTCTCAGGACTGAAAAAGAAGAGGAAGCATAAAAAAAAATGAACAGGTTGATGAACTCCATTCATTCCTTAACAACTTCTATTTGCATGAAGGAGAAACTGTTCGCCTACTATAAAATTAGAACAGCACCATTAACTTTGTTTACTATGTGAGCAATTTTTTAACACATCTAAGATTTATTGGCTGTTTTGCAGGTGAATGTGTCTTGTTAAGCAGCCTTATGCATAGAGTTCTGCAGAAGCATCTGCATTTGATGCACCTCACCAAAGCAGAGCTGTTCTGTGGACTAGTGCTGATTTCAGACATCAAGGGATTGCTTTTTAAGTTTTGTTGTTGCTCTCAGGAGAATGATGATGATGCAGAATAGTACATCTGGAAGTAGAAGAGGGATCAGTGAAGAAATTGAGGGGAAAGAAAAGGGAAGAAAGAAAAAAGCTAGAGAATTGACATTTTTGGATGCATATATATATTCTAAAGTTTTGGGTTTTTTTCAAGGATTTTTTTTATATATGGCAACTTGACATTCACACTCTCCTTATTCACATCAGTAAAAACTTGTTGGTGACACAGCAACAAGTTGGGGGGAAAAAAAGAAAAAACAGCTAAACAAAGGGATTTGATCTTTCTCTTTTTTTCTACTCTCTTTTTATCACTAGTCTAGCTGCCTTTGAATTGTTAACATAGTTCTGTCTTGCGAGAAGGACCAGCAGAAGAGAAATTACTATTTTTTTTTCTAAGGTACCTTTTTTCGTGAGGATGCTCTTGAATTAATGCCTTTTCAGAGTGCATGTGAGGGTTTAAAGAGTTGAGGGTAGCTTTTTTTTTTTTTTTTTTTTTTTGAGTTCTGATTAATTTTTTATATCAGTATATCAGTATTCATGAGCCTCAGGAAACAGAAAACAGTGTTGATGTTGGTGGTAGGGCAGGTGTTAGCCAAACATTTTAAGCTCCTATTGTTTTTCTGACCCAATTGTGCCTTTAGAACTAACAGCAAGAAACTGTTTCTTCAGGAGACTCAAGGAAAGCTGTGGTGTCTGTCTCTTGCCTGCCCCTTTTTCTCTGATTTTGAAAACTGCTCACTCTTTGTTAAAGTATTGCCTTCTCCTTTTGCTTTGCATGCTTCATTAGGGTGCAAGAACAATCTGAAGATAAAGAAAAGCCATGAGCATGTGACATAGATTAGAAATAATTGGAGTACCTGCAGATTAACTGACGTTTATTTACATCAGCTTGCCAGGAGTTAAGAAATAGGAGCAATGGAATGACATAAATTTAGGTACCTCAGATGGACTTTTGGCAAAGCAAACCATGCTGTAATTTTCAAAATTCACAAATCTGTGTACATATGTTCTCACCTGTTTGTGATTAATGGTCCAGGATTTTTCTTCAGTCCTTGCCTTGCTTTCCGAGTGTGTTCCGTGATCTATTTTCTCAATTCTCAACACAAGTCTTCTGACACAATCATAGATCTGAACTATCTCATAGTACTGCAGTCTTTCAAATAAATAGGTCAAATAATCCTAGAAATGGTGTTTGTTAGCTTTGAATCGATAGTGATAAAGTTTCTCTGTATTCCTACTTGCTCAAACTTCTGTCTAATCTATCTTTGTTCTCTTCTTCTTGTGCAATCTTTTGCTTGCTTCCAGTGGCTGCTACAAAGAACAAAGGTAGAGGTGAGTTTCTGCCTGCACGCTTCAACTTGCATTGCATGTTCTGCAACTTAAAACATTTTCACACAAGGTTTTGGTTTTTTTTTTTTCCTGCTTCTCAAAACCAAGAAAGGTACTTTTAGATCTCATGGTAAAATACATTTGGTTTACACAATTCTTGGCCATATGTGCAGACTATTTTCAGTGTTGATCAGTCTTCACTACTCATACTGTGTTCTGTTAACTGTTTTCATGTAGGAAGTTTTGAAGGAAATAGGTAGATAGATCGATAGATAGATAGATAGACAGTTAGATAGATAGATAAATAGATAGATAGATAGATAAATANTGATAGTTAGATAGATAGACAGATAGATAGATAGATAGATAGATAGATAGATAGATAGATAGATAGATAGATAGATAGATAGATAGATAGATAGATAGATAGATAGATAGATAGATAGATAGATAGATAGATAGATAGATAGATAGATAGATAGATAGATAGATAGATAGATAGATAGATAGATAGATAGATAGATAGATAGATAGATAGATAGATAGATAGATAGATAGATAGATAGATAGATAGATAGATAGATAGATAGATAGATAGATAGATAGATAGATAGATAGATAGATAGATAGATAGATAGATAGATAGATAGATAGATAGATAGATAGATAGATAGATAGATAGATAGATAGATAAATAGATAGATAGATAGGTAAATAAATAGATAAATAGAAAGATAGATAAATAGATAGATAGGTAGATAAATAGATAGATAGGTGGATAAATAGATAGATAGATAGGTAAATAAATAGATAAATAGAAAGATGGATAAATAGATAAATAAATAGATAGATAAATAGATAGATAGATAGAAAGATAGATGGATAAATAGATAGATGGATAAATAGATGGATAAATAGATAGGTGGATAAATAGATAGGTAAATAAATAGATAAATAGAAAGATAGATAGATGGATAAATAGATAAATAAATAGATAGATAAATAGATAGGTAAATGGATAGATAGATAAATGGATAGATAAATAGATAGATAGGTAAATAGTTAAATAGATAGATAAATGGATAGATAAATAGATAGATAGGTAAATAGTTAAATAGATAGATAAATGGATAGATAGATAAATAGACAGACAGATAGATAGATAGATAGATAGACCCAAGTGCATTTTGGTTAGATTTCTGATGTACGTCACAGCAATGCAGAGGTGTTGATGGCATTTTAATCGAAACGAAGGTGTTACATAAAACTGCTCATAAATATGTAAATGTAATTTATATTTTTATCTCTGGACATAACCATAAATTTCTGAACAGGGAACAATGAACGTAAGTGTCTCTTAAGCATTCTCTGGCTTTTCACACTAGTATAAAATGATCATCGCTGTTTCTGAGGCATACTGTAATCTCTACAGAGATTTATGACTTGGGAGCAGCAAGGTGATTGTCACAAATCAGTGTGACAAAGAAGTAAACCTTTCAGAACTAATCATGTAAGGTCAGTTGGGCCTTAAACCATTTTCTGCATTTCATCAAAGCAGTGATGTAGCAAATGCAGCCTGAAAGGTGAATTTTTACTTGCATACACATATAAATCTATGCATATGTGTATATATACATATGTATGTGTGTGTATACACAAATATTTTCATAGAAAATAATAAAAATATATATTTTACTGATTTTTTTTTTTTTTATTTTAAACTTTTCTGGTAGATAAAAGTTGACTTTGGTAATTGAACACCAGATTCTAAAGGCTTTATGCTTGGTTGCATGTAGTTGAGATGTTAAGAATGCTTGCATACATTTCTAGCTTGAAGATGTAGAACAATAACAGTAATAAGAGAAAACAGCTGACTCACAGCATTTATGTGTTAGAATAATTCATTAAATAATTAAAATAGAGCTCAGATTTTATTTTTTTATTTTTTTTAATTCCTGCATGGCTTTTTAAAAAAATCTTCCCACAAACTTTGCATGCATTGGTTGTTGTGAGGGGAGTGGATAAAGTCAAATTAGGATATTTGTCTATGTATGCTGTGAAGTGAAGTTTGCTTTACTCTTTTCTGCACTGTAATATACTTGGCCGTGATGCCATGTAGCAGTGGTCTAAGAGTTTAAGATGTCCATAATCAACAACAAACAAATCCAAACAAACCCAAACCACAGAATCACAGAAACATCCAGGTTGGAAAAGCCCTTCAGGATCACCAAGCCCAACATGTAACCCTACTCTAAAAAATTCACCTTAAACCACGTCCTGTCCCTAAGCACCACATCCAAACAACCTTTAAACACATCCAGGGTGGGCGACTCAACCACCTCCCTGGGCAGCTCATTCCAGTCCCTGACCACTCTCTCCATGAAAACATTTTTACTAATTGTGCACTCTAAACCTACCCAGCCTCAGCTTGTACATGTACACAGAAGCAAACTTTCAGCACTGATTAGCATAATCTCATCAGTATTCAGGGATTATTTCATGTATCCATACATTGCAATTCAAGCAGAGACAGCCCTACAGGCATCCGAATTATAAAATGGGTCAGAATTACTCATGGGCCCCACTCATCTGTGAAAATTAATGCACCCTCATATCAGAAGTGCACAGGCATAGTGAATAAACAGCTGAAGCTATATATAGTAAACTGAATTTGACACTGTGATAAGAGAAAATCTCATGATCTGTAGCTATGCATTATCTTTGGAGGTCTCGGTTGCATAGTGCTTTCAAGAAGTCACCAGCTTTGCTTTTGGTGCTGAACAACCCTGTGATGAAGGTGTCTAATATCCACAAGGAATTGAGCCTTGCAGTAGTTTTGCCTTCAACAAAAGTATAGGATCCATCATGTAATCTCTTGTGGTGAAAGACATAAAGGATCTGATGTCTTCCTACTTTTCACATTGCTCTGTCTAAGTGATAAAGAAGGGTCTGTTCCTCCTGGTAAAGTATAACACAACTGGCAAACCGTTCTCTAACACTGGAAACAACTCACCACTGAGTGAATGCTTTGCTGCCAGAGGAGTTTCCCTTTGGCATTTATATCCCTGAAATCCAACACTCTTGCCTCTATGCTGCAATTTATGGACCATATAGAATCATAGAATGGTAAGGTTGGAAGGGACCTCAAGGATCATCTAGTTCCAACCCCCTGCCATAGGCAGGGACACCTCCCGCTAGTACAGCTCACTCAAGGCTTCCTCCAATCTGGCCTTGAACACCTCCAGGGAGGGAGCA
>VWZE01004263.1:246757-262066 GCA_013396675.1 Eubucco bourcierii
TCTCAGCCATTCACCACCCAACCTGTATTGTGCTTGGGATTGCACCCACCCAGTTGCAGGACCTTACACTTGGCCTTGTTGAATGTCATGAGATTGGCCTGGGCACACCTCTCCATCTTTCTTTTATGAAAGTTTGCAATTTCTGCTGCCATTCTCAGCAAGGTAAAGTTGATGCCTACCCTGAGATCTGAAGATTCCAGAGAATGTGAGTAGGTGATGGTATTGTTTCACATATCCTCTGGAAGGAACAAAGGTTTCCAAGCTCAGTGCTCTTATCAGGGATGCTAATGATGGGTCAATTTTCAGTCAGTAGGTGAAAGAGAGAATAATTAGTTGAGGAAGTGCGTTCAGCTTCCATATTTCCACTTCTATGTAACACTCTTGTCAACTGCCCCACTGTTGTCATGTAGTTAGACACTTGACTTTATAACCCTTCAAAATCTAAAATGCCATTTCTGGTTATTTTTGGTTTTGGAAATGGTGTGGATGAATATGACACCTTCCCATTAAAAAAAATAAAATAAAAAAATCCAGAAGATTATGGGGACCAGCTGCTCATGCAGGAGGAGAAAGCAAGTCTTACTGACTTCTCCTGAGACATGCAAATTTGAAATGGTAAAATTACCAGAAAGAATTCCAAATCCCACAAAGACACTTTTTTTTTTTTTACAGAAAGGAAGATCTAACTGAGTTAACATTGCAGGATTCATTTTGTCCAGTCTATATAAAATTCTATTGGATTGGTAGCTATTTCTGTGGTACTTCTTTCCCTCATTTTTAGCTGTGTATGCTCTATTTCTACTTTCTAAGGGAGTAATAACATCCTTGTCATAGTTTTCTACCAACTTGGTCTTTACTCTGCTCTCGTCAGACCCCACCTGGTGTACTGTGTGCGTTTCTGGAGCCCTCAGCACAGAAAGGACATGGAAGTGTTGGAGCAGGTCCAGAGGAGGCCATGAAGATGATCAGAGGGCTGCAGCAGTTCTGCTGTGAGGACAGGCTGAGAGAGTTGGGGCTCTGCAGCCTGGAGAAGAGAAGGCTTCCAGGAGACCTGATAGTAGCCTTCCAGTATCTGAAGGGGACCTACAGGAAGGCTGGGGAGGGACTATTGACAAGGTCTTGCAATGACTGGACCAAGGGCCAATGGGTTTGAACTGGCAGAGGGAAGATTTAGACTGGAGTCTAAATTTAGTCAGGAGGAAGTTGTTTGCAGGGAGGTTGGTGAGACACTGGCACAGATTGCCCAGGGAGGTTGTGGCTGCTCCCTCCCTGGAGGTGTTGAAGGCCAGGTTCGAGGAGGCCTTGGGTGACCTGTATTAGTGGGAGGTGTCCCTGCCTATGGCAGGGGTTTGGAACTAGATGAACTTTGAGGTCCATTCCAACCTTACCATTCTGTGATTCTATGTACACAATGCTATATTCTTTCTTCAAAACTGTTGTAAAACTCATCCTTCTGTGGTTTCAAGGGATACCTTCAAACTTTTCTCTGACTTAATACTATTCTTTTAAGTACTGGAAATGTCTTTAGCTCTCTTTTACCTACCTCATAAGTTTCACTGTTTTTTTTGAAGCCCTCTGAATATCCATTAGATTTTTGAGATTCATCTTTTCCTTGACTTGTATAGTATCTGAAATTGCACTTATTTTCGTGGTCCATGGAAATGAACTTTTTTTTTTTTCTTCTTTAATAATTTCATCTGCAGATGCAGATGTGTGTTTTGGTTTTGTGTTTTTGTTTTTTTTTTAAACTTTGCTTTGAAAAGAAGAGGCTAATTTTCCTTCAGAAACATAAGCTTAAATTTAGCTTTAACAGTGCTTCTTTTTGTGCATAGCTCAATCTCTAATGTCACCATAGCACTCGATACACTGTCTAAATGTGTATTATCCAAGAGGCAAAGATTACACTGGACTTTATTCACTTGATTTGCTTTGTTTGTTCTCATTATGTCAATGAAATTGGTATCAGCTTGTTTGAAGTTTAAGTCAGGAGGGATTGTGTGAAGAATGTTGTACAAATGTACCCTGTTATTGCCTGCAATGACTCGTTTTATCTTTTAGTTAGAAATCAGTTTCTTTCTTGAGGCTTCACCAGATCTTCATCAGTGGTCATGGTCTACCTAATGTATGTCCTACCCATCCTTACAGCAGATGATAAAATGTACTGCATTGCTCTGCATACATATTTGTCATCTTGGTGAATCATAGGTTTAATTCATCCCATTGTTTTGACTGAAAAACATAAAAACAAGGATAAATTTTATTGACCAGAGCTACAGTTTCACTCTTCNGAGTGCCATGTCCACATGTTTCTTGAACACCTGCAGGGACAGACTCCACCACCTCCCTGGGCAGCCAGTTCCAATACCTGAACACTTTTTCTGTAAAGAATTTCTTCCCAATATCCAGTCTAAACCTCCCCTGGCAGAATTTCAGGACATTTCCTCTCATTCCATCACCTGACACTAGGAAGAAGAGTTTGACTCCCACCCCACTACAACTACCTTTCAGGTCGTTGTAGAGGACAATCAGCTCTTCCCTCAGCTTCCTCCTCTCCAGACCTCAGCTGCTTGGCAGAAGACTTGCTTTTCAGACACTTGACCAGCTCTGCAACTCCTCTCTGGACCCACCCCAGCACCTTAATGGCCATCCCGCAATAAGGGGTCCAAAACAGAGTTCTGTGTTCATGGTGTAGCTTCACCAGTGCTGACCACAGGGACATGACTACTTCCCTGCTCCTGGTGGCCACTCTCTTCTTGGTACAGACCAAGATGCTGCTGGCCTTCTTGGCCACCTGAGCACACTGCCGGCTCATAGGCACCCACTCTTGTGAAGGTAAATGTATATATTCAAAAAGCTAGATAGGCTGGATAGGTGGAAGAGGCTACCCTGTACAATATCCCAAAATATTAAGGGTAAAATTATCTTGAGATAAGGGAGTAACACAGCAGCAGTCCATGTTAGGAACAGGTGCACAAAGGAGACAGAAATACTGCTATTTCTCTTATTTGCATCATCTTCACAAAGTTATAAGCTGTTATTCATGTACTTCAGACATTTGCTCCACTGTGTTATGGTTTGGGAGTTCCCTGCCCCCTCTATGTAAAATCATCCAGTCTAGGCTCAACCAGCTGGAAGTTAAGGACTGAAAGTCTATTTACAGCTTACCACAATGTACAAGCAGAGATATACACAATAGGCATGAATAGTTAAAGACATATACAAGTTAAAGGTAATACAGAAACACAATCCCCTTCCCAGAAATCAAAGGCCCCAGGAGGGGCTCCCAACCACCCTTCCACCTTCTCCCCAACCCTATACCTTACCCCAGTGTTTGCCTTATGTGCAAGGTGAGTTTGGAGGATCGACCAGGGAGGTTAGATATACAGTGATTAGTGAGGTTACTCAGCATAGAGGACGAGACAAGAACAGCTAGAGAGACCAAGACTCTCTGAGTGTCTTATCTATGTTTGTGTTCTTGTTCTTATACATCTCAGCAAGCCTATGACTGAAGCAGACCTTGCCATTGTTTTCTTTTCACTGCCTATAATGTAATTTTCTCCATTAAAATATTCCAATTAGCCTCAAGTCAGCACACACTGTCCCAGAGTTTTCTTTATTGAAGGGCAAAAAAGGGAATCATCTGTGTAAAAATGACACTCTGCAACAGCATCATGACAAAAACTACAAACTAGTGGAATTGTACAGATGTTGAAAAAATCCAATACAGAGCCTAGGGAAACTCCATAACTCACAGTAGTTTGAAAGAGAATTTATTTATGGTTACAAGCTTTTACCACTGAGACCCTGAAATGAAAACCTGACAGATTTCACCTTTAATACAAGGTCATTAAAAAAAATTTGCCAAGGCTGTTCTAGTGGCACAGTCTGACTGAAGTTTTTTCAGACATTCTACTGCTACTGAACTAAAGGAGCTCTTCTTTGTAAAGACTTCTCATGATAGGTTTGTTTAAAATACAGTTTCAGCTTACAAAGGTTGAATTTTCATATGTTACTTTAAAGTAGCAAAAGCACCTTTGATATTTATAACCTCCTTTGTTAGGGGAGCCAATGATGATAATAAAGCACTGAAACTATTCCTTTACTGTTTCTTCAGTATTCCTTCCCCTGTAGTTTAATCACTGTTTCTAGTGCATAACCTCAGTGGTCCAATGCTCCTCCCTGACGTTTAAATCATATCCGATGGCTAACCCTGAGAGTAGGAAAGGTCTAGATTTCATTTCTAGGTCTGTCATGGTTTCCCCCTGTGATTTCTCATAGCACTTAAGGCTGGATTTTTTTTTCATAGTGAACAGTTCTAATGCTGAAAGTGACGGCAAAGAACAAAATTTGATGTTTATGAAAAGAGTGCAAAGAAGAAAGGGGGAAAAAAAAGACAATTACCATAATAAGAGCAGAGAAATAATACAAAAGCACACATGAAACATATTGTTCCTGCTTTTTTGATTAAAGGAGTGGAACATCTTTACAGGGAGAGACTGAGGGAGCAGGGGCTCTTTAGTTGGGAACAGAGGAGACTGGGGGATGACCTCATTAATGTTTATAAGTACTTAAAGGGGGAGTCCCAAGAAGATGGAGCCAGGCTTTTCTTGGTGACACCCAATGCAAGAACAAGAGGCAATGGGTGGATGAAGCACAGCTCCAGGCTGGGTGGGGAATGGTTGGAGAGCAGCCCTGAGGAAAGGGACCTTGGAGTCTGGGTTGATGAAAAGCTCAACATGAGCCTGCAGTGTGAGTGCAGCCCAGACAGCAACCGAGTCCTGGACTGCATCAAGGGCAATGTGGCCAACAGGAAAAGGGAGGGGATTCTGCCCCTTTGCTCTGCTCTTGTCAGACCCCACCTGGAGTACTGTGTGCAGTTTTGGAGCCCTCAGCACAGGAAGGACATGGAAGTGTTGGAGCGGGTCCAGAGGAGGGACACAAAGATGCTCAGAGAGCTGCAGCAGCTCTGCTGTTAGGACAGGCTGAGAGAGTTGGGGCTGTGGAGCCTGGAGAAGAGAAGGCTTCGAGGGGACCTGATAGTAGCCTTCCGGTCTCTGAAGGGGGCCTACAGGAAGGCTGGGGAGGGACCATTGACAAGGTCTTGCAATGACAGGACAAGGGGCAATGGGTTTAAACTGGCAGAGGGAAGTTTTAGACTGGATGTTAGGAGGAAGTTCTTCCCAGTGAGGGAGGTGAGGCACTGGCACAAGTTGCCAAGGGAGGTTGTGGCTGCTCCCTCCCTGGAGGTGTTCAAGGCCAGATTGGATGAAGCCTTGAGTGAGCTGTGCTAGTGGGAGGTGTCCCTACCTATGGCAGGGGTTTGGAACTAGATGATCCTTGAGGTCCCTTCCAACCTTACCATTCTATGATTCTATGATTCTTAGTTGAGGCATAGGAAGTTCCACGGAAACATGAGGAAAAGTTCTGGGGTTTTTTTCACTGTGAGTACCACAGAACACTGCAACAGGCTGCCCAGGGGGGTTGTGGAGTCTTCCTTTCTGGAGATATTCAAGACCTGCCTGGTTGCCTTCCTGTGTGATCTATCTGGTATAGGTGATGCTGCTCTGGAAGGGGGTTTGGACAAGATAATCTTTTCAGGTCCCTTCCAACCTTTAACATTCTGTAATTCTGTGATTCCTTTTGCTGTTGACATTTTAACAGGTGCATTTGAGAAATTAATTTAGCTAGGCAATTATTCCTGTGTTTCTCCAGTTCCTGTTCTATTTTGTTGAAAAGAATGTGGAATTTTCAATGTAATGGTTAGTCTCCAAATATAAGAATGTGTATAAAGATCCTCCTGACTGCAAAAATTCACATTAGATCAAGATAATGGGTTATTTCACAGTATCAGTTTTCCATCAGATAGTATAAATCATTATAATGACATTAAACACACAAAAAAAAAATCATTTACATCTACTTCAGTATAATATATGTGCCATTTATCAAAAGACATTTGGAAGACAGAACAGTTGCCTGAATTCTTATGGATCTTTTTTGAAGAAATTTGTTGCTATCATTTTTGTTTTTCTTGCAAACTCCAGCAAACCCTCAAGGCAGAAAGCTGGAATCATCATGATGATATTTCTTAACAAAGTTGTCGACTGCTCTTTGCTATTTGCAGTTATATTTGGAAATGCTTGGCCCTATCACCTGTAAGATCTTTCTAATATCAGGACAGTTGAGATATCCACATAATGTTGTGTGTATGTGCTCCAAATACACACCATTATAGTTCCAGACAGAATTCTTCTGCTATTCAAGGTCCTAAGTTTTGCTACAGGCTAAGGAGACTGTGAAAACATGAGTGAGCATTTCCTCTCTGTATGTCACAGAATCATTGTGGTTCAGTAAGATCACTGATTCCAACTGTTATCTAATTCTACCAGGGCCACTACTACACATCTTTGAGCGTCATATCTAGGTGGCTTTTAAATGTTTCTAGGGATGGGGATTCAGCCACTTTCATGGGCAGCTTGTTCCACTCTTGATAACCCTTTCAGTATATCCCTTTTTTTCCATATGTGTAACCTAAACCTACCCTGGCATAGCCATTTCCTCTTGTCCTATCACTTGTTATTAGGAAGAAGAAACCAACACCCACCTCTCTAGAACCTCCATTCAAGTAGTTGTAGGGAGTGATAAGGATTTTCCTCAGCCTCCTTTTCTTCAGACTACCCCAGCTGGGGGTTCTTCAGCAACCCCAACTCCTTCAGCTGCTCCTCAGAAGATTTGTACTGTGTGCAGTTCTGGAGCCCTCAGCACAGGAAGGACATGGAAGTGTTGGAGTGGGTCCAGAGGAGGGCCACGAAGATGATCAGAGGGTTGGAACAGCTCTCCTGAGGACAGGCTGAGAGAGTTGGGGCTCTGCAGCCTGGAGAAGTAAAGGCTTCCAGGAGACCTGATAGTAGCCTTCCAGTATCTGAAGGGGGCCTACAGGAAGACTGGGGAGGGACTATTGAGAAGGTCTTGCAATGACAGGACAAGGGGCAATGGGTTTGAACTGGCAGAGGGAAAATTTAGACTGGATGTCAGCAGGAAGTTGTTTGCAGTGAGGGCGGTGAGACACTGGCACAGGTTGCCCAGGGAGGTTGTGGCTGCTCCCTCCCTGGAGGTGTTCAAGGCCAGATTGGATGAGGCCTTGAGTGACCTGTGCTAGTGGGAGGTGTCCCTGCCTATGACAGGGGTTTGGAACTAGATGATCCTTGAGGTCCCTTCCAACCTTACCATTCTATGATTCTATATTTAGGTACAATCAAAAGGATATAGGGGGTACTCAAGGTGTGTTCACCATGTTTTATATATTCTGTGAGATTGCTGGGCATGATTTCCTCATATTAGCTATTTGGATGGAGCTGCTCTTATAAAGCAGGTTGATGACTTCACTTTGTCCCCAAAATTCCTCAACTTCCATTAAGACAAAATTTCTGATAGAAATTTGATAATTAGATAAAAGACGCAGTTGATGCACAAGTTATGGCAAACTTATGATAACTGATGTGAATGCTCCCTCAGTAGCTATAAATGTTTGGTTTTTTAAAAAAACTTAACATTTGGCTTGGTTTTGTTTTGTTTTGCTTTGTTTTGGGTTTCATGTTTGTTTGTTTAGGNAGT
The DNA here is from genome assembly GCA_013396675.1 of Eubucco bourcierii. Lineage (NCBI taxonomy): Eukaryota > Metazoa > Chordata > Aves > Piciformes > Ramphastidae > Eubucco > Eubucco bourcierii. Next base: position 254,372 of record VWZE01004263.1, read on the forward strand.
GGAGAGAGTGCTTTTTAAAGAAAAGGAAAGTTTGTAGGGGTTTTGTTGTTGTCGTTTTTGTTTTGGTTTTGTTTCTGTTTTGTTGTTTGTTGTTTTGTTTTCAAAAACAGCGCTTGAACTGACTCTCCACTTTAGCTCAGAACTGGGAACTCCAGGTTTGCTTCTTAAATTTCTGTGAGATGATGTCTTCAGAGGATCTTTATTAGACAGTGAAACAAAAGGTGTTTAAATAGCTGAGGACTCACTAACTCTGCTAATGTTTCCTGCTTTATATTAATACTAGCTTGGTTTCTTGGTTCAGGCATGGGGACAGAAGAAAGGAAGTTAGGACTTTTCCATATGTGCTACCATTGTTCTGTAGAGGATCTCTAGAAGTTCTTTGTAAGTAAAAGAAACAGACTTCTCTTTGGCCTCTTGCCAATAACTGCAAATATCAGCAGAATCCTGTGCCATTTATGTTCTGGAAAGTGTTGCTGCCTCTCAAGGAGTAAAGAGATGAACAGGCATGTTATGTTTTTTCATAGATTGATGAAGCTGAAAGTATGTCAGTAAAAGTGCTCCAACAAAGAGAGATGTTTAGGATTTTCTTTTCAGGAGCCTGAATCTATAAAATCATGTCCAGAAGTTAAATAACTGGGGAAAAAAACACACACACACACAAAAAAAAAACCCAACAACCAAAACCCAACAAACAAACAAACAAAACACACACACACAAAAAAAACCCAACAACAAACTTTTTCTTTTTTTTTTTTTCCCCATGGTGAACACTTACAGTGACAGTATTTCTAAAGCTGATTTAGCTGTAAAGGAAACAAAAAAAAAAAACCACACACTGTAAAAATTGGATCTGTCATTTGTTGTATCAGTGCCCTGAAGAGCTAATAACAGACTGAAAGTTGTTATTCCAACCTAACAACCTTTTGTTTATTACGTGGTTTATAAAATATGATGGAAATCTTTTAAATGCTGGAACTTCACAAAAAGTCATCAAAAGCAAGTGAGTGAGAGAATTAACAAGTCCTAAATAAAATTAACTGCATCAATCAGAAGGGAGGGAAACATTGGGAGGAGGATGGTGGAAGAGAGACATTCGTGATAGCTACAAATGTGGTCGCCTTTGCAGCAGCTAGCAGTAGAGGTTCAACCTAGACTTTCCAGGTCTCCATGTGTCTTACAGCTGCTGTTGGAACTCATTGTCAGTTTGCCAAGTTCTGACTTTCCTAACTGTCCTGGCTTATATTATGTAAGCAGAGATAAGACTATAAACTGGTGATTTATGGCAGAACATCTGCATGCTACAACACATCCAACTAGTGTCCCACAGCCTCACTTTTTCATTTGTTGACTTGCTGAGAGCACTGGCAACCCTTTTTTATTCATTTGGGAGGTGTGGCTTTTCCAATCACAAGATTTCCTAGTAACTGTTGCCAGTTCTACATATATAAATGAGAAATACAGTGTGTGGTGCATCAGGTGAAGTACTTAAAGAGTTATTGTGCATAATCCTAAGTTTCTCAAGGTAGAAATCTTTGCTTTTCATGCCATACTTGGTAGATGAAGGTGATGGTCTCTTTTTTGTGTCAAGATGAAGGTGATGGTCTGGTTTTGGTGATGCCCAATAACAGGACAAGGAACAACAGACACAAGCTGAAACACAGAAAGTGCCTCCTCAACATGAGAACATGAGGGTGGTAGAACACTGGAACAGGCTATGTAGATAGGTTGTGGGAGAGTTTTAAAACCCACCTGGGTGCATTCCTGTGTGGGCTACCCTAGGTGATCCCTCTTTGGGAGAGGGGTTGGAGCAGATGATTTCTAGAGGTCTCTTCCAGTCCCTAACTATTCTATGATTCAAGATGTCTGTAATTTGCAATCCTTTTTTTTTTTTTTNTTGTTTATCTTTCCCTGATTTGTGAAAATGTAAAGCGTGTCAGTTAATGCTTCCCAAGCAGCAGCTCGGAAACGAAAGGAGAATATCAATCCTCCCATTGATGTCCATTTGCATTTTAGGAATTTACAAGTGCAGAAAAATAATGAGCTAATAATTCAGCATTCTTTTCAGATAATGTTGTGTACAGAAATGAGTGGGATGAATAAGCTTTCCTCTCATAGTTGGGCTTCTCTTACAGAATTTAATTTTTGTAATCATTATCATAATGGACTGCCTATCCCACTCCAACAATAAATGTTCCCCAGGAGGCAAACTAGTGAAATAAATGCTTTGCCAGCACAGACATAATAAAATTCCTCTGATCTTTGGCTTTTTTTCTCTCTCCAGAAACTCAGAGGAAAAAATGGGCCTTTGGGACTATTGAGAAGTTACACATTTATGGTTTCTGGGACAGCAGCTAGGAAGCAAGTTCCAGCATCAGGGAAACACTCAATATGTACTCTGCCAACATTTTCCTTCCATGTACTTTCAGACAGCTTCCACTCGTTTCATTCTCTGTGTTTGCAGAGAATTTTATCATACAGTTGTATCCACTTTGCCTACCAACCAATACAGCATGTTTTCCTGCTCCTTCCCTCCTCCTTGTTGCTTGTTTTTATTTTTTTTTAAATGTATTTTATTTGCTTGTTCATTTTCCTACTCCTTTGTCCCAGTAACACAGAAGGCAGGGTTTTGTAAATCTTTTTGTTATTCCTTCTCCTACATTCAGCTACTATTTTCATTTGATCTGGATATCTTTTAAAATATATACAGTCATTTGTGTAGGCTAGTGACAATTATTTTAATAACTTTACCTTTTTCTAAAGTAAATTTTACTTTCCTTAGTGCTTCTGTGAGGAGCTAAGCATTATTTCCCCTGAGAATTCCTTCAAATAAGCTGTCATATCAGACATTTCAGCTGTAAACTTGTCAGTCTTATTTGAAAAATATTACATGTTTTCCAGAGGCCTTGAATTTGACTTTTTGAGGTGCACTGTTAGTCAGCATTTTAATAGCAAATTGTGTGTGTTATTCAGGAACATGGACATCTGTAAGAGATTCTCTCGATCATCAAGTCCACTCTCTGTTTATAGGTAACATATATATAGAATCATAGAATGGTAAGGTTGGAAGGGACCTCAAGGATCATCTAGTTCCAACCTCTTGCCATAGACAGGGACACCTCCCACTAGGACAGCTCACTCAAGGACTCATCCAACCTGACCTTGAACACCTCCCTGGGCAACCTGTGCCAGTGTCTCACCACCCTCACTGCAGACGACTTCCTCCTAACATCCAGTTTCAATCTCCCCTCTGCCAGTTCAAACTCATTGCCCCTTGTGCTGTCATTGCAAGACCTTGTCAATAGTCCCTCCCCAGCCTTTCTGTACACCCCTTCAGATACTGGAAGGCTACTCAAAGGTCTCCTGGAAGCCTTCTCTTCTCCAGACTGCAGAGCCCCAACTCTCTCAGCCTGTCCTCATAGCAGAGCTGCTGCAGTCCTCTGATCATCTTTGTGGCCCTCCTTTGGACCTGCTCCAACAGTTCCATGTCCTTCCTGTGCTGGGGCCTCCAGAAGTGCACACAGGACTCAGTATGTAAATATGAAAGTACTCAAAAAGTGAATGTGAAAAGAAAAAAATAAACCAAGAAAACAATCTGTCATTTTCCTTCTGTAGTAGTGCAAGAACCCTGTCCTGCTAGAAGCAAGAGGATAGATTTTATGTGCTTTTGATATAATTCTCCAGATTTTACAAGCTATTTTATTGACCAAAAAATTATAGGGCAGCATTCTGCATTGCTTCTTACCAAGTGCATGCATTTATGAATTGCTACCACTCCCCTTTCCCTGTGAGTAGGATTTAATCTCTCAGGTGAAACAAATTAAGCAGATGATGAATCTGTCCAAAAAAGGATCACACTGTTGCAAATCTTCACTGTGTGTAAGCTCTCCAAATAATTTGATACATTAGTCACATTAATGTGTTAAAAAAGTAAGGCTATATTTTTTTCTGTGGCTGAATGAGCATTCAAAGAGCAGTTTCAGCCATAGGTGACTTCTAGTACTCTGGATGAAATTCAGTGATCTCTGCATCCTTGTGCCTCCTCTTGTTTTATCCAGTGCTATACCTAACTGAAACAAGGAGCAGAGTATTAAGTGGCACTGTAGGAAGGAAATGACCTGTAGCAGTGGTGGGAGAACATCTAGCTTTTCAAATCTTGTCTTCAACACAGCGTTTTGTCTACCTTAGCTTCCTGATGCTGGGCATACTCAACCAGCAGATCATGTCTAATATTCTGTGCAGGCAGCAAAGTCCCAAAAAAGGTCTTTGCTCCAAGGAAATCTACACAAGCCAGGAGGCAAGGAGTACAGGTTTATCTGTGTGAAGGCTGTGGATTCTGAGAAAGATCTGGGTTGCAGAGGCTGGTGCTGTTTGCATGGCAGTCGTTCAGGAATAGGGCAAATTTAGAAAGTAGAAGGGTCGGTGTCAGGATTGATGGATTGGATTAGCTGCAGTTTAAGGTTTGAGTTGGTTGATTGGAGTAGGATGATGGAAATGAAGGTAGCAGTGGTGTAAAAAAAACTGTTTGGGAGCTGACAAGTTACAGGATTTAGGATTTGGGATTTTGGGAGAATTGAGGATTCATGGGAAGGGGTGAAAAGTTTGAAAAGTAATTTTTGTAGTGCAGAATGTTGACCATAACATGCTTTTACACACACACACACACACACACACATATATATATATATATAAAATTATATATTGCATATAGAATCATAGAATGGTAAGGTTGGAAGGGACCTCAAGGATCATCTAGTTCCACCCCCCTGCCATAGGCAGGGACACCTCCCACTAGAACAGCTCACTCAAGGACTCATCCAACCTGGCCTTGAACACCTCCAGGGAGGGAGCATCCACGACCTCCCTGGGCAACCTATTCCAGTGCCTCACCACCCTCACTAGAAAGAACTTCCTCCTAACATCCAGCCTAAATCTCCCCTCTGCCAGTTTAAACCCTTGTCAATAGTCCCTCCCCAGCCTTCCTGTAGGCCCCTTCAGATACTGGAAGGCTACTCTAGGGTCTCCTGGAAGCCTTCTCTTCTCCAGGCTGCAGAACCCCAACTCTCTCAGCCTGTCCTCACAGCAGAGCTGCTGCAGCCCTCTGAGCATCTTTGTGGCCTCCTCTGGACCTACTCCAACACTTCCATGTCCTTCCTGTGCTGAGGGCTCCAGAACTGCACACAGGACTCCAGGTGGGGTCTGACAAGAGCAAAGTAAATGGACAGAATCCCCTCCCTTGCCCTGCTGGCCACGCTTCTCTCGATGCAGCCCAGGACTTGGTTGCTGTCTGGGCTGCATGCTCTCACTACAGGCTCATGTTGAGCTTTTCATCAACCCAGACCCATACATACACACACACACACACACATCTATATCTATATGTATATCTATCTATCTATCTAGATAGAGAGATAGATATGTATTAGACTTAGGAGAGCTGTATATTTTTCCTCATCGTTTAATACTGCCAGGAGGGGAATTAAAGAAAAATACATTATTATTAAGAAGTAGAAGGTTTTATAAATCAGAACAGTTGTTTATCTCTGATATGTGTTATTACACTACAGCAACATAGGCCATGTTACATATTAAGAAAAAATAGTTTGATTTTTAACTACAGTAGACTGCATTTAAGATTGAGTCTGTCAGTGACTAGGTCAAAGGTATGTATACCTTCCAGTTCTCAACTTCAGACTTCTTCAGCTCTATTTTCTGTAATGTACTGCAGCTCTCTACACTGTGCAGAGAATTTCATTTGAAGAAAGCTTTAGCAGCTTTCTCGTGTGAAGAAGTGCCACATAAGGCTTATATGGATTAGATAGGTAGGTAGGTAGATAGAAAGATGGAGAGAGAGGGAGAGAGAGAGAGAGATAAATATAGAGATAGATAGATAGATAGATAGATAGGTAGATAGATAGACAGACAGACAGATAGATAGATAGATATGAAACCATGTTGTGAACATTAGCTTATGTGTTAAACCTGTAATTCTCCAGAATTGAGTCCACCTGTGTTTTTAATGTTGGGGGGTAAAGACAATGCAAATACCTGAAATATATTGGTTAGTGTGCCACATCTTTAAGAAATAAATAGCTTCCTTTATTCTAAGCCAACTTTTGTACTGGTGAATCTTTCAGTGGCTTTGGGTCATAGGTTTTTTTCCACATTGCTTCCAGTGTTTTGGAAAATGCTGGTGAATTTATCTGCATGAAAGATAAAGGTGTAGGGTTTGGAAACATGAGGGAGATGGATTGCTTCTGTTTGAAATAAAGCCAGGACAATTTGGGTGCAACAACAGAATGATTTTGAAATGCCTTGTAATAATTAGCATGGTGATTTGAGTTCGGATTACTGATAGAGGCTCAAAAAGTAGCTTGAATACCTTTAAAATGGCATCAAAATTCAAACCAGATTATCAGAACTTATTTGGTATTTGGTAGAAAGATGTGTCATGGTCAGAAGATGTGCTTTACAAATTGACATGCAATTAAGGAGTTTATTGTAAAGCTGTTTTAAGGTGGGGAATGTTGCTTTGTGTTTGTTTGTTATTTGTTTTGGTGTTGGGGGTATTTGTTTTGTTTTGTTTTGTTTTCCTTAGCTTGCTAAAGAAAATTATCTCATACATTTGGGTGTATGTCAGTACCCTATCAGACAACAGCAGCAAAATTCCTCTGTCCTTTCCTCCCTCCAGTGACCCCCAAATATTTCTTCTTTTTAGCCTGAGGTTGTGGAATCTGTTGCAACAAACGCTTGTGCCTCGTGAAATTATGTCTTATTACAGTTTCTTGTCAAAATTGGCATTGTTAGTGACAATGGCAATCCCTGTCACCTAGTAGGCAGCTTTATAGCCTAGCTGTCACATAAATACAATATGCTTTTCCTGAGGAGTCTTCACTTGAGTTAAGCACTTAAACCAGGCCTCTAAGCTTCACTCTGTTTTATTACTTTATTTTCTTAGTTGGTCTCTCCTGTGCTAAAGATATTTATGGAAATATCTTTCAAGTCCTTTCCAGTTTTATCCCACTATTTTCTGTCACAGTTGGAGGCTCCTTTTCCAATTTAATAGCTAACCATTTATCTGATTTTCTTTTCATGTCTTAGAATTTCTCTAGTGTGATGTTTCTTTTCTAATTTCTCATGTTTCTTCATAGGAAAACAGATTCTTTTTCTTCCTGTTTTCCTTGAGATATGTGGAATTGTGGGATAATTTCTCCTTGTTATCTTGAGAAGAATCAAATTTGTCCCATACCTTAAAAAAAATGTTGGATCCTTAAAAATTTCAAAAGGGTTATTCTCCGTACTTGAATCTCTTTTCTCTCTTTTGTTTCTACATTCGAACACAATAGCTGACTGGAGGGGGGGGGATTGGCATAAACAAGGCAAAACACAAGTGATTAAAAAAAAAAATCACTGACCTTTTTTTTGATGTGTAAAGATAGATGCAGCCAAGTTATCTGGAGGAGTGCTTCTACTAAGAATCTGCCCTTCTAGATAGAAAATATAGAATCATAGAATGGTAAGGTTGGAAGGGACCTCAAGGATCATCTAGTTCCAAACCCCTGCCATAGGCAGGGACACCTCCCACTAGTACAGGTCGCTCAAGGCCTCATCCAACCTGGCCTTGAACACCTCCAGGGAGGGAGCAGTCACAACCTCCCTGGGCAGCCTGTGCCAGTGTCTCACCACCCTCACTGCAAA
>VWZE01004263.1:275938-304122 GCA_013396675.1 Eubucco bourcierii
CACTGCTCCCTGCTCATCTCCTTTTATCCAATACAGCCTGAGACTAATGTGCCTTTGGCCACAGGATAGCCAATCCAATGGCAGTTAGCCAAGATGTGACCATATTGGGTGAAGCCATAGGCTTGCTTTACCCTTTTTAGGGCAGAACACAGCCTTGCACAAGGCAACCCTGTGCACCTTGCTTACCGCAGTTGCTGGGCAGGCCACAGACACCAGGCTCAGTGGCTCCACATTCTTTGTCCTTTTTCCCGCAGTTACTCTCTCCAAAACAGGAGGGAGAGCAGAAAAACATGTCTGGGCAAGCCAGGACATGTACAAGCCCAGTTTGACCTGCTTAGGCCTACCACAACACTCCTCCCCTCCCCAGATATGCAAATGAGGTATTTGGCATTTACAGTTCCCTAATGGGGAAATGTATTTTCCTGGTTAGGCTAACTGTGATAAATGCCATGCTTGGGTTTTGGTTTGTGGATTGGGTTGTATTTGTTTTCTTTTATTTTATTTTTTTGGGGGGGACACATTGTTTTGGTTTGGTTTTGTGGGTTTTGGTCATTTGTTTTTATTTTTTTGTTGGTTGGTTGGTTTGGGGTTTTGTTTGTTTTTTGTTTTGAGTGGTTGTTTCTTTTTGGTGGTGGTTTGGTTTGGTGTGTTTCTTTTTTAATTCTGCATAACGAAGCTGATGAAGCAGTTTTGTGAATTTTAACAGATTCTAACAGATACCTTCCTCTGCCATGTAATACATTTCTGTCAGAGATTTTTCTTTTCCTAGTTCCCCTACATTTTCAAAAATGAACTTGCATATTTCAAGGCATTTTCATTCACACTTGCTCTGTTTGCCCTTTAGTCTCTAACTGAAATCTGTCAACACTCAATACTGATGTAATTAACAAATACTCAGTAGAAACAACTGCAAGAATCACATCAATGTTTCATGAGATTGTGCATCTTCCAAATTGCCTGGCTGCTAACCTGACAGCTATACAGTAATGGATGCAATTGAGAAATTCTTCTTTTCTTTGGATTTCCTAATTGCATAACAATTTTTCTGTTAGTTTTTCAAATGTTTCATCCTTTAGGGTGATTAAGGAAATGGCACACCTGTGGTTGCTCCATATGTTCCTTCCAGGAATAGTGCTGCCTTCTACATGGAGAACCACAAAGGAAGCTGTTTATCCTCACTTGTTGGTTTTTTGTTGGGGTTTGTTTGTGTGGTTTTGGGTTCAGGGTTTTTTGTTTTGGTTTTGGGGTTTGGTTTTTTGGTTTTTTGTGGTTTTTTTTTTTAATTCCTGAATCTCACTGAAATACACCTTAGTAAGCTTAGAGTTTCATTTTTATGTGGGCATGTGAGTATGGCACTTATTCATGTGGCAGTCATGTGTAGATTTGTCATCTGAGCTACTGTGATGGTTTGGGAGTTCTCTGCACCCCCCACACTTTGTAAAATGACCCAGACTAGAACTCAGCCAGCTGGAAGTTAAGGACTGAATCTCTATTTACAGCTCAGCACAATGTACAAGCAGAATTATACACTACAGACAGGAATAGTTACAGAAATAGACAAGTAAAAGGTAATACAGAAACACAACAGCCCTCCCCAGAAATCAGAGACCCCAGGAGGGGCTCCCAACCACCCTTCCACCTTCTCCCCGCCCCTATACCATACCCCAAGGTTTGTCTTACACAGAAGGTTAATTTGGAGGATCAGCCAGGGGGGTTAGAAGGAAAGTGGTTCGTGAGGATTAATTGGCAGAGGAGCCAGAGCCAGAAGCTGCTAAACTGCCCGAGCTACTCTCCCAGCAAGCGACAGACAGAGACTGAGACTTATCTATATTTTGGCTATTGTACCCAAACAATTTTTGTAGCAAGCCTATGAGTGAAATAGACATCATGATGTTTTCCTTTCACAGCCTATAGTGTAATTTTCTTTATTAAAATATTCCAATTAGCCTCAGACCAGCACAATTACTGCTGCCGATGCTAACAAGATTAAAACTTGGCACAAAGATGCTTGTCATTCAGCAAGCAAACCTTAGAATCATAGAATGGTAAGGTTGGAACGGACCTCAAGGATCATCTAGTTACAAGCCCCTGCCATAGGCAGGGACACCTCACACTAGCACAGGTCACTCAAGGCCTCCTCCAACCTGGCCTGGAACACTTCCAGAGAGGGAGCAGCCACAACCTCCCTGGGCAACCTGTGCCAGTGCCTCACCACCCTCACTGGAAAGAACTTCCTCCTGACATCCAGTCTAAATCATTCCTCTGCCAGTTCAAACCCATTGCCCCTTGTCCTGTCACTGCAAGACCTTGTCAATAGTCCCTCCCCAGCCTTTCTGTAGGCCCCCTTCAGATACTGAAAGGTTACTCTAAGGTCTCCCCGAAGCCTTCTCTTCTCCAGTCTGAAGAGCCCCAACTCTCTCATTCTGTCCTCATAGCAGAGCTGCTCCAGCAAACCTTCACCTGTGCTACACTTTCTTTCCTCTTATGTAATCACAGCCACTTTCCTTGCTGGGCTTTAAAAGGCTTCTGCCTCATGGTCATGAGAAAATAATGTTGTAACTTAATCCTGAAAAATAAACCATATTTGCATCAATTCATTATGTGACATGCAGGAAGCAAGGTAATGCTAATGTAACCAGTGATGGAATTTTGACTATCCTGCAAGTCTGATGCAAGAAGACATTTTCTGCACTATGTGCATGTTCTGTCTTTTTTAGAAGTCATTCAAGTCAATTTTTATTTTTTTTTTAGGTACCAAATAACCTTTAGACCAATTCAGTAAATTATAAAATAAAAGGCTTCAACTATAACATTCTTACAGCCAAGTAGGAAACCTGGTCAACCATTGCTGACATGGATTCACTGATCTAGAAAATTACTTTAATGCACATATCAATATACTTGCTGATTTCTTACATTTCAGTGGATTTAACAAAAAAACCCCAAAATAAACACAAAAACAAACCAAAACAACCCCCCCCCCCCACACACACACAGAAAAAAACAAACCCAAAATCCAACCAACCAAAAAAAAGACAGAAAGGACAAACAAGCAAACCCAAAACCCCTGTTGTTGTAGAGAGACCTTGTTTCACATTATAAAAGTCATTTTTTTTCTGTACTAAAGCAATTATATTGCAATTATATTGTAGCTCCTTTTACTTTTCTATTAATAAAAAATTAGATAGATAGATTTTAAGGTAGAGTTTAGATGTAAAAATATGAGAGTGTTGTGATGGTTTGGGAGTTACCCACCCCAATTAATTTGGCAAAATACCAAATTAAACAGTGATTCTTATTCCATATCCTGAGGGATTCTTTGTGTAACAGGACATACCCAGATAGGATTTCAATGAAGACAGAACATTTGTGGTTACATTGACATTCCTATTGTTGTATGGAGTTGGAATTACTTCCCAAGAAGTATGTAATTTTTCATATTGAATACAACTGATGAGTAAAGTTATTCTGTTGGTCAATTGACTTCTAACTTGACTTTAACTAAAGAAGGTAGGCTTCTTTAGTTAAAAGGAGACAAAGTTTTCAGTTCAGGTGACATAGAACTTAGTGGTAGTAATTTACTGCCTCTTGCAGAAATGCAGAAGTCAGTTCCAAGTTCCTTGTTCTGCCATTGTCCTTACACAGGTACTGCTGTTCTGTCCCTTTATGTTTTCTAAGGAGCCAGAATTCAGCAGGCTCATGAGAGCAGATTAACAAATGCATGTATCTAAAAATACTTCTCATGAATGCAAAAAAGTATAGAAACTCAGAAAATGTTTTTTCTTCTTATCATACCAGCTTGTTTACCTTTAAGAACAGTAAGGACAAGAATTTTAAACAAACACTGATATTTGGGTTAAAGTTTTTTTGTTTGTAGACCACTGGAAATGATAGATCCCATGTTAAACTCTCACAAATAAAAGGGATCTAAAGGTCACAAAATAATACATATATATATATATATGTGTACGTATATATATATATAAGGAAAACACAGGAGAGAGACTCTAAAATAATAACGTAGAGGTTTGGAATAACAGACTGTTCCTTCCATCTCACTGTGAAAGTTAGGTCAAGTAATAATAATAATTAAAAAAAAAAAAAAGTTCTGTATAGCTATATTTTGGGCAGCTGGAGAATTCAGTCATACAATTTCATTTAATTAACCTTACTTTTTTTTTTTTTTTCCTAATTAAATTGTTTTTGTACCTAAATCCTTCTAACAGTATCCTTGACACAAGCTTTGTAGTCTCTTAGAAGCACAATACTAAATACAACTTGCATTTAGGCATTTCCAAACTTGTATTGGCAGGCAAAAAAAAAGAAGTCTAAACATAGGAATGTATCTTTCTAATTTACACCTGTATATTAATCTAAGGTTCAGTAGAACAGCAAGGAAAACCTAAGGATATATTAAAACCAAACAAACAAAACCCCCAACACACACACAAAAAAACCCCCACCCAAAACAAAACAAAAAAACCCACAAACAAAGAAGAAAAAAAAAAATAACCTTTTGCTAAATATGAAAAATGTGGCATTTGTAACTAAACCTCTTAGAGAGGACATCAGTAAACAGCACCATGCTTAGAGAAGCCACAGCAGCTTTTTCCTGTCTCTGTTGCTACATGGCACACAGCCAGATATCTGCTGTACTAACATTTGCTCCTGGGAGGAGATGAAGAAAAAAGGGTCCATAAGGTTTCCACTGGCCTAGACAACTGAAACATCTGCTAGATTCATGAGCAGCTTGCTGGCCTAAGTCAGCAGGGAGAACTGCTGCAGATCAGCAGTGCCATATCAAGATATTTTGTAGACCATAGAGAGAAAAAAAAAGAAAGTCAGCAGAGTAAGTGACTTTTTTTCAAAATACACCAAAATCTTACGTAGTTTTATATAAAGTGATACCTAAATTGCACAAAATTAGGGCCACATCTGCAAGACTTAACAGTCAGTAGAGAACAGGCACATGAAAGAATAGGATGCTGTTATGGAGGGGTGATTAATTGATGTGAGATATAATTCTCAAAAGTGAATGTGGTTTGTTAATATTCAATATTCAGAACTCTTGCCACCATGACCACTAATTTTAATAATAGTTGGTTATTCACACGATCATGAACACTTTATACAGGTAATAAGATATGATCTGGAAGTAACTAGCAATAATATATATAACATCAACTGAACTCAATTGAACTGGCAGAGAAGGTTGCCATGGTCAGTATACCGCTTGCAGTTAATATTCTACTTACTCACTAGATGAAATCAGGGAACTCCTTTCTGCTTATGGCAGAAGGCAATGGTGAATTACAAGAGGATTTAAGTATCTGCTCCCAATTATTATTTCCTGACTGGCAGGGCTGGCTACAGCTTCAGACAGTACCCAGATGCTTTCAGAGAATTCTGTTACTGTCTGGTCAACCACTGAGACTTCTGAACCTTCCCAGGCTTCACAGACTGCTGGGGGGAGGAGGCAGACAATCTCTGACCTGGTGCTGATCTCTCTGGGTGATCTGTGTATCTCCAGGACTTCCCATCTTGGCAGAAGACTTTCATGTGCAGTCTCAGCACGGCGTCACGCTGGCTGTGCAGGCCGATCGCATGGAAGCATTTAGAGCCTGTTCCTGGTAAACTCTTGGAAGGCACTTTCCAGGCAGTTCAAGATGCAATAAGGCACTAGCAAGAAGCAAGCATCAATACAAAGGGAGAGCACATTGTGTCACCTGCTTATCTCCTTTTATCAATAGAGCCCCAGACTAATGGGCCTTTGAACACAGAGTAGCCAATCAGGCTGACAGTTAGCAAAGTTTGACGATATTAGATGAAACCATAGGCTTGCTTTACCCTTTTTAGGGCAGAACACAGCCTTGCAGATGGCATGCACAAGCTGAGCCTGTGTACCTTGTTTACCACAGGGTTCAAAACAAGTCTGGGCAAGCCACAGTCCTCAGACTCAGTGGCTCCAGGTTCTTTGTCCTCTTTCCTCTGGTTGCTTCTCCCCAAAACAAAAGGAGGGAGAGGAGGAAAACATCTCTGGGCAAGCCAGGACATGTATAAGCCCATTTTGGCCTGATTAGGCCTACCATGACGTATGCAATCCTAATCTTCTAATATATACTAACTGGAGCAAGTTACCTTGGTTTCTAGATGAAATCTGATGAAAAACAAGCATCTGAGAAGTTACTCCCTTTGCTCTAGAAGTTTGCACCTGAAGTCTCCTTTGTCTTTGGGAAAGAGGTTGTTGGAGGGAATTGGCTGTTCTTAGGACAGAGAAAAAAATCACGTTTTGGAAACACAAAAGTAGAGGACAAAGGAAAATATATATCCTTGTTTGGTGTAAACTGCTTTTTGATCTCTTCAAGTATAAACCTGGCTTCTGGTGCTTAATTATGTTGCTTGTACTTTGGTGCAAATTTAAGCTTGAAAGGGCTGCTAGAACCATATACAGTGGTCCCCTTCCAGACCAAATTCCTAATGTCATTCTATTATGTAAATGGAAAAGGGTGGGGGGCACGGTAAATCGAGTGTTAAAACTGTTGTTTCATTAGCTTAAACAGAGCTGAGTTTCAAAGATCTCCTCTGTACTAGAAAGAGAGACAAAGAAAGTAAATACTAACATGGTGTTGAAATCACCAGTAATGAAAACTGAATATACAGATGATCAGAAGTCAAAAAGCTTGTAGTAATTGTTCATTCTTTTGCTCTGTGATAATCTGAACTAGTTTCTTCACAGAGCATTCCCAGCTAGGATGCACCTATGTGTTGTTCAACACAAAGTTAGTAAACAAGCATCTGTTCAGATAAAAAACAGATCTGCAGACAGGTTATTTCCCACCTTTAAGACAGTACTGCCTTGTAACTCTCATTATGTCAGGCCACAGTGATCAGATACTGCAGAAGGGGTCAGCAGAACTGCCACCTTGGTCCTCCAGCAGGCAGAATTTGGCCATTTTCAGAGAATGGTGAACAGAGTCCCTTGGGAGGCAGTCCTGAAGGGACAAGGAGTCTAGGAAGACTGCATGTTCTTCAAGAAGGAAATTTTAAAGGCACAGGAATAGACCATCCCCATGTACTGAAAGATGAGGGAAGAAGGCTGAGCTGGCTGGATACACAGGTTTGGTTGCAGCTTAGAGTGAAAAGCAGATTTTATGGTTGTGTTGCAGTTTGGGAGTTCTTCCCCCCACTAGATTAACCAGACTAACTCAGCCAGCTGGAAATTAAGGAATGAAGCTATATTTACAGTGTGCACAAAATACACAAGCATGTGTACACAATATATACAGATATTTACAATTATATACAAGCTAGAAGTAATACAGAAAATTCAAAATCTCTTCCAAGCAGCCAGCAGCCAGCCTGCCCAGGAGGACTCCTGACCAACCCACCTCCTTCCCCCCTCACTCCTTATCTCAGAAATAACCCAGATAAATCTCCATTATAGCTCACATGATAAATCTGCAGAGATCTGAGGTGGGATGTCAAAAGACAACAAGGAGTTATAAGGAAAGGGTTAGATCAGGTTACACAGGTTTCATGCAAAGGAGGTAAGACAAAATCCAGCCAAACACAGAGACCCAAGAAGAAAGAAGTCAGTGCCTTACCTTATATTTTGACTTTTTCTGTTCCTCAGCAGAATAAATTATTTCATCACTACTATTTTCTTCTCACAACCACTGATTTAATTGCTCTTGTTAAAATATTCCAGTTAGCCTCAAACCAGCACAGGTTATTGGGAGAAGCAGTAGGCCACTCAGGTGGACTACAAAGTTGTTTTGAGGCTGTGCAGGGAGAAAATTAGAAGGGCCAAAGCCCAGCTTGAGATTAGTTTGGGTTCTCTTAAAGAACATAGGAAATCCTTCTACAAATATAGTAGCACAAAAGGATGCCTAAGGAGAATTTCTGTCCTTTGTTGGATGCAGGGGAATCAAGGATGACTCAAGGATGAGGTACTCAATACCTTCTTTGCCTCAGTTTTTAGTAGTAGGACCAGTTGTTTGCTGGATACCCAGTCTGCTGAGCTGGGTGATAGGAATGGGGAGCAGAATGAAGCCCCAGCAATCCAAGAGGAGATTATCATTAAACTGCTGACCCCACTATGTCTCATAGACATACACAAGTCCATGACAGCTGATGACATACACCCAAGGGTACTGAGAAAACTGGCAGAAGTGTTCACCAAGCTACTTTCACAGTCACAGAATGCATCGGGTTGGAAGGACCCCTTAAAGGTGATTAAAATATGTATCTACAGACCCATGTTGAGCTCATTTGAAGCAGTTCTTGGGTTTACGTTTGTCTAAGTAAAAAGAACTTATTTTCATGGTGTACTTAATGAGTGGGCACAATTTGCACTGTGTTTGGATAAGTGTGTAAGTCTGTGGATACTTCTCAGCATTTCTGGATGTTTTGAGTGCACACAACTGGAAAGAAACATCTCTCACACAAACTATTCATTCAGGCTTCATGACCCTATGTCCAAAGCAGAACATGCTGTGCCAGGCCAGAGTGCACTGGGTTTTAAATTATCTTTTATTTTAAAATTATTATTATTATTATTATATTTCTTTTGGTTTTGTTGTTTGGTTGGGGCTTTTAAAATTATTATTATTATATTTCTTTTGTTGTTGTTGTTTGGTTGGGGCTTTTTCGAACTTGTTGCAGTGCAGTGGACCTTAAGAGGGCAAATGTCTGGGTCATGGGATCACAGTGCCAACCATCTGTGAGTTGTAATGACAACACATTGAGACAGGATGGAAAATGTGTGGAAATTATGTGCTTTACATTACATTTCATTGCAGTCAGTTTTAGAACCAGTATAAGTACTTGCTAATGGATCATTTCTATTAATATTTTGTATTGAAATTACAGTGACAGTAAATATCAATTATATTCTGCCATTGCATTGGACAATAGTTGTTTGATGTGATACATAAAGAATCCACAACATATGTCAGATGGCATGTATGGCCGTACACTTTTCTTTCAGATTTACTATCTAGGTGTAAGCCTTCCCAAGATGTTTTGCTTCCTGTAGTGTTCCTGTCCTCCTGTTACACATCAGAATGATATTGGTGTTAAAACTTTTGGCATACACATCACAAAATCACTGTCTCAGGGATGAGGTGCTGGTTATGGACAACCCTGGGTTTGTCACAGTCATGATAGGAAAATCAGTAACATTAAGTTCATCTTGTCCTTTTATAGCCATTTGAGTAAATAATAGAATGGTAAGGTTGGAAGGGACCTCAAGGATCATCCAGTTCCAACCCCCTGCCATAGGCAGGGACACCTCCCACTAGTACAGGTTACTCAAGGCCTCATCCAACCTGGCCTTGAACACCTCCAGGGAGGGAGCAGCCACAACCTCCCTGGACAGCCTGTGCCAGTGTCTCACCACCCTCATGGGAAAGAACTTCCTCCAAACATCCATTCTAAATCTCCCCTCTGCCAGTTTAAGTGGTTTAGTGTCCTGCACAAAGAACTAGAGTTGGATCTTTTGCTTAAAACTTCTAATTATTCCTTTTGCCTGAATCTTTCTGCAGTGAAAGTAAAGAACATCCAAACCAGAGTATTTATACTTTTAAGTGATTATTTACTATAGGGAAGCAATTAATCAGAAGACAGTAAGCAGTGTTCAGGCATAGTTCTGCCTCTAGATTGTATGTTGCAGTGTGATGGTCAATTTTTGAGACCCACAAATAACAGTATTAAGATAACAATCTGAGGAACTAATTGCATTAATTGCTTATTATTCTGAACTGAAATACACAACTGTGACATAGCAAATAAAAGCAGTATAGACTTTCTGGCTACTGTTTTGGTAGTGTTATATTGATGTGGGGCAGGCCTACCTTGGGCAAATTAGGAACTTTCCTCTATTTTCTCAAAAAGTTAGATGTTTTGAGATAGACTAATATTGTTTGGATTGCATGGGTATTTCTATTAGAAATGGGGTTTTTTTATAAGTTAAATTTCTTATCTGTCTTAGTGTCATCACTCACTGTAGAAACAGAGAAGGCTGGAGCACCTCTACTGTGAGGACAGACTGAAAGAGTTGGGGCTGTTCAGTCTGGAGAAGAGGAGGCTCCAAGGTGACCTTCTTGTGGCCTTCCAGTATCTGAAGGGGGCTACGAAAAAGCTGAGAAGGGAGTTTTTAGACTCTCAGGGAGTGCCAGGACTAGGGAGAATGGAGCAAAGCTGGAGGTGGGGAGATTCAGAGTGGAGGTGAGGAGGAAGTTGTTCAGCATGAGAGTGGCATGGGTTGCCCAGGGAGGTGGTTGAGGCCCCATCCCTGGAGGTGTTTAAGGCCAGGCTGACTGAGGCTGTGGGCAGCCTGATCTAGGGTAGGATGGCCCTGTCCATGGCAGGGGGGTTGGAACTAGATGATCCTTGTCGTCCCTTCCAACCCTGACAGATTCTGTGATTCTATGATTCTATTACCATGTTCATACTCTACATTAACAAATATGATTTTCATTATGTCCTTAAATATTACTCTATTTCTGAAAAATTTGGAGCCCTATCTTCAGTTCTGTCACTCAATCACTTTTGTCCTAAACTTACTCTAATCAGTAGAACACATTCATGTGAAGACAAAGGACATGGCACTTGGTGCCATGGTCTAGTCTTGAGGTCTGTGGTAATGGGTTGGACTTGATGATCTTTGAGGTCTCTTCCAACCTTGCTGATACTGTGATACTGTGAAAGTCAAAACCCTGTTTGTGCGCTTCCAAGAACCCTATGGAGTATGACTGTCAGTCAGTTCTTAAAAGTTTGGTAAGTCACATGTTTATGGCTCTTCAGTATTTATTTTTTTTTAATTACACTTCCAGAACTTCAGAACTTCATTTAATTTGTTATTCAGAGGAGAAGATTGAACAGAGGAGTAATAAACTGTAACAGAAAGTACAAAGGGCAAACAGAAAGTACATTAGGGCAAAGAGCCAAGTGCATAACTAATGTGAAGTTGGTAGTGCTTGTTACTGACATCAACCAGTTGAGGTTCTAGACTGACTGCTGTGAGAGGAGATCTGCCTTGCTTTATTTGGTTGTGTTACCTGCAAGAAGCACCAGGTAGTTTGATGAGATACTTGGATTTAGGGGAGAAGAAAGCACATGGTATATTCTAACTTTGTAACAAAATGTAGGTTTGAGAGGGCTTTATGTGTATGGATAATTGTCTCCACCACAGCTTTATATATTTCTTACATTATCCTATTACCTGGCTTCTGTGCAATTCTTTTGTGCCTTTTCTCCTTGGAACCCTGTTGTGAAGTAGGAAAACGTCGTTATCTAGGAATGGAAATGTGGTGACAGTGAGGCTTAGACCCTCGAAGAAATGAAAGTGCCCAGTTCTTCATTCTTCATGTTCAACTTGAGCACTTTCCTTCTTTTTTTTAGAGAAAAAAAGAGCTTTTGCAATTTGTGGAAGCACAAAGTATTGAGCATAGCACTTGAAAGCAAAAAGTGATGCAAAGCTGTGAACCGTATTTGCACTTAGGAGACTTCAGTCTGTTATCACAGTTGTGGGAAGATGATGCTCACTCTAATTATTTTTGGATTTGAAACTGTAAAAGGTTAACCCTCCTGGGTCGGGGGAGTGGCCAGAACCTGACCCTCACGTTTGCTGGACCCCAGGTGTAGTGTTCAGCCCACTCCCACTTCCTTTCTGGACCCCCCTATATAAACAGGGAAAGTTACTGTTTTCTGCCCTTCTCTCCTTCTCCCACCTCGTGGCTGGCCTTTACCACGCGGTGGGCATCTCCTCAGACCCCTGCCGTCCAATCCGGTTGTATATATACCTTTTGTACCTTGTTACCCCTTCCCTATACCTATTTGTATCTTCCCTCTTCTGAATACCTCTCATTTGTTGTTAAAGATCTCTCTTTTACCTTCCAAACCGTGGTCAGACTGTTCTGTGGGTGGCTTTACCCCTTCTGCCTTTTTTTTTTCTCTCCCATATCCAAAAGACAGGGGGGAGGAGTTGGGGGGAAGACATCCTATTGTCATTGTATTGGTTTCCCCTGGTGATTGGTGATGGTTTGGGAGTTCCCCGCCCCCCACACTTTGTAAAATGACTCAGAGTAGAATTCAGCCTCTGGATGTTAAGGACTGAAGCTCTGTTTACAGCTCAGCGCAATATACAAGCTGATATATTCACTATAGACAGGAATAGTTACAGAAATATACAAGTTAAAGGTAATACAGAAACACAACTCCCCTCCCAGAAGTCAGAGACCCCAGGAAGGGCTCCCAACCACCCTTCCACCCTCTCCCCACCCCTGTACCTTACCCCAAGGTTTACCTTACACGCAAGGTGAATTAGGAGGATCGGCCAGGGGGGGTTAGAAGAAAAGTGATTAGTAAAGATTACTTGGCAAAGAGAAACCAGAAGCTAGACTGCCTGAGACGCTGTGCCCGCAGAGAAAGACATACTGAGACTGACTTGTCTAATGTTTTGAGTTCTTTTACCCAGACATCTCAGCAAGCCTATGAGTGAAGTAGACATCACCATTGTTTTCCTTTCACAACCTATAGTGTAATTTTCTCTATTAAAATATTCCAGTTAGCCTCAAACCAGCACAGAAGCTAAACTCCAAACCGGCAGAGAAACTTCCATCAGGAATTTAGCATTGTGGAGAGGAATGCCTTTTCTTCCTTTCAGAAGAAGTGAAATCCCTGGATACTATTCCTCATTCACAAGCAAATAATACCACGGTGATAGTCAGAAAAGAGTCAAACCCAGTAATTTTGGTACGGTTTCTAGGAAGTAGCACTGTTTGCACATACTTTTTATTCCATTGTCTCTCATACTTCTTCCTGTTTTGCTTTATGGAATAATTGTACTCCAATATGTAATTTTCTCATATGTATTTCACTGAAACAGAGATCGAATCATTTTTATCTTGAGCTAGCTACCATTGTAAGACACACATGCCTGAAACATAGGCACTGAAGGAAGGAATAAAGGCTTCCTGCTTCTCTGTTATTGTCCTCTACCATAAATTCTATAGTCTGAAATCAGCAGCTGTACCGGCATGCTCTTGTCCTTTGGACTACTTTAGTAATTACTTAAACATTTTTAAAAGCCCAGTGACCTTGAATGAGCACAGATTGGGGGTAACAGTTATTTTCTGAGTTATTTCTTCTCAATCTCCTAAAACTCTCGTTCTGTAATAAGTTTCTGCAGTGTTCTTATTAACTCAAATTTTCTCTGCAAGTGGTTTTGTTACTGGGGCATGTAATAGTTATCAGAGCACACTTTTCTTTTTCTTCTTTGTTTTGTTTCTTTTTCTTTAAACAATGTTTCTTCAGTAAGCAAACAATTTACAGGATGTTTTCTCTGGAGATAAAAATCTAAACAGTGTGTGCTGTCAAGAGATGAGACTAAATTATTGTTATTTAAAACAAGAAGTTAGGAAAGAACATTGAATCAGTGTATCAAATTGTTCTCAGAAAAAAAAAAAATCTTTCTTTAAAACCGCTGTGTGAAAACAGTTTGGGATGCAGGCTACATTGTTTTCTTGTCTTTTAGGCTAAAGTAAAGCAAGCAGTTATGTATCAAGAGTCAGTCAATTTGTCTTACTTAATGTGAAGTCAATATTATACCACATTCTTAAGATAGTTCTTGGAAATGTAATAAAGTAATAGAGCTGGTTACTTCTTCTGTACTTGCCTCCTTCAAAATTTCAAGGTCACTAACTTTTTATATGATAGCTGTGCTGAAAAAATAGTGGAGTGGGTTTGTTCTATTTAGAAAGTTAGAGGAACTTGCACATTAATATAGATGTCAGTTTTTTCTACTTTAGTATAATTAAATTGGAAGGGACATGCAGATGTCATAGACTCCTCTGCCAAAACAGGATCACCTATGACAGGTGGTACAGGAACACGTCCAGGGGCGTTTTGAAAGTGTCCGAAGAAGGAGACTCCACAGCCTCTCTGTGCAGCTTGCTCTGTCACTCTCAGCATAAAGAAGTGTCTCCTCATGTTGAGGTGGAACCTTCTATGTTCTAGCTTGTACCTGTGGTTCCTTGACCTATCACTGGGCACTACCAAAAAGAACCTGGCACTTTCATCTTGACTCGTACTCCTCAGATATTTATAGACATTGGTATGATCCCCTCTCAGCCTTCTCGCCTAAAGACTAAATAGGCCCAGTTCACTCAGTCTTTCTTCATAGGAGAAATATTCATGTCCCTCAGTCATCCTCTCTCTCTGGCAGACCTCTGTCTCTCTTCAATGGGGAAGCCTGAAACTGGACAAAGTATTCCAGCTGTAGTCTCACCAGGCTAGAAGAGAGGGGGAGGACAACCTCCCTAGTCCTGCTGGGCACACTTAATGCACCACAGGATGCCACTGGCCCTTTTGGCCACAAAGTCAGATCGCTGTCCCATGGATAACTTGCTGTCCTCAAGGACTCCATGGCACTGCTTTGCAGCAGGACAAGCCCTAGTGTGCAATGGTGTCTGGTGTTATTCCTCCCCAGATGCAGCGCTCTGCACTTGTCCTTATCGAACTTCACGAGGTTCACCTTCGGCAGCTTCTTCAGCCTGTCCAGACCTCACTGGAAGGCAACACAGCTTTCTGGTGTGTCAACCACCCCTGCCATTTGCATATCCTCAGTGAACTTGCAGAGGGTACACTCACCCCACTCATTCATGTCACTGATGAAGATACTGAACAGGACAGGACCTAGTACTGTCACTTAGGGAACACCACTGACCAAAGGCCTCCAAGTGGACTCTGCACCACCTAGCACAACTCCCTGAACTCCATTCTTGAGCCAGTGACAAATCCACCTCAAGGTCCAATCATCTAACCCACTTTTTTGAGTTTATCTACAAGAATGTTATGTGAGACGTTATCAAAAGTCTTGCCTTGCTGAAGTTAGGATAGATAATATCCACTACTTTCCCTTTGTCTATCCATTTGCTCATGCCTTTGTAGAAGGCTGTCAGATTAGTCAAGCACAATTTCCCATGCTGGCTATTCTTGATAACCTTCCTTTGTTCCATGTGGTTAGCAATGGCCTCCAGAATGAGCTGCTCCATTACCTTTCCAAGAATGGAGGTGAGACTGTCTGGTCTATAATTGCCTGAGTCTTCCTTCTTGGTGTTTTTGAAGACTGGAGTGACACTGACACTCTCCCAGTCCTCAGGCACCTCTTTTCTTCTCCATGGTCTTTCAAAACTGATGGAGAGTGGAAGAGCAACAATGTCAGCCAGGTCCCTCAGCACTCATGGATGCACCCTATCAGAGCCCATGGATTTGTGTGGTTTTATTCCATCCAAACAATCTCTAACCCAATCCACATTGACCAGTAGAGAGTCCTCCTCCCTCCAGTTCTGTTATCTCCAGTGTCTTGAGATTCCTGAGGACTGCTCTTAGCAGTGAAGGCTGAGTCAAAGGTGGCATTCAGTAGTTGTGCCGTATCTGCATCATCTGTTACCATGTCTCCCACCTCATTTAACAGTGGACCCACTCCTTCCCTATTCCTCCTTTTGCTATTGATGTATGTAAAGAAGTCCTTCTTGGTATCTTTCACTTCCCTAGCCAGGTTTATTTCCAAAAGAGCCTTGGCCTTCCTTGTTGCATCTTGACCTGCTTCCTTCTTGGTATCTTTCACTTCCCTAGCCAGGTTTATTTCCAAAAGAGCCTTGGCCTTCCTTGTTGCATCTTGACCTGCTTCCTTCTTGGTATCTTTCACTTCCCTAGCCAGGTTTATTTCCAAAAGAGCCTTGGCCTTCCTTGTTGCATCTTGACCTGCTTTGACACTATTTCTATAGTCCTTCTAGCCCAGACCCTTGTTCCACTTACTGTAGACTTCCTTCTTCCATTTGCATTTTTGTAGCAACTCCTTGATTACACATGCAGATCACTTCCCTATTAGGTGTTTTTTTGGAGTTTGTTTGTTTGTTTGTTTGGTTGTTTGGTTTTGTTTTTTTTTTTTTGAGGGTATACATTCTTCTTGAGCTTGGAGGAGGTGGTGGTTGAATATTAAACTCTTTGCCCCGCTTCCCATGTCAAACCCTAGCCCATGGGACACTTTTTGGTAGTTCTTTGTACAGGACAAAGTTAGCCCTCTTCAAGCCCAGGGTAGAAATTTTACTATTTGCCCTACTTCTTTCCCTAACAATACTAAATTCTATAATTGCATACTCACTACAACCTAAGCTGCCTCCTACTTTAGCATCCTTAATGAGACCTTCTTTGTTTGTTAATGCAAGGTCCAACATCACACCACTCCTAGTTGATTCTTCAACCACCTACATCTGACAGTTGTCACCAGTGCACCGCAGGAACTTTCTGGTCTGAGTTTGCCTGATCTTTTCAGCTAATATCAGGGTGATTGAAGTCAGTCATGAGCACCAGGGTATATAATCTTGAGGCTACTTCCAGCTATTCACAGTATCATTTTTCTTTAAATTGGATAAAGACAAACTAATAACATTTTGTCTCCTTGGAAAGATGTTTGCTTTATTTCATATATAAATGAAGAAAGAAACTCAGGAAACTGATTCAGAATTTTTAAATGTTTCATCATACTGGCTTTTGTTTCTAATGTCTTTGTTCCTTTGCTGAGAGAGAAGGCCAGAATTAATGTATCCTCCCTACAGATACAAGCTGCTATTAGAATTAGTAAACTGCTTTCTCATCACCCAAATATCTACTCTGTTGAGGTTTTTCTGTTGTGGTGAGGTTTTTGGTTTGGGTTTTGTTGTTGCTGTTGTTGATTTGTTGGGACTTTTTTGGTTTTTTGGCCCTGTTTGTTTTTTGTTGTTTTTTTTTTCCTTTTGGAACGTAGTCCTATTTAAATCAATATTAAGACATCTGATTGATTTGAAAAACTATTTTCTCAAGATTTATTGTCATTATTTCCCCTCATACAGTTTTGTATTTTTTATGGGTTCTGGTGTTGGCTGACATTGTCGTATAAAGTTATCAACTAAAAGGTTTGTAGTTCTATACAAGACTGAAATGAATGAGTGGAACTCTGTGGTCTATTCTTTCCCTCACATATGATGATAAACTTCATTTACCTCATAGAGATGCTGAGCAGGCTAGCAAGAAAAGGTACAGCCAGTGTACCAAAAGACTGTTAACTCACTGCTGTCACATCTTGTTCAGTCCCTCCTGGGGACAGTCCCTCCTTTCCAGACCTATTTCTTTTTATGGGTTTTGACATGAGTAGGCAAAGCTTGTTGCACTGATACTGTGAAATTCTGTTTCCTGCAAAACCAGATCTCTGCAGGAAAGGAGGTGAAGAAAGGGTTGGGTTTTTTTTCAGTGTTTACACCCACCAAGTCACCTTTATATTTAGCCTGGTAAACTGATCAGAATGTATAACCCAAGCATCTTATGGAAGTGTTGAAATCATTACAGAGCTTTCATTTTAATTGCAAAAAGTGAAATACCCAAACATAAATAAACATGAGATGAACTCATGAAATGAATGTTTTCAAACCAGACCAAATAATTGTAATTATTCCACAAAGTCTTGTCACATACTGAGATAAAAATTAGGTTTAGACTCTGTAAAAGCAATTGAACCATGATTTCTGGATGGGAAAAAAAAACAAAAACCAACACAACAAAGCAACCAAAAAACCACCAAACAATAACAACAACAACAAAAAAGCCTTTCTTGACTGAAAACAGCTTGTGGCTCCTAAGATAGGAGCCTGTCAGTTCCGCTGGAAAGCAGAACGAATGGGTCCTCAACAAACCATCATGAAAATAACCTATGATAGTTAACTATAGCTCCACCTGGTCAAAGTCATTGAGCTTTTAGTCATTGCTGACAAAGCTTCCTAAAGTAAGCAGAGAGACTGAGGTACAGCCTGGTGACAGTAGTGTCTAGATGCCACCTTCTTTTTACAATAACATCATTGTTTATTGTAACTTATCTTCATATAACCTTGTAGTGTTTTTTTCAATGAAACTTCTTGCTTCCTCTTAGCTCTTACACAAGGGAACTGTAATGTGGGCTACCAGTACTTTTAAAATTTTTTTCCCCCCTCTTCATTCTTTATTTATTAGTTGTAATTGTTTAGTGAAAGGGCTAAACTCTCCCACTTCCCCCTAGCCCAGAATCCCCGCTCCTGTCTCCTTTCTCCTTAATAGGATATAAGAAAAGGAATGGGGGGAAAAAAAGGCAGAGGAAGAGTTTTTTGGTGATTTACACATAATGATTAGGAGGAAGTTCTTTACAGTGAGGGTGGTGAGGCACTGGAACAGGTTGCCCAGGGAGGTCGTGGATGCTCCCTCCCTGGACGTGTTCAAGGCCAGATTGGATGAGTCCTTGAGTGAGCTGTGCTAGTGGGAGGTGTCCCTGCCTATGGCAGGGGGTTGGAACTAGATGATCCTTGAGGTCCCTTCCAACCTTACCATTCTATGATTCCATGATACCTATGGGTTTGATTGATCTACCTGCTGGCATGGTTTGTCATTGCCAACCATTTCTTGTGAAGAAAACAAGCTGGATAGGTAGTGTCAGGGGCTGATCAGAATCTACTGATGAATATTCAGTACCATAGTTACATCATGCCAGCCAGTGCTGGCTGAAGGGGCTTGAAGTTCAGATGGTATCACCAGAGACTTTCCTGTTGCAGTTGCTGCTTCTTATTTCCAGGTTTGGGGTGTTGGTCTTTTCCTTTCGATTGGCTGTGGCCTTGGGGTGGACTGAAACCATTTTATTGCTGACTGTTTCTACGTTTGCTAAGGTAATTGTACCAATGTACAGTCTCTCACTAAGCTCCTTATCTCAACCCAGAGACCCAGAGGTTTTCTGTTTTACTTTCCCTCCTGTCTGTGTGTGAGGTGGCCTCACTTTGAAGGTAGACTGTGAAACTAAGACAGGTAGCAGTCATGTAATAAAGTAATAAGCATTTTCATCTAAAAACTCAAATGAAAACATCACTGTCTCAAACCCCTGTTCCCAATACACACATTTTTCTGTCTCAAGTCTGCAACAGTATGGGCCAAAATTAGATGAGGAAAAAAAAAGAAAATATATATATATATTAAAACCTAAAGCAAACCAACCAGACAAAACCCCCATGCTTTTAAATGCATTTTTGAAACAAATTGAGTAAGCATCATTGAGTCATCCTTATTTTATTCAGATATTTGCTTATGAATAAAGATGTAGTGTTTCAGGTGTGGAAAGGAAGAGGCAAGATTTGGGTAATAGGTTGGACATGATGGTCTCGAAGGACTTCAGAACAAGAGGACACAGTCTCAAGCTGTGCCAGGGGAAGTTTAGGCTGGAGGTGAGGAGAAAGTTCTTGCCTGAGAGAGTCATTGAGTGCTGGAATGGGCTACCCGCAGAGGTGGTGGAGTCACCGTCCCTGGAGGTGTTCAAGGCGGGTTTGGAGGTGGCACTTGGTGCCATGGTCTGGTCTTGAGGTCTGTGGTACTGGGTTGGACTTGCTGATCTTTGAGGTCTCTTCCAACCCTGGTGATACTGTGACTTTTCCAACCTTGTAAATTCTGTGACTCTGTGATTATTTCTTCCCAACAGATTTGTTAGCAAAGCACAGATTAAATGGATTGTCTAAGTTCATATCAGAAGTCATGGGTCTGTTTAGGAATGTTTTTTGAAATGTTTACAAAATCCCAGATTTAGAAAACTGAGATTTTACTTAGCTTCAAGGAATTGTGTCTGACTGCTATCAGCACCATTAAAGGAAATAAGGATGTTAGATTGTGGCTAAATTGTCTGCCTTGGCATAAACTTTTGTCATGCTCGACTTTAAAACCAAACTTCATTAGGAATTATTTTATTTTTGTTATACTTTAAATATATATATATATTTATGTGTATATACACACACACACATATACACACACACACATATATATATACATATATATATATATTTTAAAAGTATATTTATTTATTTATCTGTTTATTTATTTATTTAATGAATGCATGAAAAAAAAAAAAAGATGTTTTTTCATGATTTCCTAAATTTCACTTGTGGATGGACAAACATAACTGCAGTTTTCAAAATCTTTTTGACTGCTGTGAGGCCTTTGACTTGAAATAGCAAGGCATTTGGAGTAGTAAGCAGAGCTTATTCCAAACTAGCCTTAGAATCATTGAGCAGATTAGAACTGTTTGGAAAAAATACAGGTGAAATTGTAATGACAGATAAGAACTCACCATTAAACAGTCATGTTTCTGTGCCTCTGTCTGCTTAGGGAAAAGCAGTTGGCACTTTACTATTTAGATGCTTTTCAGAGCTGATTTTTAGAAACACCCTGGGAAGCACAGTTGTGTTTGCAGGTGCCACGAAGGCTGTGGGTCCATGAAATAATGAAGAGCACAGGTCACTGGGCTCAGAGAAAGAGGAGTTTCAGTGCAATGGAACATAAGAACACATATCTAAGAGCTACAGGAGGGGAACTGGATTGAGGTACTGTCTTTTGAGCAGTGTCTAAGAGAAAATACTGACAGACTGTCAGTCAGACTTGGGTCCCTGTCTGACCCTGTGGTCCAGGGCATGCATTTAGGTGTGCAAACAAGAATATGAAGTGCCGATAGAGAAATGGCATATTGCACCTTTTCCTTCTGTAACTTCTACAGTGGAGTTTCTAGGTTGAAGAGGGCACAGAGAAGAGGCACAGACTAATTAAAGGATTAAGAAAATACAATCATAGGAGCTCAATTTATTTAGATCATCAGAGAGAAGGTTAATGGGTGATATGATCAGAGTTTCTAAGTGCCTAGAAAAGGAGGTGAAATTTGATAATAGAGGGCTCTTCAGAGCAGAGAAGAAGCTATAAGTAGAGCCAGTGACCTGAGAACAGCTTGTTTCCACCACTGAGTTCTTCATCCCACTGGCCATTTACATGGCTGGCAGCTTTGCTGGCATGCTTTCTGAGCACAGTCTCTGCCTATCTATTTAACAGAAATGAGGCCTCTGCCACAAAGTACTGTTAGTCCCAGCAGGAATCAGCTCTGATCTTTAGTGCCATAAACCTACTTCTTTGACACTTAGAGCACTGTTTAAAGGTACAATGTTGATGTTTTCTATCATCTATCTAATAAAGGTTCTGCATGCTTCTCCAGCCCTTCTAACCCTAAAGTCTCTACTGAAGTAACTCGAGTTATACAAACAATAAAGTAAAGCTCATAAATGTTTCTTTATCTTAATTTTCCCATCACTTACTAATAATCTTGGAGTTCATTAAGACATGTAGGATCCACTCTTTTGATCTTGCCTATTTTTTCTACATCTCTTTATCCACCCCAAGCTTCCTGCAAAGCTATGTGCATCTTCTGCAAGTCTAAACATCTTCTTTAGTAGTAAGGGTTATGATAGATGTTTTAGGTTCACTTTTGTATGTTGTGTTATTTCTTGCTTCAAAACATCAGCATGCAGGAGAGCAACCAGAGAAAAGGAAATTCTTTGGAGAAAATTAGGAGAACCAAAGCACAACTAGAACTTAAACTAGCTACAACCCATTAAGGACAATAAAACTTGTTTCTATACATGCTTTAACAACAAGAGGAGGAATAGAGAAAATCTCCATCCTTTCTTGGATGCAGAGGGAAACACAGTGACTAAGGAGGAGAGGGCTGAGGTGCTCAATGCCTGCTTTGCCTCAGTCTTTGGCAATGGATCCAGCAGTTCCTGGACACCCAGCCTCAGGAACTAGGAGTCAGGGAGGATAATCAGAATGAGGTCATCACAGTAAATGAGGAAGTGCTCAGTGATCTGCTACCGCAGTTAGACCCACACAAATCTATGGGTCTGGATGGGCTGCTCCCAAGGGTACTGAAGGAGTTGGCAGGTGTGCTCACCAAGACCCTTCCCATTATTTACCTGAAGTCCTGCCTTACTGGGGAGGTCCCAGTGGACTGGAGGGTAGCAAATGTGATGCCTATCTACAAGAAAGGAAGAAAGGAGGATCTGGGAAACTGCAGACATGTCAGACTGACCTTGGTACTGGGGAAGGTCATGGAGCAGGTCATCTCAAAGGCTATTACACACCACACAGAAACCAACCAGGGGATCAGGCTCAGTCAGCATGGGTTTATGAAGGGCAGATCCTGCCTGACAAACCTGATCTCCTCTATGACAAGGTGACCTGACTATTGGATGAGGGAAAGGCTGTGGATGTTGTCTACCTAGACTTTCAGAAAGCCTTAGACACTGTTCCCCACATTATTCTCATGGACAAACTGACTGCTCATGGCTTGGACAAACACAGCTCTGCTGGATAAAGCACTGGCTGGATAAATCCTCCCAAAGAGTGGTGGTCAGTGGAGTTAAATCCAACTGGCAGCTGGTCACAAGTGGTGTTCCTCAGGGTTCAGTGTAAACACCACTTCTGGTTGACATCTTTATTGATGGTTTTGATGAATACATAGAATGTGTCATGAGTAAGTTTGCAGATGACACCCAAGTTAGATGGCAGTGTTGATCTGCACAATGGTAGAGAGGCTCTACAAAGAGACTTGCACGGATTGTATTGATGAGCCAACGTTAATGGTGTGAACTTCCACAAGGCCAAATGCCAGGTCCTACACTGGAGCCACAACAACCCTAAGGCTTGGGGCGGTGTGATGGTTTGGGTGTTCCCTGCCCCCCACACTTTGTAAAATGACCCAACCTAGACCCAGTCAGCTGTAAGTTAAGAGATGAAACTCTGTTTACAGCTTAGCACAATATACAAGCAGGTATTTACACAATAGACATTAGTAGTTACAGAAATATACAAGTTAAAGGTAATACAGAAACACAACAGCCCTCCCAGAAATCAGAGTCCCCAGGAGGGGCTCCCAACCACCCTTCCACCTTCTCCCCACCCCTATACCGTACCCCAAGGTTTGTCTTACACAGAAGGTTAATTTGGAGGATCGGCCAGGGGGATTAGAAGGAAAGTGGTTAGTGAGATTGCTTGGCAAAGAGGAGAAAAAGCCAGAAGCTGCCAGACCGAGACGCTGTGCCCGAGAGACTGACTTATCTATGTTTTGAGTTCTTCTTCTTAAACATCTCAGCAAACCTATGAGTGAAGCAGACCTCACCATTGTTTTATTTACACAGCCTATAATATAATTTTCTCCATTAAAATATTCCAATTAGCTCAAACCAGCACAGGCAGTGTGGCTGGAGAGCTGCCTGGCAGAAAGAGACCCCAGGGTTCTAATCAACAAGCCGCTGATTATGACCAAGCAGTGTGCCCAGGTGGCAATAAAATCCAACGGCATCCTGGCTTGTATTAGAAATGTTGTGTCCAGCAGGGATAGAGAGGGGATTGTCTCCTTGTACTCAGCTCTGGTGAGGTCACACTTGAAGTATTGTGTTCAGTTTTGGGCACCTCAGTACAAGAGAGATGTGGAAGCTAGTGCAGAGGAGGGCAGCAAAACTGATGAAGGGGCTGGAGAATAAATCTTATGAAGAGTGACTGAGGGACCTGGGGCTGTTATATTTGAAAATAAAAGAGGAGGCTAAGGGGAGACCTCATTGCTGTCTACNAGCTAGTGCAGAGGAGGGCAGCAAAACTGATGAAGGGGCTGGAGAATAAATCTTATGAAGAGTGACTGAGGGACCTGGGGNACTAACAGGTCGTTAGTGATACAACAAGAGGGAATGACCTTAAGCTGTGACTGAATATGTTTAGACTGGACATTAGGATTTTTTTTTTTTTTTCACAGAAAGAGTGGTCAGGCATTGGAATGGGCTGCCCGGAGAGGTGGTTGAGTCACTGACCTTGGATGGGTTTAAAAGTCGTTTGGATGTGGTGCTTAGGGATATGGTTTAGGGTGAACCTTGTGGAGTAAGGTTATTGTTAGGACTTGGTGATCCTGAGGGGCTTTTCCAACCTGAATGTTTCTGTGGTCCTGTGATCTTTTTCAGATCATGGTATATACAGTTTCCATTTAAACTCTTCATCAGAGAAGTTTATTTGCTAGCCACTCTTCTGGTCAAACAAGTCTGTGACTCGAAAATCATTAGCAAAAGATAGACTGCATATACACTGACACCTTCATGACAAGAGCTGTAATATCAAAAAGAGAATATAGGATCATTCTGGGGAGGCCTCTGAAATCCCATGAATCAGATGCTAAATCATTACAACAGTTCTTTATTAAACTATTTTCCATTCCTAGTCTTTAATGTAAATGACAGATTGCACTGTGCTAATCTCTTGGTGCTGGGTTCTGTTTACTGCTTCTTTTATGCAAAAAAAAACATTTAAGCCCACGTAGCCTTTTATTCACAACTCATATTTGGAAGGTTATTTCTTTGGTAAGATGTCTGTAATTTAGTGGAAGTAATAGCAGGCTGTGTGCATTTTCCTGGATTTTTAAAATTCTAATTTAAGCCATAAGCAATTTATGCAATATCTTGAGGCTCCTCGACACATTGGAATTGAAAGAGGAGAAATGGAAGGAAATGACAAATCTTTTCTGTTTTTCTTTATTTTGAGTTTTGGTGGTGTTTTTTTTGTTTGTTTGTTTGGGGTTTTTTGTTGGGTTTTTTTTGGTCCTTGTTTATGATTTTTCACTCATCAAGTATTTCTCACCGTGCGGTTTTCAAGAAGCAGGGTTTGATTAATGAAGTGTCAGTACAGAGGATGTCACAAGATTATTTTTTTTTCTTCATTTATTGTTTGCAGCATTTAAATTAACCATGGTGTTTTCAGTATTCCTGATTTTTCATTTATCTGTTGTCCTGTTGATAATAAATATTCTTTTATAATAAATATCAGTACATACTAAATTTGGATCTTCAGACATCTGCAGGACATTGATATTTACACAGAAATTATGCAAGTTACTCAGATTTGTGTTTTGATGGAAGTCTTTT
The DNA here is from genome assembly GCA_013396675.1 of Eubucco bourcierii. Classification (NCBI taxonomy): domain Eukaryota; kingdom Metazoa; phylum Chordata; class Aves; order Piciformes; family Ramphastidae; genus Eubucco; species Eubucco bourcierii. Next base: position 300,769 of record VWZE01004263.1, read on the forward strand.
GATTATTTATTTTAAACTAAGACAGTGGAGAGTATTAGACTAACTAAATTGCAGCCCAGACAGCCAACTGAGTCCTGAGCTGCATCAAGAGCAGTGTGGGCAGCAGGGCAAGAGAGGAGATTCTGCCCCTTCACTCTGCTCTTGTCAGACCCCACCTGGAGTACTGTGTGCAGTTCTGGAGCCCCCAGCACAGGAAGGACATGGAAGTGTTGGAGCGGGTCCAGAGCAGACCACGAGGGTGCTCAGAGGGCTGCAGCAGCTCTACTGTGAGGACAGACTGAGAGAGTTGGGGCTCTGCAGTCTGGAGAAGAGAAGGCTTCCAGGACACCTTAGAGTAGCCTTCCAGTATCTGAAGGGGACCTACAGGAAGGCTGGGGAAGGACTATTGACAAGGTCTTGTAATGACAGGACAAGGGGCAATGGGTTTGAATTGGCAGAGGGAAGTTTTAGACTGGATGTTAGGAGGAAGTTTTTCACAGTGAGGGAGGTGAGGCACTGGCACAGGTTGCCAAGGGAGGTTGTGGCCACGTTGGAGGAGGCCTTGAGTGAACTGTTCTAGTGGGAGGTGTTCCTGCCTCTGGCAGGGGTTTGGAACTAGATGATCCTTGAGGTCCCTTCCAACCTTACCATTCTATGATTCTATCATTCTATAAATGCTAAAAGTTTCAGTGATGTAGATGCTTTTGTGCTAGGTCTGAACCCATCAGAATTATTTTACAAAGGGAAATGAACAGCTGTCAAAACCTGGCTAGAATATCAACAGGTCAAATAGAAGTTCAGTAGTTAATCTTTTATTTAATAATTCCTTACTCTGGTCATCTGAAAACCTGTATATCAGTGACAAGGCTGAACCAGCCACTAAATAAGTGATAGATGCTCTCTGTTGACCCTTCTCCCTTCCCAAGTGATAGATGTTCTCTGTTGATCCTTCTCCCTTCCCAAGATGGGAGAAAAAGGGAGAGACATTTATGGATTGAAAAAGAAAACTAAGACAGCATTAATGAAAATAATAAACAATAAAATGAAATATATACAAACCCAGTATCTACCCCAACCCTGCTGATACCAGTTACTTTACTGTCACCACTGGTACTGTGGGCAGACATTTTGGAAGTTCCAGGCTGGACTTATTGGACTATAGACAGGAACCAGATTCAGGAGCTGAATTCTGAAACTGGATTCAGGAAGTAATGGATCAGAATTGAAATAGAACAGACAGCATCCTCCTCAGAACCTGACCATTGAAGGAGACAGCGTGAGCCTTGTCATCCTTGAGCTTTATACTGAACATGAACTACAAGGAATGGAATACCTTGATGGTCAGTTTATGGTCATCTGTCCTGTCTGCCCCTCCCCACAGGTGTGGTCTCTTATTATGTGCACTCCCAACACAGTGCATGAGATTTTTCAGCGTCCTTGGCCCGCACACCGATCTGTGGTACCAGCTGCAAACGTAGAGCCTTCTCACTTCTGGAAGCAGAGCCTGTCTGCAAAAATATGCCTTCAGAAAGTGCAGCTACTTAGAGAAGACTGAGCTGAAAAGTAAAATCAGTGAAGAGAGAACTGATTCTGTTCTGACTGAAACCAGGACAGCTAGATATATTATCATACCTCTATATTATCCTGCCTTCTGTATAGAAGGCATGACTCAGTTTAGCTTAGCGGGGAAGAGCTTGGATGACAACCTCAAAAATAAGGGTTTTCTGTGAGTGTTTTATGCTGGGTTGGTGATTCAGTATTGATATAATTAGTGGATACTGTATATATAACTTCCTTGATGTACTTAGGACACCTCTATGAGCTCGTTCATTTGTGTAGGGCTATAAAGAGATTTTTCACTTCTGACACATCCCACTTGAATGTCAGTCATGGCACACTATTTATGGCAGCAACATTACCTATCCTTGAGTGGTTCTTGTATTAAAAGAACATGTATAAAAGGAAGAGATAAAAGAAGCATTTATTTGATTTAGACTATTGGATTCTAATTTCTTTTTTCATTCTGTTCTTCAATGCCTTAGTATATCTCTCTGCCACTTTACTTTGCTCTTGTCAGACCCTACCTGGAGTACTGTGTGCAGTTCTGGAGCCCTCATCACAGGAAGGACATGGAAGTGTTGGAGCAGGTCCAGAGGAGGGCCACAAAGATACTCAGAGGGCTGCAGCAGCTCTCCTATGAGGACAGACTGAGAGAGTTGGGGCTCTTTAGCCTGGAGAAGAGAAGGCTTCAAGGAGACCTGATAGTAACCTTCCAGTATCTGAAGGGGGCCTACAGGAAGGCTGGGGAGGGACTATTGACAAGGTCTTGCAATGACAGGACAAGGGGCAATGGGTTTAAACTGGCAGAGGGGAGATTTAGACTGGATGTTAGGAGGAAGTTCTTTCCAGTGAGGGTGGTGAGACACTGGAATGGGTTGCCCAGGGAGGTTGTGGATGCTCCCTCCCTGGATGTGTTCAAGACCATATTGGATGAGTCCTTGAGTGAGCTGTACTAGTGGGAGGTGTCCCTGCCTATGGCAGGGGGTTGGAACTAGATGATCCTTGAGGTCCCTTCCAACCTTACCATTCTATAATTCTGTGATTCTATGATCTCCCAGATAATTATGTATTTTGCACATAAATGAAGAATTTTTCTTTCCCCATTCATGTTAAAATGACCTCTATGCTTTTTACCATACTGGCTTGCTGGAATTCTGTTTGCCAGAATGTGCTGTGCTGTTTGGCAAGGGGTGTGTTATTCTAACAATGCATAAACACTTTAGTCTAGGCCATTGAAAATGCTTCTGATTCAAGAACCTGGGTGATACGACTCCATATTGTGTAGAGGTATTAGGAAGTCTTCCCAGTGACTTTTCAGCAAGCACTTAATGTGATTCATAATACTCTTCAGTGGAATAACAGATGTGAAAGAGACCTACTACATCATCACTTCCATTTTCATATCAAATCAGGTTGTATTCCTTCAGCAAAGGAACCATCAAATATTATATTCGCGCTGCATTTGCTCTCCACAAAATTTCCAAACCTGTCAGGAAAAGCATCCTCCTGAGAACTCTTTTAAAAGTATACAAAGAAACAAGGGGTAAAGGCTGCCCTGTCACCCTGTTTTAAAAGTACTATGTGGATTTGTTACACTTTAGGTGATGTTTTCAGTAGCCATTTAACTATATTGTATGCACTGAGACATCTGTGTATGTGTGTATGTATGTATGTAGCTCATGAGCTCTTATGCAGAGGAATATCCTTGATGTGTGGGCATGTCTGAGGAGATAGTTGTAGAGTATTTCTCTGAAAGTAATTAGTATATGTCCTGCTAGGGCATAAATCCTGCCAGGTTGGTTTAACCCTTGCTCT
>VWZE01004263.1:315806-359878 GCA_013396675.1 Eubucco bourcierii
TTTTCCTTTCCCTTTCCCTTTCCCTTCCTTTCCCTTTCCCTTTCCCTTTCCCCTTTCCCTTTCCCCTTTCCCCTTTCCCCTTCCCCCATGACCTGAATAGCAATAGCTTGTAAATCCCTGAGAACACTTCAGAGTGTTAAATTCTAGAATTTAAGTAAAAATTGTAGGAGATAGAAATCTAGTTTTCAGAGAGCTTTCTCTGAAGATCTTTTAGAGTAGCTCTTCCAAATCTGTAGTTTAAATTTTTCTGTTGATCAGATCTATTGATTTCACAGTTGTGCTCCACAGCTAACCTGTGTTAAGTCTTTCAGCTGCAATTTTCTTGCTGATGGGTTCTTATGGTCACTCACTCCCCCATGGTGGGATGTGGGAGAAAATCAGAAGGGCAAAGCCAAGAACAGCTCATGGGTCGGGGTTAAGACAATTTAGTAAGTGAAGGAAATAGAGGGGAAAAAGAAAGAAGTCAAAAGTGATTAAAAGGCAGTCACTCAACCCTTCCTACCTTGCCTAACCAGTCTCTGAGCAATCCCTGCCTAAGGATTAAAACTCCTAGACTTTGTGCTGAGCATGAGTATGAAATATTTCTTTGATCACTTGGGTTCAGCTGACTCAAATGTGTCCCTGTCCAGCCTCTTGACCACTCCCAACCCACTCTGGACATGCAGAGTGACAAGCAGGAAAAACCTTGGCATCACAAGCACTGCTGAGCAATAGCCACTGTACTGGTGTTGTCCACACTGTTCTAATCATGAATCCAGAACACAGCACCTTAAAGGCTGCTATGAAGAAAATGAATTCAATCCCAGTCCTCTGAGACATGGGTCAGAAATGAACTTAAATGGTTTTGGATAGTACTTCCTTAGTGCTCAGAGGGTGAAAAGAAGCTGTTTTAGAGTTTTTGAGCTCAAGTGTCTCACTTGATCTTTAGAAACCAAGGCTTCAAAATGAAAACCAGAATGCTTGTGTTCATGCATCTTAAAAAAAAAAAAAAAAAAAAGAGAGAATGTGATGAAAGAGAACAGGAGTCTGTTAAAATATCTTTTGACAGTTATTGTCTGTATGGATATGAAAATTACATTTAAAAAATGTATTACAATGCATTAGAGTGTTATTTCATTGCAATGAATTAGTAGAACTACTCCCACTTAACAGCATTTTTTTTTTTTCCATTTCTTAGCAGTATTAAGGGAGTAAATGAGCATGTTGTGAAGATGGTTAGAAAGTGTAGGAGTTTGCATTATGTTCTGCTGAAATGTGGGTGCCTGCAGAAATTACGTTTGCCAGCACTCAAACTACATGGAGAATGGAACTGATGCTTTGTAATCTGATGAAGTGAAGCAGTAGTTATGATGACACTGTGCCATGGTAGGCCTAAGCAGGCCAAAATAGGCTTATACATCTCCTGACTTGCCCAGGCATGTTTTTCTGCTCTCCCTTCTTCTGCTATGGGAAGAAGCAACCATGGGAAAAAGGGCAAAGAACCTGAAGCCACTGAGTCTAAGGCTTGCTTCTGGAAGGAAGAAAGCAGAAGTGTAAAAATATTTAGAAATGGCATATCAGATTATAAAGAAATACAAGAAGAAATAGGATAAAAGCATGAAAACACTTCTGTTTGAAAGGGAAAGACAATCATGGAACATTCAAATATTCCCAGGACAAAAAGGGGTGATATACTGAATATGTCAGTAAGTCAAGACAGAATCATGGAATGGTAAGGTTGGAAGGGACCTCAAGGATCATCTAGTTCCAACCCCCTACCAGAGGCAGGGACACCTCCCACTAGAACAGGTTACTCAAGGCCTCGTCCAACCTGACCTTGAACATCTCCAGGGAGGGAGCAGCCACAACCTCCCTGGGAAACCTGTGCCAGTGTCTCACCACCCTCACTGGAAAGAACTTCCTCCTAACATCCAGTCTAAATCTCCACTCTGCCAGTTCAAACTCATTGCCCCTTGTCTTGTCATTGCAAGACCTTGTCAATAGTCCCTCCCCAGCCTTCCTGTAGGCCCTCTTCAGTTACTGGAAGGCTACTCTAAGGTATCCTGGAAGCCTTCTCTTCTCCAGGCTGCAAAACCCAAACTCTCTCAGCCTGTCCTAATAGCAGAGCTGCTCCAGCCCTCTGAGCATCTTTGTGGCCCCCTCTGAAACCACTCCAACACTTCCATGTCCTTCCTNCATTCCCCACCCAGCCTGGAGTTGTACTTGGGATTGTGCCTACCCAGGTGCAGGACCTTACACTTGACCATGTTGAATTTCATGAGGTTGGCATGGGATGACCCTTTTCATTATGCTTTATAATAAATACTGCTGTAGTTTAACACCTTTAAAATCTGAGGTTCTGCAGCACACTTCCTAGTGGCAGTGGAAACAATCAATCAACAGCTGAATTTGAAACAGAATCTGAAATTGAATGCAATATAATCACAGCAGCCCTGGACTAACAGCAGGTGGTACAGTTACTGCCATTCCAGTTGCTTTTAGAAGGGTTAACAGGGAGATCAGCTATCAGTCAGTAAATACTAGAGGAATAAAAACACAGCAGGTCAAGGAGAAATATAGTCCAGAAGAGTGATTTAACAACATATTTTCACAGAATTACCCAACTGGATGGAAAACAACTCCAGAGGGTATGACTGAAGGACAGTACTTACTATGAAGGAAAATAGTAAAGGAATAGGAAAAGCTTCTTCTGTCTGTGTGATACACAGTTGTTAATCTGGATTACCCAGACCTCAGACAACTGGAACCTGCCCCAGAAACCAGGTTGATAACATAGTTGTACCTGTGTTCTGCAGCCCTCTGCTTTCTGAAATCATAGAATGATTTGGTTTGGAATGGACCTCCAAAGGTCATTTAATCTTATCCCCTTTGCAGTCAGCAGAGTCATCGTCAACTACATCAGGTGGCCCAGAGCCCTGTTGAGCCTCATTTTTAATATTTCCAGGGATAGGGCCTCAACCACCTCCCTGAGCAACATGTTTCAGTGTTCCACCACCCCCATAATAAAGAACCTGTTCCTAACATAAAGTCTAAATCTGCTGTTCTCTAGTTTGAAGCCGTTGGCACTCATCCTATCACTACAGGGCATTGCAAACAGTCTCTTTCCATCCTTCTTGTAGGCCCCATTCAGGTATGGGAAGGCTGTTATTAGCTCTCCCCAGAACCTCTTTTTTTTCAGGCTGAACAACTCCAGCTCCCTCAGCTTGTCCTTGCAGCAAAGGTGCTCCAACCCCCTGATCATTTCCTTGGACCTCATCTCGACCCACTCCATCAGGTCCGTGTCCTTCCTGTATTGAGGATTCCAGAGCTGGATGCAGTACTCCAGGCGAGGTCTCAGCAGAGCAAAGTGACAGAGTCACCTCTCTGGATCTGCTGGCAATGCATCTTTTGCTGCAGCCCAGGATGTGATTTGCCTTTTGGGCTGCAAACTCATACTGTCTACTCATGTCCAGTTTCTTGTCCATCAGCACCCCTGAGTCAGGCCAACAGGTCTGGAATTTCCTGCTTCCTCCTTCCAGCACTTTTTTGTGTGTGGGCATCGCATTGGCAGCTTCCAGTTTTCAGGGACCTGGCTCATCAACAGTGAACCAGGACTGTTGATATATGATGGAGAGCAGCTTGGCCAGCTCGTCTGCCAGCTCTCTCAGCACCCTAGGATGGATCCCATGTGGTCCCTTGGCGTGCAGGATGTTGTAAGAGGACCACGTCAAAGGCCTTGCAGAAGTCCAGGTAGATCACATCTATAGGTCACCCCTTGCCCACAGACATAGTCACTTCATCATAGGAAGCCACTAAGTTGGTCAGGCAAGATCTGCCCCTAGTAAAGCCATACTGACTGTCTTCAATCACCTCCCTGTCCTCCATGTGTTTCTTCAGGAAGACTCCTTAGTGAAATATGATAGAGAAGTCTCAAAACTACCTATGACCCCAAATGGCAAATTACCACAGATCTTAGGAATTTAGGGGAGATAAATTTTGCCTGAGTTAGAGGTAACTGGCATATAGTGATTGTGAATGTCTTTGTAGAATTCATTCCTTCACTTCTGTTTTGACACTTAGCAAACCTGAAGACAGCTTAGGCCTTTTTTTCACTCACAGCATTTTTTTAACCTAAAAATGGAGAAGGTACTGCTAAAGGCTCACTCTCAGCCACTTTGTATACCACAGGAAGACTTAGTGATAAAAGACTGAACTTCTCAATGTTTAAAGACTATAGTAAAGCAAAATACCAATTTTTCTTTTTAAGTATTCATCTTAAAGGAATAAACTTTGTTGACTGGCACCATGTGATATAAAGGAATGAAATAAGGAATTCTAATTTTGTTTGGATCAAGAGCTGCTTATGGAACAAACAAAACAAAACAAAATGCAGCTGACACCAAGCTGGGGGCTGATGTTGCTGGGTTGGAGGATAGAAGGGCTCTGCAGCGGGACCTCAACCGCCTGGACAAAAGGGCAGAGTCCAAGGGGATGGAGCTCAACAAATCCAAGTGCCTGGTGCTGCACTTTGGCCACAACAACCCCATGCAGAGCTACAGGCTGGGGTGGGAGTGTCTGGAGAGCAGCCAAACAGAAAGGGATCTGGGGGTGCTGATTGACACCCGCCTGAACATGAGCCAGCAGTGTGCCCAGGTGGCCAAGAAGGCCAATGGCATCCTGGCCTGCATCAGGAATAGTGTGGCCAGCAGGAGCAGGGAGGTCATTCTCCCCCTGGACTCTGCACTTCTTAGGCCACACCTTGAGTCCTGTGTCCAGTTCTGGGCCCCTCAATTTAAGAAGGACATTGAGGTGCTTGAGTGTGTCCAGAGAAGGGCAACGAGGCTGGGGAGAGGCCTGGAGCACAGCCCTATGGAGAGAGGCTGAGGGAGCTGGGATTGGTTAGCCTGGAGAAGAGGAGGCTCAGNGCTGGAGGTGAGGAGAAAGTTCTTGCCTGAGAGAGTCATTGAGTGCTGGAATGGGCTGCCCAGGGAGGTGGTGGAGTCAGCGTCCCTGGAGGTGTTCAGGGCAGGTTTGGACATGGCACTTGGTGCCATGGTCTGGTCTTGAGGTCTGTGGTAATGGGTTGGAACTGGTGATCTTTGAGGTCTCTTCCAACCTTGGTGATACTGTGATAAAATACTAAACCAAACCAATTATTAAAAAATAAAAATAATATATTTACAGAAACAAATCTATAACAGATGCATAATAAATCTAATAGAAAATGTTAATACCTCTTGTACTATGGTCACACGTTATCATGTGGATCTCAATCCTACTGTATCACAGAAACCAAAATAGCTTCTTCAGATTTCCATTGGCCTTGGAAACAAATTAAGGACAAATTTTTCCCAATCTAATATCAGATGCTGTAAAGACAAAATAAAAACTAGATGGTTACTTTATAGGAGGATCACAGTATTAAGGTCAGGCAAGCTGAGGATTTTAATATATCCAGAGATTTAAATACAGGCAGTAAATGTGCACTTTTATAGTACCTGGACCTCGATATATGACTATATTCAGTTTTCTAGGTGGAAATGAAGACTCTACCATTATTAGAAGTGCTCACCTTTCCACTCCTTTTCTGGTAGAAACTTGTTTAAGGGGTCTTCCTTCATGATTGTTTCAGTGCAGAAAGTGTAACAAATCATCATGTCCTGGATCTTTAAGGATCTGTGTGCAGAAAAGTAATTGCTGATGAGCTGCTGATATGGGGTGAAAATCCTCAATAACTCAGTGAGAGACTGTGCAATGTTCTGCTGTGAGCCAAAGAAAATAACTTTAAATTGAACAGAAACGAGAACTGAATCAGCCTGAATGAGATTACTTTCAGAGGTTTGCAGTCTGGGTGGAAGGAGCTTGAGGAAAAACAAAAACGAAAAGGCAATTGTGTAAATGGAGAGGAAAACTACAACAGCAAAAACCAACACAAAAATCCAAACCAGTAGGACACAGAGAGTTAGATGTTAGAAGAATAATAATTATAAAATCACATCTGTAATAATTAATCTACAGTAACCAATGGACAGTTATTATAGTCTGTATATTGATCGACAAACAGTAAGTTTTCAGCATGCTGCTTAAAGATGTTAAATAATTGCAAGACAGGGAATAAAAATAAAGCTTCTGCTATTTAAAATAACATCAAGATGTATGTTTAAGTGTATGAACTGTAACAGAAGCATTTTTTAAAAGAAAAAGACAGATGTGAATTGCCATCATGGAGTTCGAGAAGGAAGAATAACATTTTTTGGAAGTGGCAGCTGTATTAAGTCTGGGGTTGAGTCCCAAATGCCTTCCACTTTGATGAGAAACAGACAAACTCTTGGAAAGACTTTATCTTCTTCCTTCCTTGAACTTCAGCTTAGCTTTTGAAGCAAAGGCCCATTGATCAGTCTGATCAACATTTTACATGTAACCAGTCATGACCTGTTAGTATTTTATTTCTCTCTGGAGCTTTGTTGTCCAGTAGTAACCCAAAAGAATAATACCATGCAACAGCACTGACAGTTCAAATACATGTTTAATGTAATAAAACCCAACTTCAATGGAATTTCTTGGTACCTAAAATAATATTTAGAGTTAAAAATTGCAATGGCATTTCACTAGATCATTTTTTCTCATACGAATTGTCTGGTTGTAATTCAGTTTATAGCAGTTAGTAAAAGCTTGATTTATAAAATGTGCATTGCAATGTACCATAAGTGTATTTCTTTTTCTTCACACAAAGATGAATATACTTTCCCTTCTGAAATCCTTCAGGTTTTTTTTCAGTCTGTTTTGCAGCCTAAACATAAAGCAGGTGTCATCTGTATTTTTCCCATCTTGAATGAAATGATTATAGAATCGTGGAATGGTAAGGTTGGAAGGGACCTCAAGGATCATCTAGTTCCAACCCCCTGCCAGAGGCAGGGACACCTCCCACTAGCACAGCTCACTCAAGGCCTCCTCCAACCTGGCCTTGAACACCTCCAGGGAGGGAGCAGCCACAGCATCCCTGGGCAACCTGTTCCATGTGTCTCTTCAAATCCTGTAATTTCTATAGTTGTGCTGCTTATAAATAGAATCATAGAACCATAGAATGGTAAGGTTGGAAGGGACCTCAAGGATCATCCAGTTCCAACTCCCTGCCATAAGCAGGGACACCTTCCGCTAGCACAGGTCACTCAAGGCCTCATCCAACCTGGCCTTGAACACCTCCAGGGAGGGAGCAGCCACAGCATCCCTGGGCAACCTGTGCCAGTGTCTCACCACCCTCACTGTAAAGAACTTCCTCCTAACATCTAGTCTAAATCTCCCCTCTTCCAATTTAAACCCATTGCTCCTCATCCTGTCATTACAAGACCCTGTCAACAGTCCCTCCCCAGCCTTCCTGTAGTCTCCCTTCAGATGACAGAGAGGAAAAAAAACCAAAACAAACAACTTGCTGGATTGAACCATATCAAATGAACATACCAAAATTGGTTGAACTTGCATGAAACTATAGGTAAGTATGGGTATTACACAGACCTAGTGCTTGCAGTACTTGTAAATAACAGGAAGTAAATGCAGGCAACTTAAAATCTACCTTATTTAAAAGAAGGAAAAATTCCATTGCATGGCACTTTGTAGCACATGGTTGTGCAGATAGAATAGTGCCCTTAAATCCTTATTACCTCAGTTACAGATAGAGCAAGTTGTATCAGATGCCAAAACAGCAGAAAATGAGCAGAAACTTTGTTTATACTAGAATCAAACAGTTTGGGGTTTGCTTGCTGTTGGAGCAGTTGAGTTGTATGCAAACTTAAAAATTGTTATTCTATTAAAGATATACATGAATAATTCAGTCTCTTAATTGCCAAATGTTGCTAAAAAGGATCACAGAACAGTTACATTCCGTTTCTTTTAGCAGCATGATAGAAAGCTTCTGTACACCAATTAATGCAATGATTATCTGAAAATGAGGGATAGGGTCTGAGAAGTAAAAAATTGCCTCTGTTGAGTTGAACCATGGGGAATTTCTGGAAGATTTACAGTTGTATTGGCTCATTGCTTAATCAGATGGCAGAAAGATGTTCTCAGTATGTATTCCTTTCTTTAATGAAAGAGGTGATTAACCCATGCCAAACACTATCTTGAAAACTTTTTTTCTCCAACTACCTTGCAAAATTTCCTTTAATCCCTATTTTGGTATTCTGCAGATGCAGAGTATGTTCTGATGATGATGTAGTGAACAACAAAGGCATTTTCAACAATTTCTGAGTTTTGTAGAATAAGTGATTGTTGTAGTCGTATCTTCTGATAAAACCAAAAGAGACATGAAGACAGTGTAAGGACTCTGACAGCCAAGGTCGTGGCAAGTCTAGTAGCAACACTTTCAATGCTTCTGTCTCCAGTTGTCTGTCTGCCACACTGCCAGAAGTTAGTTAAAGGCACTTTGAAAGCAGCAGCAGAAGGGAATTTGTTCTTTGCCCATACAGGAAAATTTGCATCTGTTTTCCTTCTGATTCTGTTCCTTTGTTCTGATTCTGTTATGGGAGTAGTAATTGCTAGTGCTGGAAATAGAGTCCAAGGCCTTTTCTTAAAGGACCATTGCTAATTCCATCAAAGTACTTACCCCACAACTCTTAGACTGCTACAGAATAACTCTTTGCAATCCCCTGGTCTGCCTGGGGAACTTACCTGACAGTTTTGATCCACTGGAGAAGTAAAAATGTCAACTTAAAAAATCAGACTTCTATCTGCATTACTCACAGCTTTCTTAGCAACTGACTCACAAATACAGAATTTTCTTCCTGTGTGGATAAACCAGGATTGTGAATGGGTATTTTTTTCAGACCTGTTGAAGGCTTTAGTTTTCCCTTACTAACATTTTAAAAACGTGCTTAGCATTTTCTCTCACAATGCACAACACTTTGATACTGCCTGGTCAATTTTCTTTCTTTCTTTTTTTTTTTTTTTTTTTTTGTTTTTTTGTTTTTGTTTTTGTTTTTGTTTTTTTTGTTTTGTTTGTTTGTTTGTTTGTTGTTTTTTTGTTTTTGTTTTGGTTGCATTTCATATGGCCATTTTCCTGCAAATGAACATGTTAGCACAGACCTAGGGGTGAGCCATGGAAGGAAGGGCTTATACCTTCTTTGTTGCAGCATCCAATTTCATACTGAAATTGTTCTTGCACTTAACTGGAAGGATAACCATAGAGGTGAGGCAAGTAGGAGCCTTGAAACTGTGCGACCTGATGTTCCTTTGAGTCAGGAGGCAGAGTGCAATCTGCGGTGGTGTCATGGTAGGCCTAAGTAGGCCAAAATAGGCTTATATATGTCCTGGCTTGCCCAGACATGTTTTTCTACTCTCACTCCTTCTGTTTTGAGGAGAAGTAACTGTGGGAAAGAAGACAAAGAACCTGGAGACACTTAGTCTGAGGACCCTGGCCATTTGTATCCTGTGGTAAACAAGTTACACAGGCTCAGCTTATGCATGCTTTGTGCAGGGCCTGCGCGCTGCCCTAAAAAGGGTAAAGCAAGCCTATGGCTTCACCTAATATGGTCAAGCTTGGCTAACTGCCATTCTGATTGGCTATTCAGTGTCCAGAGGACCATTAGTCTCAGACTCTATTGATAAAAGGAGGTAAGCAGGTGATACAAAGTGCTCTGCCCTTGTATTCATGATGCTGCTACTTCATTGCATCCTGAACTCTGTGGAACTCCACTGCTAGGAATAGCTCTAAATGCCTGCACAGCCAGCCTGACATTGTGCCAAACCTGCACATTGCATTGCATCCTGCCTGCCCCGCTATAAGGCTAATGCTGAATGGGGAGTCAAGAGCAACCAGGTCAGAGCCTCTGCCATACTCCAGCTGCCTGAGGAAAGAGCCTGGGAAAACTCCAAAACCTCTAAGAGCTTTAAGACCACCAACAGCAACCCCTCCACATGCTTTGAATACTGGCTGATACTATTTTGTGAGTAAATACTTAAAGCCTCTTGCAATCACTAATTGCCTTCTGCCATAAGCAGAAAGGAGCTCCTTGAGTCTATCTAGTGGGCAAGTGGAGTATTGACCACAAGTGGTACACTGACCTCAGCAACCTCTTCCAGTTCAATCAAGTTCAATTAATGCTATATATTATGACTAGTTATTGCTAGAACCTGTTGTTACCTGTATAAAGTTTCCATGACTGATACAAAGAATCAAGTATTATAAAAATTAGTGATCAGGTTGGTGAGAGTTCTGAATACTGAGTAGTAATAAACAATATTAATCTTTAATTATCATCTTGCATTGATTAATTACCCCTCCACTACAGGTGTTCTTATTAGAATAGTCCTGTCAGCCTCTGTTCACCACTACTGAGCAAGGCATTTGAGAAACTTCAGGGATTCCAGTTTCTTGTAGCCCCTATGCATTTTGCAGATAAATGCATTGCTCACTGATCATAACACAAATCATGTTACAAAAACAAAGTATCGAGGCTTCAGGTTAATGACACTTTAGATCTTTCACTGTGAATTAGCATCTGTAAAAGGGTGAAGGGGGAACACCTTTCAGAAGGAGGACCAGAAAAGATGTGTAAAAAACAACAGACTGCTACACCCAGTCTCAAGCTGCGCCAGGGGAAGTTTAGACTCGAGGTGAGGAGAAAGTTCTTCACTGAGAGAGTCATTGAGTGCTGGAATGGGCTGCCCAGGGAGGTGGTGGAATCACCATCCCTGGAGGTGTTCAAGGCGGGTTTGGACGTGGCACTTGGTGCCATGGTCTAGTCTTGAGGTCTGTGGTATGGGGTTGGACTTGATGATCTTTGAGATCAATTCCAACCTTGGTGATACTGTGATATCCTCATCTTCAGTAACAAGTCCTGACAGCATCTTGCCTTTCTCTTTCAAGCCTAGCTGTGCATTCATGATCTGCAGGATTCTTTACTGAAGATATTGAACATTAATAAGGAAAACTTCATTTTGTTTAAAGTTATCCTACTTCAGATTTTACCTGGAGTGAAAACTAGGCTTGCTATTTTGAAGGAAACCACCATTTTAATATTATTTTCAAAACGAAATTTCAAGTATTGAACTTTATTGGAGGTGGAGAAATTGCCTCATGTATTTTTTTTTTCTAAATTGAATAAAATGATTATTTCAGTTCAGCTTTATATATCTATATATATAAAAGAAAACCTTATTCTGCAGTGAAAATACTCTCTTGCTATCATCACAATAAACTCTTATTTTAAGATGTAGAATGTAGAATGGATGTAGAAAATAAGGATGTAGAAAATAAGTCACTACTGCATCAGTTAATTAATGTTGTCAACAGGGCTTTTTCCTAGTTTTGGTTAGAACACATCAGCCTATCTGCATAGATCACCAATAAGGCATATTTTTTTTTGGTTAGTTGGTTGTCTGTTTTGTTTCTATTCACTTGCTTCAAATTGCAAACTAAATTTAGTGTACAGTTTGATTTTATAACCTTACTTTACACACTTGTGACAGGTGTATAGGTATGTTGGAGCAGTGGAAAGGTCCATGTCACAGATCAGATTCATATGTGTAAGAGTTGATCTAAAACTCCAAATTTCAATTCCTTGGGAAGCAGGTGCAAGACATTGACCTTACCAGCACAGAGCAAAATACCAACAGAAGGACTGGTTTCTTAGAAAGTCTCTCCCTTACAGGAATTATCTTCCTGTTAGAACAATACTCAGTTCTCACAGGGAGGCAGATGAAGCTGCTCGGTTTGAGAGCTGCCAGTTTGGTTCCTGTTCCATTGCAGATCTGTTGAGGGCTAGGGCTCACCTATGAATGCCTGTCTGTGGACAGTGAAAACATAGCATTGCAAGGTATTGCGTTGCTAAACAGCATTATTTTGTATCACAGTATCACCAAGGTTGGAAGAGACCTCAAAGATCATCAAGTCCAACCCGTTAGCACAGCCCTCAAGACTAGACCAGGGCACCAAGTACCACGTCCAAACCCTTGAACACCTCCAGGGATGGTGACTCCACCACCTCCCTGGGCAGCCCATTCCGGTAGTCAATGACTCTCTCAGGCAAGAACTTTCTCCTCACCTCCAGCCTAAACTTCCCCTGGCACAGCTTGAGACTGTGTCCTCTTGTTCTGGTGCTGCTTGCCTGAGAGAAGAAAGCAACCTCCTCCTGGCCACGACTACCCTTCAGGTAGTTGTAGACAGCAAGAAGGTCTCCCCTGAGCCTCCTCTTCTGCAAGCTAAACAATCCCAGCTCCCTCAGCCTCTCAAGGGGCAATGGGTTTGAACTGGCAGAGGGAAGATTTAGACTAGATGTCAGGAGGAAGTTCTTTACAGTGAGGGTGGTGATTGCCCAGGGAGGTTGTGGCTGCTCCCTCCCTGGAGGTGTTCAAGGCCAAGTTGGAGGAGGCCTTGAGTAACCTGTCCTAGTGGGTGGTGTCCCTGCCTCTGGCAGGAGGTTTGAACTAGATGATCCTTGAGGTCCCTTCCAGCCTTACCATTCTATGATTCTATGATTCTGCTCCTAACTCCCGAGGAAGTTAAAACTATGATGTAAAGTACATTGTAGTGTTATGTAAAAGAGCTCAATTTTATGTTGTTAGATTTTCAAAATCCAGCTTGATTTGAATATTGGAGCTACCAATGAGATGCATACTTTTACTCATTTGTAGATGAAAGTGTACTGAGCAGAAAGATATATTTTACCCAGTCTTGCAAACTGTGTCCTTGCTTCATTACTCACATTATTCTCTGTCTGACTGTGTTCCACTTAAGACAATGTACGAAGAGTTCATTCCAAACATATTTCTTTTGTTCTATCTCTGCTCCTGTAGCCAGAGTTCATCTCCACAGGATGATGCAGTGTCACATCAACACACAATGCCAAGGCTCCCAATGACAGTCATAAACACTTTCCTATCACGTTGTGTTTGAAACACTTCTTTTGAGAGCCTATAGAGGAATTCAGAAAAGTTAATGCAGCTCAGGTCAGCTTGTGCTATTTCCCAGATTTTTAAGCCTGGATGAGCTTGGACTCATCCTCTAGATCGATGTGTCCTAAAGTGTATATCATTTCTTTCTCAGAAATGAGAGGATTTACTGTCCAAAAAAGTGTCAGCCTTTCTGCTGAAGAATTTAAAAGGTGCAGTTCATCTGTGTTTAACAAAATGTGCTGGCAATGATGTTGTCAATGTGTAATGAAGTAAGTTAAGGGGTCTGTATACAATCTATCAGTGTTTTGCAGCTTCCCAAGAGGACACTTTTCACACTGGTCAGTAATAATCCCATTTTCTGAAAAAGTCACTTCCCTATTAATATAGATTATCTCTTTCAGACTGTGACAGAATCTTCCCCATTCTCCTAATACAGTCAAATAGCCTGCATCTGTGTTTATATTCTCAGACATGGGGGAATGGTGACAAAGGAAGAGAACAAAGGGCAGTGATGTGAAAATGTCCTTCCTCATTTTAGTGCTTTGTAACAATTTTGAAGAAAGATACTCAGGCAGTCTTATTCTGTTGCCAGTTCATTTGTCTTCTTCTAACTTCAAACAATAAACAGATTTATTTTTTTTTTAAATGTCAAACTGATCAAGGCACAGTAGATCAGAATAGTCCTTCAAGATGTAATAGAGGCAATAAGGATTAATTTCTTACTTTAAAATATGGAAATTACTCTCCTTGTCTGAGAACAGTATATCACCCAACCATCCCCCACATTACCACCATTTAAATTGTGATAAAAAGGGCCTTGCATCTCAATATACAGGCATGACATGAAGAAGATCTATTAGTAAAGATTTAATAGACCTGAAATAGAGGGTAATAGAAATTGAATTGGTAGAATTTATGTGGTACTGGCAACAATATGACCTGAGAATCATCAAAGGTTTTCACTTCTGCAGTGGTTCAAAATGAGCAGGTACTGTTGAGTCGTATTCCTGCGTGTCCTAGCAGTGTAGTTTTTTTTTTCAGACTTGTTCTGGAATTTTGTGAAAGTGTTATTTAATCAGAAATGGTGGAAGGAAAGTTTTTAGCCATTATTTCTATTGAATGGTAGTGTGGATGATTGTGTCAGGAGCTAAGTCTTTTCTTCAAAGTACAGAATTATAGAATCACAGAATTATTGAGGCTGGAATAGACCTCTGAGGTCATCAAGTCCAGCCCATGACATAGCACCATGACATCAGCTATACCAAGTGCCACATCCAATCTTAAAGACCTCCAGGGATGGTGACTCCACCACCTCCCTGGGCTGTCCATTCTACTGTCTAACTACCCTTTCTGTAAGGAAGTGCTTCCTAATATTCAACCTAAACCTCCCCTGGCACAGCTTCCAGCTGTGCCCTCTGGTCTTGTCACAAGTGCCTGGGGGAAGAGCCTGAGCCCCACCTTACAACTTTCCTTCATGTAGTTGTAGGGTGTGATAAGGTCCTCCGTGAGTCTCCTCTATGCTAAACAAACCCAGCTTCCTCAGCCTGCCCACGAAGATGCTCAGAGGGCTGCAGCAGCTCTGCTGTGAGGACAGGCTACAAGAGTTGGGGCTCTGCAGCCTGGAGAAGAGAAGGCTTCCAGGAGACCTTAGAGTAGCCTTCCAGTATCTGAACGGGCCTACAGGAAGGCTGGGGAGGGACTATTGACAAGGTCTTGTAATGCCAGGACAAGGGGTAATGGGTTTGAACTGGCAGAGGGGAGATTAAAACTGGATTTTAGGAGGAAGTTGTTTGCAGTGAGGGTGGTGAGACACTGGCACAGGTTTCCCAGGGAGGTTGTGGCTGCTCCCTCCCTGGAGGTGTTGAAGGCCAGGTTGGAGGAGGCCTTGAGTGACCTGTGCTAGTGGGAGGTGTCCCTGTGTATGGCAGGGAGTTGGAACTAGATGATCTTTGAGGTCCCTTCCAACCTTACCATTCTATGATTCTATGAAATACATCTTAGGCTTACTGCCCCCGACCCATTTCACTGTTTACAACCAATATTTTCCATAAGAAAAGGAATTTCTGGTAGTTGGTCATACTTTAAATGGCGCTTAACAATGGGAATTGAGTTTACATGCTAATCCTAAAACAAATGGGTTCCTACTTGTTCATTGTGTGCCCAAGGCACTGAGGCAATGAATTTCAAAGTCAGGCTGAAAACAGCAGGAGTGTCTGGCTTGTAAGTATCCTGTCAGACAAGGTACTCTCCTAAATGTCAAATATTAGTTTATAGAAGTAACAGATACAATAATGATAGTGCATTGTTTATGATTGATGAGTCATATTTGCTCATATGCAAGACCTAGGAATTACTTACAAAGTTTCTGTATTAAGATGCCTTTTTTTCCTCAGGCAGTTTAACACAGCATGTCAGTCCTTTTGTCTTTTGAGGTAATGACTTGGATCTTATTCTGTAAGTGTCACCCAGAGAATAATTATCTTTGCGTTGCTATTCAAAAACAGAGTTTGGTTGATTTCTTTTAACTTGACAGCCATGTTTCTTTGGTTCAATAAATGTTATCAGGCATTCTTTGCTTGCTTCTATTGCATCAACTTTAATTAGTTTTTGATTGCTGTTAATTTCACAGCTTTTTCTCCTTAATAAATTGCATCAAAAATGCTTAGTTTTTTTGTTGCATCAAGTTTAATTAGTTTAATGCTTTGCTTCCTCTGTTTTGCTTCCTCTTTTTAAAGAAGCTCCTTCACTGCTTCTTCCTCAACTTCTGAGTTACTGATTCTGGTCCTGAGTTACTGATTCTGGACCCTTACTAATTAAGGGAGCTTACATAACCTCTGATCATTGAACTTGTCTCTCTCCTAAACTGTGAGAGTGCCTCTGCCTCACCCAGGGTACACTACTGAATGTGGTGAATGACAGAAAGATCACCAATGGATTTTGCATAGTGCTGTAATTTACAGTGCATTTCTATCACACAGTATCACAGCATCACCAGGGTTAGAAGAGACCTCAAAGACCATCAAGTCCAACCCATCACCACAGACCTCAAGACTTCTGATGTAAACAAAGACATGCTACAAACTTTAAATGAAACATTTCTTCTAAGCAACTCAGAATAAAAGCAATGTCATCAAAATGACATTGGTGAAGTGATGTGCAAGTGAACTGCTTAGCTACCTTGTGAAAGTGGTAGGCCCACTCCATTTTTTTTTTAAATATAATCTATTGGTTTTGGTAGGCTCTGCTTTGCAGGCAGAGTGATAGCAGGCTTTATAAGAACCACAAAATCCCACTCTACTAATCTAGTCCTAGGTAATGTAGTTTCAAATGTACAGATTAGGGTTAAATGTACAATTAGACCCTTGGCATTCTCTAGCTTTCCTGACTCCCCACTTTACCTGTAATGTTTGGTTCTTTCCAAACTCCATTTAGCCTATTTTATGGTGGAAAGGTTATCTTTTTAATCTTACTTATGGCATCATCTTGAAGTCTCTGTGCTTCCTTCTCTTCACTTTTGCATGGTTTCACTGAAGTTTTCTGTAAGATTCAAGATTTCAAGTAAAGTGTGGCAGGAAGACCCTCAAAAAACATCAAGGGGAGAGGCTTCAGTATGCTGCTTCTCTCTGTAAAAGGTGAAGATTTTGAAGAGTTAAGGGAGGCAAAAGCTGTATCTGGGAAAAGAACTGAGGAATGAAGAAGGAACACAGATGGCTTCAAAGGATAGCAGAACAACATCTAAACACTACAGTCCAGGAAAAGATACTGTCATAGCTCACTAACAAGTACTTTAGGTTTTATGACTTCTCAATAAAATACCATGTGAGTAGAAATTGACTAAGGAGAAAACAGTAATAATCAAAAAATATTTTTATGCTGAAGGCACTGAATTAAAATTTGTGAAATGTATTTTTAATTGATCTTTCAGTCTAAGACATCTTATGTAATTTTTAGTAAATAAGATGGAGTATAGTTTTCAAAAATACCTTGATACTGAGTGAGGAGAGGCATCTAAGCAAGCTAAATGTTAAAAAAAAAATACTTAAGCAAAATCATAACCACCTGGAGTCCTGTGTGCAGTTCTGGAGACCCCAGCACAGGAAGGACATGGAAGTGTTGGAGCAGGTCCAGAAGAGGCAATGAAGATGCTCAGAGGGCTGCAGCAGCTCTGCTATGAGGACAGGCTACAAGAGTTGGGGCTCTGCAGCCTGGAGAAGAGAAGGCTTCCAGGAGACCTTAGAGTAGCCTTCCAGTATCTGAAAGGAGCCTACAGGAAGGCTGGGGAGGGACTATTGACAAGATCTTGCAATGCCAGGACAAGGGACAGTGGGTTTAAACTGGCAGAGGGAAGATTGAAACTGGATATTAGGAGGAAGTTGTTTGCAGTGAGGGTGGTGAGGCACTGGAACAGGTTGCCCAGGGAGGTTGTGGATGCTCCCTCCCTGGAGGTGTTCAAGACCAGGTTGGAGGAGGCCTTGAGTGACCTGTGCTAGTGGGAGGTGTCCCTGCCTGTGGCAGGGGGTTGGAACTAGATGATCCTTGAGGTCCCTTCCAACGTTACCATTCTATGATTCTATTCTGCGATTCTATAAAATAGCAGTTAGTAAATGTTAGAATTGGCTAGGGGCACACTGTTTTTACTGGAAAACTCACAAAATGGTTAGATTTCTGCTTCTGGTCATGTTTAAAGCAAGTATCCAAAGCAAGGTTTTCTGAGCAACCACTCCTTCTCTTTCATAAAGCAATAAGATCCTTACAGGAGATAGGCAAGTCTCACCTTTGTTGTTGTTGTTTGTTTTAATGGAGGCAGTGGCAGTGTTTAACAATAGTTCTGTAACATTTCTCTTGTTCAGAGGGGGTGGGGGAGGAAGTATTCTTCCTCAATGACTTCAGATTCAATGTCATCTTCAGTCTAAAACACTCCATGTACATTTTAAATTTCTCAGATAGGATCTCTGACCATTGGGTAAATGCTTTGATCACTTCTTTAAGAAAAAGTTCAGTGTCTGTTCCCAGTAACAAGTGAGATGGTCTTCAGGTGAAGTTTCCATTTTGGCAAATAAGAGTTTTTGGAAGAATGGTTGTCAGCCTTTCTCAGCTTCTATATGCTGCCTATGCCCTGAATTACTGAAGTTGTCACTTCTGTCTCTTCTTTGTCTTACATACTTATTACACCTTTGAGGGCAGAGTGTTTCCCCTTTGTCAGTGTGCAGTGACTCTAAATTATGTGCTTTAAGACATTTGTATAACATCCAGAGCAAGTAGTAAATATTATTTTCCTATCAGTGGGCTTTGAGGCCGCTTTGCATTATTCAAGTCGAAAGTGTGTAGTATATTGAATAACCTGTAGCAAATTTAATAAGATTGCTTTGCTTCCCTATCAAGGTTCTTTCAGTTTCTGCAGCTGGAGTGAGAAAAGATGAATTCTTTAGTTCACATAGGAGACTTTACAAGGGTTTTTTGTTGTGTTTTTTTTCCCCTTCTGTATTTATGAGTTTCCATCACGGTCTTTCCCTAAGCAACACCACATATAAATTTGTTACCAGTGTTTCAGATTGCTAACTTATTCTGAACAATACCTACCTTTTCCTAAGACTCAATATTTAAAATCCAAATCACTCTTCTAGAAGTCCTACTATTAACATAACAATTAATTACCTTCTTGCAGCTTCCAGAGTGCAAGAGCATTTTGTAAGAGATATGTGTCCTAGGAATAGATGGATTATTCATGTTAGCTTTCAGTGTGTCTAGCTATACACCTATGAATCAAGTGAGGAAGTAATCAGATGTGTAGGTGTGACCTCCATAGTGTTTGATAGCAGCATCGGTGCTTCCATAGTTAGTTCACATGTAGCTGTGTGAAAAAAATTGCAATAAATTTCATAGAATCATAGAATGGTAAGGTTGGAAGGGACCTCAAGGATCATCTAGTTTCAACCCCCTGCCACAGGCAGGGACACCTCCCACTAGCACAGCTCACTCAAGGCCTCCTCCAACCTGGCCTTCAACACCTCCAGGGAGGAAGCAGCCACAACCTCCATGGGCAACCTGTTCCAGTGCCTCACCACCCTCACTGGAAAGAACTTCCTCCTAACATCCAGTCTAAATCTCCCCTCTGCCAGTTCAAACCCATTGCCCCTAGTCCTGTCATTGCAAGACCTTGTCAGTAGTCCCTCCCCAGCCTTCCTGCAGACCCCTTTCAGATACTGGAAGGCTACTCTAAGGTGTCCTGGAAGCCTTCTCTTCTGCAGGCTGCAGAGCCCCAAATCTTGTAGCCTGTCCTCATAGCAGAGCTGCTGCAGCCCTCTGAGCATCTTTGTGGCCCTCCTTTGGACCCACTCCAACACTTCCATGTCCTTCCTGTGCTGAGGGCTCCAGAACTGCACACAGTTTGCAAATTTGCAAATAACTGCATAAAGAAATTTTAGAAAAATGGAATCATGATATGCTCTGTGTTTCAAGTTCCTCCTCAGAATTCTAATATCAAGTTGCTAACTCCTAATGTGTCCTGATGCCACACAGTGTCCTGTCAGGGAAATCCCAAACACCAATATAGGCTGGTCAGTGACTGGCTTGAGAGCAGCCCTGAGGAAAGGGACCCGGAGGTGCTGGTGGATGTGAAGCTCAATATGAGCCTCCAGTGCTCACCTGCAGCCCAGAAAGCAAACTGCTGCATCAAGAGAAGTGTAGCCAGCAGGTTGAGGGAGGCGAATTCTTTCTCTCTACTCCACTCTGGTGAGACCCCACCCGGAGTACTGTGTCCAGTTCTGGAAACTCTGTTACAAGAAGGAAATGGATGTGCTGTAGTGTGTCCAGAGAAGGGCCATGAGGATGATCAGAGTGTCCAGTTCTGGAATCCCTATTACAAGAAGGGAATGGATGTGCTGTAGTGTGTCCAGAGAAGGGCCATGAGGATGATCAGAGTGTCCAGTTCTGGAATCCCTATTACAAGAAGGGAATGGATGTGCTGTAGTGTGTCCAGAGAAGGGCCATGAGGATGATCAGAGTGTCCAGTTCTGGAATCCCTATTACAAGAAGGGAATGGATGTGCTGTAGTGTGTCCAGAGAAGGGCCATGAGGATGATCAGAGTGTCCAGTTCTGGAATCCCTATTACAAGAAGGGAATGGATGTGCTGTAGTGTGTCCAGAGAAGGGCCATGAGGATGATCAGAGTGTCCAGTTCTGGAATCCCTATTACAAGAAGGGAATGGATGTGCTGTAGTGTGTCCAGAGAAGGGCCATGAGGATGATCAGAGTGTCCAGTTCTGGAATCCCTATTACAAGAAGGGAATGGATGTGCTGTAGTGTGTCCAGAGAAGGGCCATGAGGATGATCAGAGTGTCCAGTTCTGGAATCCCTATTACAAGAAGGGAATGGATGTGCTGTAGTGTGTCCAGAGAAGGGCCATGAGGATGATCAGAGTGTCCAGTTCTGGAATCCCTATTACAAGAAGGGAATGGATGTGCTGTAGTGTGTCCAGAGAAGGGCCATAAGGGTGATTAGAGGGCTGGAGCACAAGGAGGCCATAAACAGAGTTGCAAAAGTATTTGCACAAACAAATATGTGCTTACTGTCCTGACAGTTCTATGGGTTATAATGGCATGTTTTTAAATTAACCAGTCATAGTACATGCATTCCACATTGAAGCTTTGCCATTACACACATTTCAGTACAAACAGGATCAGAAAGATTTTCTTGTGTTCTATTCATAATGGAAAGTTTGGCTTTTTTTATTCCTTTCCCTGTTGACTTCAGATGTGTTCTTGTCCCTGCACATACTGCTGAAATAGGTGTCGTTTTGATATGTTTTGGTTGGATGGGTGCTTTAGGGTCAAATGATAGCACATTTAGCCAAAACTGGTAGCAGCAATTGCCATCCTCAGGCCAGTTTAGATTTTCAGGGCTGCAATCTGTGTTTGCTTGTAGTTCTTAAAGTTTCACCCAACATCAATGCTGCATTTCTTCTCCTTGTGTAAAAAAAAAAATATTTAAAAAATATGAGAAACTCCAGCAGTATCCTTCCTCTAAACTATGGCAGCTGTTAGCTATGTGCTCATGGATACAGACTGCATAGTAAATAGGTAAATCCTCATTCTCCATGGTGTTTCATGGATATTTGCATAGTCAGGAATCGATTAAACCTCAATGACTTCCAATATATCAGAGTTCTGTGCCGACATAAACATCTCATATTTTCAGCTGCCGTTTATAGGATTCATTCATGGAATTTCTGGGAAGTTAGTCCATAGGACGTGACTGATGTGTTGTTTGTCTCCTTCTCAGGTTGATTAAGTTCTGGTTTTCATGTGGTAAGAAATTTTGCAGATTTTAATTT
The DNA here is from genome assembly GCA_013396675.1 of Eubucco bourcierii. Classification (NCBI taxonomy): domain Eukaryota; kingdom Metazoa; phylum Chordata; class Aves; order Piciformes; family Ramphastidae; genus Eubucco; species Eubucco bourcierii. The sequence goes on from VWZE01004263.1 coordinate 337,006, forward strand.
TAATAGGATTTCAAATAAGAGAAAAATAAATGGGATTTCTATAAGCAAAGCAGCCAGGAACAGGAAGGGACAGCTTTCGTTCTTAATTAAGGTTGCTGCATCAGTCTGGATGACAATAGCCATATCTACCATCAAAAAGTATGCTAAGTCTCATTGAAAAAGTAATGAGGTAGAGCAGGCTCCTTTTAAAAGTTCTCTTCTTCAACAATTTCAATATTTGCTCCTCCTCCTATGTGTCAGCATGGTCCAGAGGAATTTCTGCTACTACCGTTACATAAAATTAATCATGGAATGGTAAGGTTGGAAGGGACCTCAAGGATCATCTAGTTCCAGCCCCCTGCCATAGGCAGGGACACCTCCCATAGCACAGGTCACTCAAGGCCTCCTCCAACCTGGCCTTGAACACCTCCAGGGAGTGAGCAGCCACAACCTCCCTGGGCAACCTGTGCCAGTGTCTCACCATTCTCACTGCAAACAACTTCCTCCTAACATCCAGTCTAAATCTCCCCTCTACCAGTTCAAACCCATTGCCCCTTGTCCTGTCACTTCAAGACCTTGTCAATAGTCCCTCCCCAGCCTTCCTGTAGACCCCCTTCAGATCCTGGAAGGCTACTCTAAGGTGTCCTGGAAGCCTTCTCTTCTCCAGGCTCCAGAGCCCCAACTCTCTCAGCCTGTCCTTATGACAGAACTGCTCCAACTCTATATGATCATCTTTGTGGCCTCCTCTGGACCCACTCCAACACTTCCATTTCATTGCAACCTTTTTCTCTTCTGCCATGGAAACTAGTTGTGTGAATGTAAAAACCCTTATTGCCTCAGGTTTCATTGTGGTTTTAAAGTTCCTGTGACTTACAGCAGCAGCTAAGTGAACCATATGGGTCATCTTAGATATTATCTTTAAATATATATATAATTTTTTTTAATATGCTATTCATTGATTTCTTGTATAGTGTATTCATTTCAGTAACTTAAGTAATGTTAACATTTTTGATCTGTTTTACCAAATCAAGAGTTTATGTTTGCACAAACAGAAGAGCCCTAAGTGACCCTGTGGGTACTGAAAAAAATTATGGTTGAATTCACAGAATGTTAGGGGTTGGAAGGGACCTTCAGAGATGATCTAATCCAAGTCCCCTACCAAAGAAGTATCACTTAGTGGAGGTCACACAGGAACTTATCTGGGTTTTCAAAAATCCACCTGAGAAAGAGACTCCACAACCTCTCTGGGGAGCCTGTTCCAGTGCTCTGCCACCCTCACCATAAAGAACTCTCTCCTTATATCCACCAAACTCAATAGAATTACATAATTCTAACCTGGTCCCAGGAAATTAGCTTATAAAATCCTGACCCATTTTCATTTACAGTTCTTGAATTCTGAATTTCCTCTATTGTCAGCTTAGCTTACAAAATCCTGACCCATTTTCAATTACAGTTCTTGAATTCTGAATTTCCTCTATTGTCAGCTTAGCTCACAAAGTTCTGACCCATTTTCAGTTATAGTTCTTGAATTCTGAATTTCCTCTATTGTCAGCTTAGCTCACAAAGTTCTGACCCATTTTCAATTACAGTTCTTGGAATTCTGAATTTCCTCTATTGTCAGCTTAGCTTACAAAATTCTGCCTCATTTTCAATTACAATTCTTGAATTCTTGATTTCCTCTATTGTCAGCTTAGCTTACAAAATTCTGATCCATTTTCTGTTAGTTCTTGAATTCTGAATTTCCTCTATTGTCAACTTAGCTCACAAAATCCTGACCCATTTTCAATTACAGTTCTTGAATTCTGAATTTCTTCTATTGTCAGCTCAAGTAAGGACAGAATATACTTAAGTTTATGCACTTTTCCTTCTGGACTCATTCACATTTTGTAGCAACAGTTTAGAGATAACAAGGATTTTCATGTCTAACAAATGAGTCACTGTTGTAATATTCCAATAACTCAGATAAACAGAATAATATTTTTAGAATCATTAATAAAGTGGATAAAAGCTTCATAATTATATGCACTATTTTCTTTTCTTACAAGTCACATTTCCTTCTTACTTGTTACTAAATGAGACACAAGAAACTACTATAAATCACAACAGATACTTGAGAATTATACTACTCAAATTTGAATTTGCTTCTATAATATTGCTTAGCTTTACTTAATATTTACAGTTGATTCCACTTTTGTGAAGTTATTTTGCTATAAATCTGGTGACTGTTGTAATTTTCAAGATTCACATGCACTAGAAGTAGGGAAATCTATGCTGTAGACCCTGGGGCTGTGAAGGATTTTGTGACTCTCTAGTCATCTTGGATATGGTGTTTTCCAAAACTTTAATATTTCAAAATTATGTGCCCATTTTCATGTTCTTATGATAAGAATATATCATCCGTATGAGTAAATGTTCGCTTGATGTGCCAAGGAACACTGACACATCTGTCTTCCACTTTCTCCTCAACTGTGTGCAGTTCTGGAGCCCCCAGCACAGGAAGGGCATTGAAATGTTGGAGTGGATTCAGAGGAGGCCACAAAAATGATCATATACAGCTCGAGCAGCTCTCCTATGAGGACAGGCTACAAGAGTTGGGGTTCTGCAGCCTACAGAAGAGAAGGCTTCCAGGAGACCTTAGAGTAGCCTTCCAGTATCTGAAGGGGGCCTATAGGAAGGCTGGGGAGGGACTATTGGCAAGATGATCTTGGAATGACAGGACAAGGGGCAATGGGTTTAAACTGGCAGAGGGGAGGTTTAGAGTGGATGTTAGGAGGAAGTTGTTTGCAGTGAGAGTGGTGAGACACTGGAACAGGTTGCCCAGGGAGGTTGTGGCTACTTCCTGTCTGGGGGGGTTCACGGGCAGGTTGGGGGAGGCCTTGAGTGAGCTGTGCTAGTGGGAGGTGTCCCTGCCTGTGGCAGGGGGTTGGAACTAGATAATCCTTGAGGTCTCTTCCAACCTTACCATTCTATGATTCTATGATTAAATAGCTGCTAAAACATCTGCATCATGAGTTTGAAAATGAAGGATATTTCATAGGCATTTGCATAGCTTCGTTCTGTCCATCGGCAATGTACCTCAGTCGAAATCAGCATCCCTTGAAGAGTTCAGGAACAATTACTTTGGTTTTGTCAATGTTTTTAACCATTTTTATTTAAATGCCAACAAAACCTTCATTACTTATTCTGACTTGAAAAAGTAGCAGCCTGTGTGTGAACAGAGATGTTTGCTTCTAAATACAGATTAAAAAGACATATTTTAGATTTCTTTCTTCTCTTGTTTTAGCACTCTGTACCCTCATTTGTACTTTGTGTAGAAATCCTTCCAACATCTGAGAATTCAAAATTAGAGTTACAGTATTGTAAAAAAAAAAAAAAAATCAATTTGATTATACATAAATTTGAGTGTTCTGCCTTATTCATAAATACTCAAACACTCCAGTGTTAATTTTGAATGCAAAAAGAGCCTCCCTTTGTCCTTCTCAAAACCAGCTCTGCAATTATCATAACCATTTGGTCTGCTTTTTTAGAAGTCACCAAAATGCTGATAAACAGAAAAGTGAAAAGTCACAAGTAAACTATCATTGCCAAAATCATAGAATACCAGATTGGAAAGGATCATCTCCTCCTACCTTTCTTGACAAAAGCATGGTCTATATCTGCTAGCCCAGCACCCTGTCCAGATGGATCTTTAAAGTGTCTAATTTTGGTGAATCCACCACTCCCCTTGAGAGATGATTCCAAAGACTGATTGGTCTTGTGAAGCAATGAGATGCTGAACTGTGTTTTCCCAGGTGCAAGAATTTACACTTGCCTGTGTTGAATTCCTTTAGGTTCTAGTTAGCCCACTCTTCCAGCCTATCCAGATCTTCCTGTAGTGGTGGCTTTCCCACTTGCCCACTCAGTTCAGTATCATAACCAACTTCATCAGGGTGCATTTGAGCTCATCATGCAGATCACTTTTGAAGACACTCAATAGTATCGGGTCCAATATCAGTCCCTGGGGGATCCCATTTGTGACACCAGCTCATATGGCACCACATCCTTTGCAAACAAGGTCTGTTGAAGCATGCTTCTGAAAATCATCAGTTTCAGGCAAAGGTAAGAGCACCTGCAGAAATAGAAGGCAGGTATGGAAAGCATTTTCCCTTAATGTCTGCCTGTTCTGCACTGAGCACTTCCCAGCTCAAGCATTTCTGCTTTTCCCAACCTTGCATGTATCAACTGTCTGCATCCCAGGCAGCTTGGAACTGTGTGGCTCATCTTATCTCCCCTCTGAAGATTGACAAAGAGCCTAGGAGATCCCTGAGCAGTTATGTGCAGCTTTGGCAAGATATTCTTCCCTTGGGGTATGAGGCAGCATGGTATGTGCTCTGGTAGTCTAAATTAGAATTTTCTAAGTGAATCAACTCAAATTTATTCCACATAGGCATGATATCTGTGCCTCTCTGAGCTACTAAAATGTGTGTCTCAAATATTGGAAGCATAATTTTTAGAATAGCTGGCATCAGTAAGATGATGTGAAAAAAGCAACATTACACAAGAATAATTAACAGGCATCCCTTTATATGGTTTCTTCACAATCCCCTTGAACTGAAATATTCAAGAACAAAAGGCTTCTAACCTCCTTCATTCGATGCTGTGACGTTACCCAGGTACTTCACAGCGACAGTGGACAAGGAAGGAGCAACTGAAGTCATCTACCTGGTCCTGAGTAAGGCATTTGACTCTGTCCCACATGATATCCTGGTCACCAAACTGGAAAAAAATGGACTTGATGGGTGGAGCACTGCTGGATAAGGAATTGGCTGGATGGTGGCACACAGAGAGTGGTGATCAAAGGCAGAATGTCAGTGTCATAGAATCATAGAATGGTAAGGTTGGAAGGCACCTCAAGGATCATCTAGTTCCAACCCCCTGCCATAGGCAGGGACACCTCCCACTAGCACAGCTCACTCAAGGCCTCCTCCAACCTGGCCTTGAACCCCTCCAGGGAGGGGAGCAGCCACAACCTCCCTGGGCAACCTGTGCCAGTGTCTCACCACCCTCAACTTCCTCCTAACATCCAGTCTAAATCTTCCCTCTGCCTGTTCAAACCCATTGGCCCTTGTCCTGTCTTTGCAAGATCTTGTCAATAGTCCCTCCCCAACCTTCCTGCAGGCCCCCTTCAGGTACTGGAAAGTTACTCTAAGGTCTCCTGGAAACCTTCTCTTCTGCCGGCTGAAGAGCCCCAACTCTCTCAGCCTGTCCTCACAGCAGAGCTGCTCCAGCCTTCTGAGCTTCTTTGTGGCCCCCTCTGGACCTGTTCCAACACTTCCATGTCCTTCCTGTGCTTGGGGCTCCAGAACTGCACACAGTACTCCAGGTGGGGTCTGACAAGAGCAGAGTAAAGTGGCAGAATCCCCTCCCTTGCCCTGCTGCCCACACTGCTCTTGCTGCAGCCCAGGATTCGGTTGCTGTCTGGGCTACACTCACACTGCAGGCTCATGTTGATGTGTGCCTGTATTCACAGTTCTTCTTTGTCACAGTCATTAACAGCAAAAGCAACAACCAAGATATTTATATAAATGTGTAAAAGTCAGATGTCCATGCTTCATAAGTCTCAGTGCAGTACAACAGTGTGGTTCTGCAGCTTGTGGGCAAAAGTGGCATCAAGTCTTCAGCGCTTTTGCATCCCTGGGCCTTGACTTGTACTTAGGAAAACTGTTTTTAGATAAGGACGAAACATCCAAATTGCTTACTAAAGGGAAGCTATGAAACTGTGACCTTCTTCATCCCAGGCTTTTTGGTCTTCTCCAGCAAATAAACTGTTTAGAGTATTTATGCAAAGAGGGATTGCTTTGGACCGCTACATGGATAAAGACCTGGCTTAATGACTGCACCCAAAGAGTGACTGTCAATGTCTCCATGTCCAGTGGAGGCAGTGACAAGCAGAGTCCCTCAGGGATCAGTCCTGGGACCAGTCTTGCTCAACATCTCTGTTGGTGCCATGGACACAGGCATTGAGTGCAGCCTCAGCAAGTTTGCTGACAACACCAAAATGTGTGGTGCAGCAGACAGCTGGAGAGAAGGGATCCATCCAGAGGGACCTGAACAGGCTGGAGAGCTGGGCACAAGCCAACCTCATGAGGTTGAACAAGACTAAGTGCAAGGTCCTGCAGCTGGGTGGAGGTAATTCCAAGCACCAATGCAAGCTGGGCAGTGACTGACTGGAAAGCAGCCCGGACGAGAGGGACTTGGGGGTGCTGGTGGACAAGAAGCTCAACATGAGCCAGCAGTGGGCACTTGCAGCCCAGAAAGCCAACCAGAGCCAGCAGGTCGAGGGAGGAGATTCTCCCCCTCTACTCTGTTCTGGTGAGACCCCACCTGGAGTACTGCATCCAGTTCTGGAGCCCCTGGGACAAGAGGGATGTGGAGATACTGGAGTGTATCCAGAGAAGGGCCACGAGGATGCCCAGAGGGCTGGAGCTGCTCTGCTGTGAGGACAGACTGAAAGAGTTTGGGCTGTTCAGTCTGGAGAAGAGGAGACTCTCAGGGAGTTCCAGGACTAGGGGGAATGGAGCAAAGCTGGAGGTGGGGAGATTCAGAGTGGCGGTGAGGACGAAGTTGTTCAGCATGAGAGTGGTGAGAGCCTGGCATGGGTTGCCCAGGGAGGTGTTTAAGGCCAGGCTGGATGAGGCTCTGGGTAGCCTGATCTAGGATAGGGTGCCCGTGCCCGTGGCAGGGGGCTTGGAACTAGATGATCCTTGTGGTCCCTTCCAACCCTGACTGATTCTATGATTATGACATAGAAACTATACTTAGAGAAAACAAAAAATATTCATTCTTTCTTTTCAAACCTTGTGGAGCACTTGATACAAGAGAACAAGGAGAAGCTAACATATGCATCATATGTCACCTCTAAATTCTCACATCTGCTTGATACATAATACTTACCATTATAGAAACCTTTAGGGAAAGTGTTGAATTTATCAAGATGAACCTTTCCATCTTCTTTCATTTGGCAACGTGAAGCATGAATGCTCGATGCCCAAGTGTGTCATTCATTTGACATTTTTTGCTGACATGGCATGAATCAAGGCTGTTTCTTCATAAAAGGATTTTAAAGGACAGCAATTTATTCAGTGCTCTGCCATTCCAGTGTTTTCTTTAATCACATCTGAGGCTGCCCTTCATTCCTGCATTTGTGTAGTAGATGCTTGTAGCAGCCCATTCCAGAGTCTCATGCAGGTTACTGTAGCCATATTTTGTATGACCTGAGGCAACTGTTCGTTTCATCTGAGAGAATGACTAAAAATTGATTCTCAACCCCGCCTTTATCCTGTGGGTTATATCATTAGACTGGTGATGTCTTTGAGAACCTTAGGCACAAAGAAAATGTGTAGTATATTGAATAACTTCCTTTGGTGATCCTAGGCAAACTGTGATATAAGCTGAGGCTTAGACAAAGGCAAAAATATATGCCATCATCACACAGGCTTGGTGAGACTTCAGTCTTTGCCCACACAGATGGAACATTTGGATATTCAGATAATAGGTGATTAATCTCTTTCTTCACTACTTCCTTTCTGGTTAGAGATTATTCCTTTTTTTGGGTGTAGTATTTTCTTCAGTTTAGTTTTGAAAGTCACTGTAGTGGAGAGGTAATTAATGCAAGATAACGATCTTATTAATTATTAATTGCATCATTGATTACCTTTATTAATTATAATTATTCAAAATTAATATTGTTTATTACTATTCAAAACTCTCACCACCCTGATCACTAATTTTAATAATACTTGGTTCTTTGCATCAGTCATGGAAACTTTATACAGGTAGTAGCAGGATCTAGCAATAACTAGTAATGATGTAGAACATTAATTGAACTCAATTGAACTGGGAGAGAAAGTTGCTGTAGTTAGTGCACCACTTGTGGTCAGTACTCTGCTTGCCCACTAGATGGACACAGAGAGCTCCTTTCTGCTTATGGCAGAAGGTAATGGTGAATTACAGGAGGCTTTAAGTATTTACTCATGAAATATTATCAGACAGTACCCAAAACACAAGGAGGTGTTGCTGGCAGTGGTCTCAAAGCTATTAGAGGCTTTGGAGTTTCCCCAGGCTCTTTTCTCAGGCAGCTGGAGTCTGGCAGAGGCTCTGACCTGGTTCCTCTTGACTCGTGATTCAGCAGAAGCAGCAGAAGCCTTGCAGAGGGGCAGGCAGGATGCAATGCCATGTGCAGGCTTGGCACAATGTTACGCTGGCTGTGCAGGCTGGTTGCATGCAGACATTTAGAGGATGTTTCTGGTCATGGAGTTCCAGACAGTTCAGGATGCAATGAAGTAGCAGCAGTACACATGAATACAATGGCAGAGCACATCGTGTCACCTGCTCACCTCCTTTTATCAGTAGAGCCTGAGACTAATGGGCCTCTGGACACGGAATAGCCAATCACAATGGCAGTTAGCCAAGCTTGACCACATTAAGTGAAGCCACAGGCTTGCTCTACCCAAATTTGGGCAGAGCACAGGCCTTGCACAAGGCAACCATGTGTACCTTGTTTACCACAGCATGCAAATGGCCGAGGTGCTTAGACTCAGTGGCTCCAGGTTCCTTGTCCTCTTTCCCATTGTTGCTTCTCCCCATAACAGAAGGAGGGAGAGCAGAAAAAACATGTCTGGGCAAGCCAGGACATGGATAAACCTATTTTAGCCTGCTTAGGCCTACCACAACAGTCACTCACAAAGCATCCCCTGCCGTTTTTGTACAGAGACTATTCTGTTATTAAACTCAATTTTTAATTTTTTTTTTTTTTTAAAAACTTCTATTCTTACTTAGGCTAAAGGTGTAGTTCATCCAAGAAAATGATCCTCATTTTTGCTGTGGTTAGCTAAAACAAAGAACTACCATATAAATACAGATATAGTTACAGCAGGAGGGATATTAGCAGCTGGTCATTTCATACAATCTTAGTGCCATCAGCCAACAAGACATCCATTATCACACATAATGCTTTATATCTTGTGGCCTTAGGAAAACAGACCAAAGGATCAGCTCAAAATGCATCTTTGCAAGAGAGTCTGCTGAGCTTCTTAATCCTTACGTGACTGTGAACACAAGCAGACATTTTAAGGGAATGAATATGAATCAAGTGTTTATTTTTACTCTAATAGAGGAAGGCTAATTTATTTCTGATTTGATTGTGCCTGATTGAGTCAATGAGAACAATCCAATATGATCGATGCAGAACACTTCAAAGATAGTGTGTTAAGATGCAAGATTTTATTTTCATGTAGTAAATATGTTCCAGTAAATTGAAGATCTCAATTTTTAATAAAAATTGTATAAATATATTTTTTTTTTAATGCTGAGAGTTATTTATGGCTTTACTACAGAGAATGCTTTTTGTCTTGTTTTTAATATACTAAAACTTCATGAAGCAAAAAAAGGAACAATTTGACAGAACATGCTGTTTGCATGACATAATATAATTGCATAACAATCACAGAATGAGAAGAACTAATTAGATTACTAGAATAAGTATCACCAGAAATGGGAAACTTGTCAATTTTTGTAATATTTTAAGAGTAATTTTAAAAAGACTGGGGGAAAAAAAAAAGTTAAAGAGAGACCTGGGATTTTAACTCCCACGGTTACTTTGCACTCAAACTGAACTAAAGTTTTGTTGTATTTTGTTACATTAGCAAAATAATTATCAGGAAAAAAACAGGTAGTAGTTGAGAACATGTAGTCTAAATATAAAAGGAAATGGTTCTGTCAACAAATTAATCTTTTTTTTTCATGATTTGCTAGATTAGATTTGGATTCTAGAATTGGACCTCTAAGATAGTGCTGCTGAAAAAGTAGAACTCTCTGCTTCTTATTTATATACATATGAAATCAAAGCCAGACATTACCTAATTATTTAGTCAATTTACTAAAGATTTACTCCATCTTCTTTACATGTCTGCAGGAGGTCAGTTCTATGTACACAAATATCTATGTACAAATTGGACCACTCAAACCGAAATGGAATTGGAGGGGGAAGGAAGGGGAGCAGGAAAACAGGAGCAAAAAAAAGGTTCATTAAAATACCTGCCACACAGTGATACACTCCTCTTCTAGTTGCCAAATATATAATTGTTGGCTTTTGCAAAATCCAGAACCAAAGTGGTTTTAGGAAGGAAACTTGTAAAGCTCCTCTTAAGCTCCTAAAATGAGAAACTCAGCATTAGCATAGGGTTATTAGTTACATGCTCTTAACAGGCAGCTGGGAATGGGCCATCTTCCCTCACTGGGCCCACCATCTGTCCGGGGTTAACACAGCCTTCTCTCACAAGCAAGCTCCCTGCCCTACACACATACACAAGGGAAAGTAACACAAAAAACCCCACACCATTCTGGGTCAAGATAACCAGATCATGTGCTATGCAATTACTTTAGTAAAAGCAAACATAGCAGCACAAACCAGAGATAAAAGAGCTGTCCTGACCCAAGCACACATCAGCCAGTACGGCAGGAAAAGCCAATGCCCCAAACCCTGAAACCCAGCAATGGAAACAGGAAGCCTCTAATGTTGCAGTCTGAATTTCAAACCCCATGACACTTTGATCCAACCAGTACTTTCATTTCTGAAACTGGCATAACAGCAGTGTGGTTTTGAATACTCCTCAGCAGGTTGAACTCAACTCACAGCAACATCTCATGGAGGCAACATGGCTCTGAATCCATTGCTCCATAACCTTCCTATGTCATGCAAGGAGAAATTTGAGTAACTCCTGAAAGCATGTTCTTCAAATTCCAGCTGGTTAGTTGTTAAAAAGTACTTCTACTAATTTGTATTTCCAGTTGAATTATTGAAATAAAGGGGGGAAAGCTTGTGAAAGGATGTGAAGAAAGATCATTTATGACAGGCTATGCATTCTTCAAATGTGTTTAATATTTAATGCAAGTGTCTCAGAAGGCATATGGAATAATTTGCTACTAAGTTCCCTTTATGTTATCTTATCCCTTCATGTGCCTGTCACTCTAGTTTGCAAATAGCAATTTGCAATTTATTTAGGAGAATATATTAGCCATGGACATGGGTACAGTGGTACAAACAAGTTTACAAACCTTGTAATGATTAGTAAAAAGAACAGGCCAATAAAATAATACTCAATATAATTACATACTGGAAGTTGTACAACTCAGTAATTATCTTGTTACTAAATTAAAAAAAGAGGGGTAACTGAACCCACATTAAGACTGATTCCTTCCCCCCTCTAAATTCAGACAGCCTCCCCGGTACCTTCAATCCTACTGTGTACTCTGTGCATGATGACAGCACAAGAGCATGAAAGAAGATACAGGGAAAGCAAAATGAGAGAATACAAGAGACAGCATAAACACTAGACTAGTAAAACTCTGTAAAACAAAGTGTGTTTATTAAATACAGTAATGTAAAGAAAGGAGAATGAAAACATAAGAGGAAAATACTATGTGTAAAGGAATCTTGAAATGAGAGAAGTAGACATTAAATTTAAGGCTGGATTTATCAAATCCGAAAGGATGCACAAGCCTCAAAATGCAGACTAAAAGCAGCAGCAGCATTATTCAAGGAGAAAGTAGCTTGAAAGCTTTTGAGGAGCATAAACTGAATTGTAATAGAGCAGGGCTACACTAAGATTGGTGATGAAGGATTTTATGTCAGTAACTTCCTATTCAATGAAAGTAATAGAGTTTAGTATACCTCTGAGATGTGCCCTGAATAGTTTTGGCAAGAATTAGTGTTACAAATACTTAATATGAACTATGGTAATCATTATACTAACTTCAAGAAAACAAGTTGGCTTAAGTACACCTACAGGTACCTAAGGGTTTATGTATTTATATACCCATCTGAAAGAATACCTCTCTACCATAGTGTTTAGAAAATAATCTCATGTTTTGCTATCAGTTTACTCTCCTAAGCATGCACCATCTTCCTCAGTGGCCCTGCAAAATTGCATCACGCAGGTATCTTAGACACAAACTTGTGGCAGGGCACACCCAAGTGCCTGCCCCACTGAAGGTTTGAATAGGGCGTGACACTGTTCTGCTCCCTCCCACCCCTCTGGTTCCTGGGGTTTGGAATGTGAAAGGAGTAGGTGCTTGTGCTGGTTTGAGGCTAATTAGAATATTTTAATAGAGAAAATTACACTACAGGCTGTGAAAGGAAAACATGGTGATGTCTACTTCACTCATAGGCTTGCTGAAAAATTGCTTGGGAAAAATAACCAAAACATAGATAAGGAGTCTCGGTCTGTCTCTCTCTGGGGGACACAGCACAGTGTCTGGGGTGGTATAGCAGCTTCTGGCTCTGGCTCCTCTGCCAGTTGATTTTCACTAACCACTTTTCTTCTAACCCACCTGGCCGATCCTCCTAATTTACCTTGCACATAAGGCAAACCTTGGGGTGAGGTGTAGGGGTGGGGAGAAGGTGGAAGGGTGGTTGGGAGCCCCTCCTGGGGTCTGTGATTTCTGGGAGGACTGTTGTGTTTCTGTATTACCTTTAACTTGTCTATGTCTGTAACTATTCCTATTGTGTATATCTCTGCTTGTACATTGTGCTAAGCTGTAAATAGAGCTTCAGTCCTTAACTTTCAGCTGGCTGAGTTCTAGACTGGATGATTTTACAAAGTGTGGCGGGGTGGGGAACTCCCAAAACCATCACAGTGCTAAGTACCTCACCCCACCCCCATGGGTTTGAACAGGGGAGAACAAATCACCCCAGCATATATATATGGCAATGGCACACATTATCTAGGGGAACTTTGAGAGGGACTTTGAGGAGACTGCTATGTTGGACTGCTAGCAAGGGACTGCCAACCATGGGCTGCTAGCCACAGACTGCTAGCCATGGACTGCCAGCATCAGACTGCCAGCGTTGGACTGCTAGATCTTGCCTGCCTGTTGAAGGGACCTGCCCCTGCCGTGAGTAGCGCTGACATTCCCTAGGGCTCCAGGCTGCCTTTGCTCCTAAGTGCGGCAAAGCTGTTTTTTATAGCAAACCCTTTTCCAAGTTTTCTGATTTCTCTGAATTACTAAATTTCTTGTAGAAGCATCCTTGTGAAAGATCTTCCCAACCGAATTTCTGAACCCCATCTAACTAATTTTATAGAGAGTTGTACCTGGGGCTTTCTGGAAATAAAATAACTGCGGATTTTATAATTCCTGCCTCGTGAATTTCCACAACCGAGTCAAAACTACACAGATCTTGTAAATTCTCTTTGTCTGTCAGTTAACCTAATTGCAACTCTGTAGTATGGTTCCCTTCTCCTGGACTCAGTAACAGTGATGCAGCCTTAGCAGTATGGGTTTTGGGTTTTTTTGGTTTGTTTCCTTTCAGCTCAAGGAAAATCCAGTCTTGACAGTTAAACAAAGGCTCCCCGATCATTTCCGAGTAAATGGCAACATGGTGCATTTGTGCTTCTCCATGAGCTAGGCTGCCTTAGATAAGAAAGGGCCATGCCATGTTGCTGATATGACCAGAAACTCCTATGAGTCCTTGAGAATGTGGGTGCTGAAATACCACGTTCTCCTATTTAGAGCAGGCAGCTAGTGAAGGTGTCTGAGTGAAACTGTGATGCAGTTGGACCAAAGGCAGGAATTGCCTTGTAATTGATTGCAGCAGGTCTTCCTGATGATTAAGATGCTTCTCAGTGTGAATAATAGTGACAGATGCTGTCTAAACAAAAAAATGTTCTTCTACCAGACGTAACAGTGCGAAGTAAAAAGACATCTGTGAAAACAGCACTGTTTCTAGACTTGTAGTAGGTAGCTGAGAGAAGTTTTGTAAAACACTGCCACACCTGAGAGATGGAGTAGCAGTAACCAAGCTCTGTCTGCTCATATCAGGTCAATATGAGACCTGTCTGTCTTTCACAGAAGAGTTTTCTTCCTCTTTTGGAAAGTAATTAAGTTTCTCTGTGATGTATCATCTCTGTGCCAAATGGTCTTTTATGCTGCATTGATGCTGGTAGTCTGATTAGCAAAAACAACCTTGCAATGAAACACAGAATAGAGTTTGTTTTATCTTGCTGCTTATAGAGTTAAAAGACACTTATTTTTCTCTGTTACAAAAATTTGTTTGAAGAGCTACAGCTCCCAATATGATTTGCAGAGATAATGAGCATAGGAAAAACTACTTAAATCTAGAATAAATATTGAAATAGATATATGATACAGACTGATCAAACATTTAGGCAATCAATGATCCTGTAAGTCATTACTGTGAATTCTGATGCACTCTTGCTAAGTCTTTCTGGACGAATTATTGTTATCCACTTTGTAATGGCATAGTACAGTATCTGAAGGATAATAGATTTCCTTAATGTGAGGTTTATACCTTATTAATTACAAGAATAAAACATTTTTTTTTTCTCCCTCTACTTTTTTTCCCCCCTCACCCCCTCTTTTTTTTTTATTTTTTTCCCCAACAATGTGTGCCAATAAAATCAGGTTCAACTCAGTAGAGAAGAAAAACTTTAGGAATTTCCCGCAGTGGAATTTTTCTATTAGGGAAACAAAAAGCTAGCAAGAAGTCCTGAAAAATATCTTTATCTTAGGCAAAGATGGCAACTCAGACAGTGCATTGGATTTGGCTGAGCTGAAGTTAACTTTCCCCAAAGCATCTTTCTAGTGCTGTGCAGTACTGTAGCTGAGTGTTGATAACACATCAATGTTGTGGCTACTGTTGAGCCAAGCTCCCAGGCTGTGCTTTTCCCACATTTCTGCACCCTGAGAGTACACTGAGGGATGGGCAAGGTCTTGGGAGGGAACACAGCCAAGCCAGCCGACCCAAACTGGCCAAAGGGGTGTTCCATGCCATATGATCATAGAATCATAGAATGGTAAGGTTGAAAGGGACCTCAAGGATCATCTAGTTCCAACCCCCTGCCATAGGCAGGGACACCTCCCACTAGTACAACTCACTCAAGGCCTCATTCAACCTGGCCTTGAACACCTCCAGGTAGGGAGCAGCCACAACCTCCCTGAGCAACCTGTGCCAGTGTCTCACCACCCTCACTGGAAACAACTTCATCCTAACATCCAGTCTAAATCTCCCCTCTGCCATTTTAAACGCACTGCCCCTTGTCCTGTCATTACAAGACCTTCTCAGTAGTCCCTCCCCAGCCTTCCTGTAGGCTCCCTTCAGATACTGGAAGGCCCAGGCTGAAGAGATGTCAGATCAGATATAAGAACTAAGCGAAAGAAGGAAGTGGGGAGGATATTTGTCAATGGCATCTGTCCTTCAGAGTAGTCATTCTGCAGAGAAGCCCTGTGTCTGCTGATGGGAAGCAAAGAACAACGCTTCTCTTTGCTTTCACTCCTGCATGTTGTCTGTTAACCCTTTTACTTCCTGAAGACACAGAAATCCATGGGCCCCAAAGGGTTGCATCCACGAGTACTGAGAGAACTGTCTGATACTGTTGCTGAGCCTCTCTCCATTTCTGAAAAGTCATGGAGAACAGGAGAGGTGCCTGGTGACTGCAAGAAAGTGAATATCACTCCAGTCTTCTAAAAAGGCAAGAAGGAAGATCCAGGTCAGTGAGCCTCACCTCCATCCCTGGTAACATGGTGGAGCAGCTCATTCTGGAGGTCATCTCTAACAACATGGAAGCAAAGAGGGTCATCAGGAGTAGCCAGCATGGATTTATTTGTCAAGGGGAGATCTTGCTTGATTAATCTGTTAGTCTATGATACCATGAGCAAAGGGGTAGATGAAGGAAGAGCTGTGGATGTTGCATACCTTGATTTCAGTAAGGCTTTTAATAGTGTCTCCCATAACATCCTCATAGAAAAGCTCAGGAGATGTGGCATAGATGGCTGGTCTGTGAGGTGGATTGAAAACTCTAAACAACAGAGTTCAGAGGGTTTTCATCAGTGACACAGTCAAGATGCAGGTCTGTAGCCAGTGGTACTCCCCAGGGATCACTACTGGGCCTAGTTTTGTTCAATATCTTTATCAACAGCCTGGATGAGGGCATTGAGTTCGCTGATGATACAAGACTGGGAGGGTGGTTGACAGCCTGTCAGATTGTGCAGCCATCTGATGAGTTCTTCACAGGCTGGAGTGCTGAATGAAGGCTGACCACATGAAATTCTCTGAGGATAAGTGCAGGGTCCAGCATCTGGGGAGGAATAACAACAGGCGCCAGTACAGGTTGGAGGCTGCATGGGCCAGCAATGTGCCCTTGTGGCAGAGACCCAATGCCATCCTGGGGTGCATTAAAAAAAAGTGTGGCCAGCAGGTCTAGGGGGTTTGTTTTTCCCCTCTCTACTGTTTTCTAGTGAGACCACACCTGGAATACTGCGTCAAAATGTGGGCTCCCCGGTTGAAGAGAAACAGGGATCTGCTGGAAGGAGTCTAGTGGAGCGCCATGAGGATGACTTAATCTCTCTCCATAGGGGAGATACTCAAGAGCCCTGGGGCTGTTTAGTCTGGAGAAGAGAAGACTGAGAGGATCTCATCAATGTGTATAAATATCTGAGGGGTGGGTGTCAAGTGGCTGGGGCTGGCCTCTTTTCAGTGATAAGAAGCAATAAGACAAGGAGCAACAGCTACAGGCTGGAACACAGAAGGTTTCACCTCAACATGAGGAGGAACTTCTTTACAGTGAGGGTGATGGAGCACTGGAACAGGCTGCCCAGAGAAGTTGTGTAGTCTCCTTCTCTGGAGACTTTCAAAACCCACCTGGATGCACTCCTGTGCAGACTGCCCTAGGAGACCCTGCTTTGCTGGCAGGGGTTGGACTAGATCATCTCTGGAGGTCCCTTCCCACCTCTAATATTCTGTGATTCTGCTTATGTCCTGGTTTGAGCTGCTCAGGATAGAATATAGAATTTCCCCCAAAGGAGTAAATAAAAACACTCACAAAGAATTGTAAGCAAAAGTAAACAAAGTACAAAGGGTATTAAGAGAAAAGAAATATATACAACCAGAATTGGCAAAGGCCTAGCCCCACTGGACTAGACCCTGATGTAGGCCCCCTTATGCAGCAAAAACAACAAGACCTCCCTCCCACACAACCAAAAGCAAAAGCAACACCTATGAGCCAAAACACCTGGAGCTGAGAGAGAACTCCATAAGTGTTCTCCCTTCAATAGGGATTTCATAGGAAAAGGCATGGAATAACATATTGCATATTTGATGTCTCCCTCTTGGGACTTTCCAGTGCCTTGGATGGAACTCCACTCTATGGTATAACAGCTAACCCTTAACCTACAACCTTACCTGGGTAGGCACAATCCCAAGCGCAACTCCAGGCTGGGTGGTGAATGGCTGGAGAGCAGCCCTGAGGAAAAGGACCTTGGAGTCTGGGTTGATGAAAAGCTCAACATGAGCCTGCAGTGTGCACATGCAGCCCAGACAGCAACCGAGTCCTAGGCTGCATCAAGAGCAGCGTGGCCAGCAGGGCAAGGGAGGGGATTCTGCCACTTTACTCTGCTCTTGTCAGACCCCACGTGGAGTCCTGTGTGCAGTTCTGGAACCCTCAGCACAGGAAGGACATGGAAGGGTTGGAGCGGGTCCAGAGGAGGGCCACAAAGATGATCAGAGGGCTGGAGCAGCTCTCCTATGAGGACAGGCTGAGAGAGTTGGGGCTCTTCAGCCTTGGAGAAGAGAAGGCTTCGAGGGGACCTGATAGTAGCCTTCCAGTATCTGAAGGGGGCCTACAGGAAGGCTGGGGAAGGATTATTTACAAGGTCCTGCAATGACAGGACAAGGGGCAATGGGCTTAAACTGGCAGAGGGGAGATTTAGACTGGATGTTAGGAGGAAGTTCTTTACAGTGAGGGTGGTGAGGCACTGGAACAGGTTGCCCAGGGAGGTTGTGGCTGCTCCCTCCCTGGATGTGTTCAAGGCCAGATTGGATGAGGCCTTGAGTAACCTGTACTAGTGGGAGGTGTCCCTGCCTATGGCAGGGGGTTGGAATTAGATGATCCTTGAGGTCCCTTCCAACCCAAACTGTTCTATGATTCTGTGATTCTATAACAGCTTAACATTATTAGAATTAAATTGCTTCTATCTTATATCTGGATTTTGTTATATAGTTTCCCTCTTCCCTGTCCATCTAAGAAGGAGAGTGATAGTGTGGCTTTGGTGGGCATTTGGCCCCTAGCCAGGGCAACACCATCACAGACAGCCAAGCAAAGTACAGGGCAGAAATATCAGCATTGGTCCCTGGGGTGTTACAACCACAACTTTGTGCTTTCATTACTGCTGCTGAGCCCAGCTAATGCAGCTGGACTGATTTCAGAAACCTCTGCACTGTGCCACATGCTAAGTCAGATATTCCTGTTGTGCTACTACTTTGCCCACTGCAGAATTAACCTTTTGTGTTACCTGTACTGCTATTCCTTATCATAATGCATGCTTTGTGGTGCTTTGCTTATAGCCTGTTCAAAAGATTAATTCAAGCAGTGACTAATGAGAAGGGCAAATCCCGCCTGACAAACCCAGTGGCCTTCTATGAACAGGTCACAACATTAATTGATATGGGGCAGGCAACTGATGTCATTTACCTGGACCTGAACTAAGCCTTCAACCCTGTCCTGCACCACATCCTGGTCTCCAAGCTGGTGAGACATGGGTTTGATGAGTGGAGCACAAGATGGATAAAGAACTGGCTTGATGGCTGCAACCAAAAAGTTGCTGCCAATGGGTCCATGTCCAAGTGGAGACAGTGACAAGCAGAGTCCCTCAGGGATCAGTCCTGGGACCAGTCTTGTTCAACATCTTTGTCTTGTTCAACATGGGCATAGGCATTGAGTGCAGCTTCAGCAAGTTTGCTGACAACACCAAGCTGTGCAGTGCAGCAGACAGCTGGAGAGAAGGGATCCATCCAGAGGGACCTGGACAGGCTGGAGAGCTGAGCACAAGCCAGCCTCATGAGGTTGAACAAGACCAAGTGCAAGGTCCTGCAGCTGGGTGGAGGCAATCCCAAGCACAAATCCAGGCTGGGCAGTGAGAGAGCCCCAACTCTCTCAACCTGTCCTCATAGGAGAACTGCTGCAGCCCTCTGAGCATCCTCATGGCCTCCTCTGGACCTGCTCCAACACTTCCATGTCCTTCCTGTGCTGAGGGTTCCAGAACTGCACACAGGACTCCAGATGGGGTCTGAGGAGAGCAGAGCAAAGGGGCAGAATCCCCTCCCTTGTCCTGCTGCCCACACTGCTCTTGCTGCAGCCCAGCACTCAGTTGCTGTCTGGGCTGCATGTGGACACTACAGGCTCATGTTGAGCTTTTCATCAACCCAGACTCCAAGGTCCTTTTCCTCAGGGCTGCTCTCAGCCATTCCCCACCCAGCCTGCAGTTGTGCTTGGCATTGTGCCTACCCAGGTGCAGGCCTTGTTGAATGTCATGAGGTTGGCCTAGGCACACCTCTGCAGCCTGTCCAGGTCCCTCTGGATGGATCCCTGCCCTCTAGCAAGTCAGCTGTGCCATGCAGCTTGGTGTCATCTGCAAACTTGCTGAGGGTGCACTGATTCCTCTGTCCCTGTCACTGACAAAGATGTTAAACAGGCACTGGTGCCAGCACTGACCAGGTTGAGAGTTCCTGGCATTACATTCTCACGTGCATGCACACTCATTTATTTAGATGTATTTAGAAGATTTTGAAAATAGGATCAGCTCCCATGTTTTTAGTAACAGGTGTACCAACTGAATTATTCTGATGAACTCTGAAAGATAAATGGTGTATTTCATAGTAATTTCTACCAACTGCTCCTTACAAATTAATTGGGGAAATAACCAGGTAAGTCACTTGTTTGCAGCAAACCTTGACTATGTAAACTGTTTGTGTTTTTACCTGCCTAACAAGTTTTGCATGCTAAAATTAAATGCTGCTGTTTCAGTGTTGTGCTCTACAGAGACTTGCATCATTTTCCATTTTTAGCAGTTAGGAGTGGATGTAGCACAATGCATTTAGGCTTTTCTTTTTTTCCCTGAGACATTATAAAGCAGAAATGTTTGATAATATTCCTTTGTTTACCATGGGTAGTACTTAGGGTTTATGTAAAACTCAGTTTTGTTTTCAGCTAAGTTGGACACTTGTCCAGAAGCTGCTAGGACATTGACATATGAGTGATTATAACTGCTAAATGTTAATTACAAAACAAAATAAAAAAGGCAGTGATAGCTTCCGAAAAAGTTACATCAGAAGTTTGTGAAAGATACAAAAGTAATGCAGAAAAAAGGCAAGAACAAGTAAGTCACTCCTAAAACCATTAATGCATTTTTAAAACAGAATGTAAACTGTATACCTAGGACTGTGCCCATGTCCATTCTGTCAATCACTTACCTCTTTTTATTAGCCTTAGATAGAAGATAAACAACCAGACTGACAGCTTTGTGTCCTTTGGTATTTTTGTGTCACCATCAGAGAGTTAGAGGGTATTATGTCATCACTCAAGGCTGTCAGGTTTAGTTTAGTCTGCAGTTTGTCTTAATGATTGTTTTCCTCATTTTTTCATCTAAGTTGATACACATACCCTGTATAGATTGTATATTGTTCACGTTACCAGAATCCATTTTTCAGATCATAGAATCATAGAATGGTAAGGTTGGAAGGGACCTCAAGGATCATCTAGTTCCAACCCCCTGCCATAGGTAGGGACACCTCCCACTAGTACAGGTCACTCAAGACCTCATCCAGCCTGGCCTTCAACACCTCCAGGGAGGGAGCAGCCACAACCTCCCTGGGCAACCTGTGCCAGTGTCTCACCACCCTCACTGCAAACAACTTCCTCCTAACATCCAGTCTAAACCTCTGCCAGTTTAAACCCATTGCCCTTTGTCCTGTCATTGCAAGACCTTGTCAGTAGTCCCTCCCCAGCCTTCCTGTAGGCCCCTTTCTGAGATGAGAAATGTCTTTAACATCAACTATGGAAATGGCTTTTTTTTTTTTTTCCCTATTCACCAAAGTGGAAATTAGAAAAATAAGCATCTTCCTCACTCAGAAAGTTCTGGTTTCTACAGAACTTTTCATAACCTCATACAATCAAGCAACAATAGCATGGAAAGTAATGAGAACGTTGAGATTTTTTAACAAAAACTTCTATTAGGTAAGTCCATTATGTAGAATTCTCTTGTGGAATCTGTATAGATGTGAGTAATGGTGCCCATTACATAACTTTAATAATATAATTTATTATATGGTTAAATTTAAATAAATCTTACCTTTTATTTGGCTGAAAACAGTGATGGGTGGAGGAAGAGTCAGTGCTTGCTTTAGGGTACTTTGTAACACGTGATCACAAGTGACATTCCTCCAGGCTCAGCTTTGGGGCCGGTCCTGTTTAACATCTCTATCAGTCATGTGGATGAGGGGATCAAGTTCACCCTTAGAACCTTTGAAGATAACACCAAGCTGGGTGGAGATGTTGATCTCCTTGAGAGTGGTGAGGCTCTGCAGAAGGATCTAGGCAGACTGATTGACCTAGATCAATTGTATGAGTTTCGATAAGACAAAATGCTGGGTTCTTATCATGCTAATAATTGGCTCATCTACTTAATAGATACTTTATCATAGAATGATAGAATCAACTAGGTTGGAAGAGACCTCCAAGGTCATCCAGTCCAACCTATCACCCAGCCCTAGCCAATCACTAGACCATGGCACTAAGTGCCTCATCCTGTCTTTTCCTGAACACCTTCAGGGACGGTGATTCCACCACCTCCCTGGGCAGCCCATTCCAATGCCAATCGTTCTCTCTGGCAAGAACTTCCTCCTAATATCCAGCCTAGACCTCCCCTGGCACAACTTGAGACTGTGTCCCCTTGTTCTGTTGCTGGTTGCCTGGGAGAATGGACTGACCCCCACCTGGCTACAACCTCCTTTCAGGTAGTTGTAGACAGCAATGAGGTCTGCCCTGAACCTCCTCTTCTGGAGGCTGCACACCCCCAGCTCCCTCAGCCTCTCCTCACAGGGCTTTGCTCCAGGACCCTCACCAGCTTTGTTGCCCTTCTCTGGACACATTCCAGTACCTCAACATCTCTCTTGAATTGAGGGACCCAGAGCTGGACTTCAACCACTACAACTCCCAAACCCCATGCAGTGCTACAGGCTTATGGAAAAGTACCTAGAAAGCTATTCACATGAAGGGACCTGGGGATGTTGATTGATACCTGGCTGAACAGGACTCAGCAGTGTGCTCAGGTGGTCAAGAAAACCAACAGCATCCTGACCTGTAGCAGAAAATTGTGACTAGCAGGACTGGGGAAGTGATTTTACCCCTGTAAAGGTGTTTGAGGTCACACCTTGATTGCTGTGTAAAATTTTGGGTCCATCACTACAAGAAGGACATTTAGTTGCTGGACATGTCCAAAGTAGGACAAAGAAAGGCAACAAAACCGGTGAAGGCCCTAAAGCATGTTTCTTATGAGCAGCAGCAGCTGAAGGAATTGTAGTTCTCCACAAGTACCTGAAAGGAGGTTGTGAAAGGTGGCTGTTGATATTTTCAACCGAGTAAGAAATGATAGGATGAGGGGAAATGGCCTCAAGTTGCACCAAGGGATGTTTAGGTTGGATATTAGGAAGAATATCTTACTGAAAGGCTTATCAGGCATTAGAGCAGCTTGCCCAGGGCAGTGTTGGAGTCCCTAATCCCTGAGGTATTGAAGAGTTGTGTAACTATAATGCTGCTTGGGAATATGGTTTAATCAAGGACGCGTTCATGTTGGGTTAATGATTGAACACATGTGATGGTTTAGTGCAATAGCTAACCTGCCTGCTCCCCCAATACAAAAGTGAGGGGAAGAGTAACACACAAAACTCAGGGTCAGCATAAAGACATAAGGGTTTAATATGACATGAGATACCATAATCACAATGCATAATTACATTAGCTAATAATCTAATTAATCAATGCATGATTATCTTAGTTTAGCCTAT
>VWZE01004263.1:397850-409538 GCA_013396675.1 Eubucco bourcierii
GCCAGGTTGGAGGAGACCTTGAGTGACCTGTGCTAGTGGGAGGTGTCCCTGCCTATGGCAGGGGTTTGGAACTAGATGATCCTTGAGGTTCCTTCCAACCTTACCATTCTATGATTGTATGAATTTGTTATTCTGTCATCCTGTTCTGAATCTCCAAGTGGTACCTCAGATGAAGAGAGAGCTATGGGAGAATGTTAAGCATATACCTCACAGTATCACAGTATCACCAAGGTTGGAAGAGACCTCAAAGCTCATCAAGGCCAACCCAATACCACAGACCTCAAAACTAGACCATGGCACCATGTGCCACGTCCAAACCCACCTTGAACACCTCCAGGGACGGTGACTCCACCACCTCCCTGGGCAACCCATTTCATTCCAAAATGGCCAGACAGAACAGGTGAGCAGAGAACAGATACAAAATGATTAGGCATCACCCTTTAAAACTGACCTTGGTTTTTAAACACCTTCTTAAATTAGGAAGAATTTTATCTGTGATACACAGATACTTATTACAAATTATCTGTTTATTGTCTTGGGTTAGCAAAAAAAAGGTCAGTAAGAAGTAGACAATTGTATAATTGTGCTTGGAAGTTGAAAAATCTTCTTTGTTTCAAGCAACCAGCCCCTGACAGTGGACAAAATATTTGTGGCTTCATCCAAACAAAGCAAGCAAAGAAAATGAAAACAACAGAACAGCAGGAATTAGAGGATTGTGTTTGCACCTGCTGGATGATAGGCAGAGCAAAAGGAAGGCAACACAATTGTTGGAATGACAGGTTTTTATTTGTGCCTAGTGAACAACAGAATAAAATTAAATCTGTCCTGCACGATGAGACTGTATGAAATAGATATTCACAATGAGTCCATGGAGAGATGTAGATAGAGGTGCTTATGAACCCACACAGCTGCTTTTATCATCAGTTTTAATAGGAAGTAAACTTAAACTGAGAGCCAGTAATACCATCAGCAGTCATAGCAGTATGGAATATACTTCATTCCCTCTTCTTCCACAGACACAAATCTTAGTTTTATTACTGTTATAGAGCAAGCAAATCAGCTTTCCCCAGTAGTATTATGATACGTGAAATGAAGAGGAGGACTAAACTTTTAAGATAAAAACGTTTTAGAGAGAGAGATATTGGATAATAGGAAAAAAATCTTTATGGAAAAAGTGGTCAGGCATTGGAATTGGTTACCCAAGGAGATGGGTCCCTGGAGGTGTTCAAGAAACATGTAGACAATTTGGGACTTGCTTTAATGGCCATGGTGGTGTTAGGTCAAAGGTTGGACTCAGTGATCTTAGAGGTCTTTTCCAACCAAAACAATTCCATGAGTCCATGTTTCTCTCTCTATGTGTATGTAATAGAAATAATGTCTGTGTCCTTCTGCTGCTCTTTTCTTGTTAAGTGTTAGGTAATTGTTAGTAGAGATTAGCTGTATTATTTCTGTCTTGAACAAAAGAAGGATATCTTGAAAAAGGATATCTTGGAAATGGGTTTAAACCCATTGCCCCTTGTCCTGTCATTGCAAGACCTTGTAAAAAGGCTGGGGGAGGGACTATTGACAAGGTCTTTCAGTGACAGGACTAGGGGCAATGGGTTTAAACTGGCAGAGGGGAGATTTAGGCTCGGTGTCAGGAGGAAGTTCTTTGCAGTGAGGGTGGTGAGACTCACACTGGCACAGGTTGCCCAGGGAGGTTGTGGTACTTCCTCCTTGGAGGTGTTTAAGGCCAGGTTGGAGGAGGCCTTGACTGACCTGTGCTAGTAGGAGGTGTCCCTGCCTATGGTAGGGGGTTGGAACTAGATGATCCTTGAGGTCCCTTCCAACCTTACCATTCTATGATTCTATGATTCTATAAAAAAAGGTGTCTTGACAGAGACAATCACCAATCCTTGTTTCCACAGGCCTTTCCAGATTAATTTTGCAGACCTCAAATATAAAAATTATAGGGTTGTTCTTGGCCTATGCATACTGTACCCCACTGCAGACTGTAGGATAATTAGCTCCTCCAGTCTTCCAAGCTTCATTTTTCACTAATTCCTGTTATGTCTCACTTGTGCTTAATCCTGTTCATCTGTGTCATGCTCTGTGCACTGCAGGGCAGCCCAATTGCCCATCTTTCTGTTTTGCTGAAAGCTTTGGCTGTAATTTAGTTTCTACTTGGCCAGCAGAGGTTTGTGGTAGCATGACACTGCTTGCTGAGTTTATTTTCCCTCTGACCCTTGCTGTCAACAGTAAACCTAAAATAGACTTGTATCCCCTGTGGCTTTACTCTGAAGTTTGCTTGTCAGCCTAGCTGCCGCTGATTATTAGGATGTGCTTCTTGTAAGTGATAAATACAAATCTCAAAGGGATATTTCATTTCATTGTTTACTTCTGAGTTCAAACTAAACGAAGAATGCAGTCTTTGTTCCTGTATTAAAGAATCACAGGTGCAGCACTGCAATTTTTAAAGCTTCTCAGGATGATATTTACAAGATCATGTACTGTTAAGGCCTCATGCATACTTCTGAAGAGACATTTTAAGGGCAAGTAAAACTTCGTAGAATTATAGAATGGAAAGGTTGGAAGGGACCTCAAGGATCATCTAGTTCCAGCCCCCTGCCATAGGCAGAGACACCTCCCACTAGCACAGCTCACTCAAGGCCTCCTCCAACCTGACCTTGAACACCTCCAGAGAGGGAGCAACCACAACCTCCCTGGGCAACTTGATCCACATCTGGTCCACATCTAGTAAATGAGAGATTTCTACTCAGCTCTTCTCAATGTCTCAGATGTGTTGTTTCCCAGAAGCAGCATTTTCAGTTTCTGCCAGGTCTTGTCTGAGCAGAAGCCAACCAACATGTTGCTTCCCAGTGTATGGAGTGCCATAAAATTACCCAGTGGTAATTACCTTACCTCAGTGCAGATTCTCTGACTACAGTAAATTACCCAACAGAGCTCAGTAAAAATTAATTGTGTAAGTCTGCCCTAGAGGCTGCTTTTGAAGCTTAAAAGTGAAATCAAATCATTTGAACTTCAAACCTAATCATCGTGATTCTAAAATGGCAGCTGTGATGTGATCCGTGCTGATAGAGTCAGTGAGATTTTGCTTAAAAGCTGACCACACTCCCAAATGACAGCACTAATAAGCTAAATATGTGTTATGTAAAGAAGTGTCCAGAGAGGCAATTTTGAGTAAATTCTCTATTGGCAGACACAGATGTGCAGCGAATTGTCGGTCTGCTAAGTCTGTAGACATCAACTAACTTGCTTCTACAGGCTGTTCCAACAACAGGCTGGTTCTTCATTTGTGGGTAGATTCTTTTGCAATCGATATCTGAACCTGCCTTAAAATTTAGGTAGCTATTGCAAGAGAGTGTTGGAATTATTGTCCAGGAAAGAAACTTATTGATTTTGAATTAAGTAAAAAAAACCCAAAACACAAACCTCAAACGCAGCAGCGTACAGATAAGCAAATCAGCCATGCACTTGTGCAGCCATGTAGAAAGTGTCTGTGTGTGTAACAACTGTGTGCTGCTGTGGTTTCTGATGTGTTAACAACTGAACTTTTCCCTCAGTGTGAGCTTAAATTCCCTGCTGGTGTAAGGCAGAGTCATAGCATCAAAGAGCTCATGATGCTCACCAAGGAAGTTTAGGCCATTATTTTCCCTTGGTTGGTTTCAGGCTTTTGTTGGAGCAGAGTTTGTACAGTTGCATATTCTTTGTACAAATAAGTGGGAATATGGGAAATATTATATGTGTCTGTGTGAAATATTACATTATAATAATATATAATAATTATACTAAAACTTATAATAAATATTAATATTATGAAATTATAACATTATTATAAAATTGTTATAATAAGTAATGATACCTATTATTTATTATATGAGTGCAATAATAATTATAAATATTAATAATGATGCTATTATATTGACTATTATAATAATTATACTAATATTATAAGATTATATTTATATGTGTGTCTGTGAATATAGAATCATAGAACGGTAAGGTTAGAAGGGACCTCAAACCCCTTGTCCGGTTCCAACCCCCTGCCATAGGCAGGGACACCTCCCACTAGCACAGCTCACTCAAGGCCTCCTCCAACCTGGCCTTGAACACCTCCAGGGAGGGAGCAGCCACAACCTCCCTGGGCAACCTGTGCCAGTGTCTCACCACCCTCACTGCAAACAATTTCCTCCTAACATCCAGTCTAAATCTCCCCTCTGCCAGTTCAAACCCATTGCCCCTTGTCCTGTCGTTGCAAGACCTTGTCAGTAGTCCCTCCCCACCCTTCCTGTAGGCCCCCTTCAGATACTGGAAGGCTCCTATCAGGTCCCCTCGAAGCCTTCTCTTCTCCAGGCTGAAGAGCCCCATTCTTCACATCCCTCACCATGTTCAACATGCAGTTCCACATAAGAAGACCAAACCCAGAGAGTGGTGGTGAATGGTGCCACATCCAGTTGGCAACTGTCACCAGTGGTGTGCCCCAGAGATCAGTGCTGGGCCCAGTCCTGTTCAATATCTTTATTGATGATCTGGACCAGGGGATTGAGTCCAGCATCAGTAAGTTTGCAGACACTAAGTTAGGAGCAGGTGTGGATCTATTGCAGGGTAGGAGAGCTCTGCAGAGAGACCTGGAAGGCTGGATGGGTGGGCAGAGGCCAATGGGATGAGATTTAACAAGGTTCAGTGCAGGGTTCTACACTTTGGCCACAACAACCCCAAGCAGTGCTACAGGCTGGGAACAGAGTGGCTGGGGAGGAGGNCACACCTTGAGTACTGTGTCCAGTTCTGGGCCCTTAAATTCAAAAGAGATGTTGAGGTACTGGAAGGTGTCCAGAGAAGGGCACCAAGGCTGGTGAGGGGCCTGGAGCACAGCCCTGTGAGGAGAGGCTGAGGGAGCTGGGGGTGTGCAGCCTGCAGAAGAGGAGGCTCAGGGCAGACCTCATTGCTGTCTACAACTCTCATTCTATCATAGAATCATTCTGTGATTCTAACTACCTGAAAGGAGGTTGTAGCCAGGTGGGGTTGGGCTCTTCTGCCAGGCAACCAGCAACAGAACAAAGGGACATAGTCTCAAGTTGTGCCAGGGGAGGTCTGGGCTGGATGTTAGGAGGAAGTTGTTGCCAGAGAGAGTGATTGGCATTGGAATGGGCTGCCCAGGGAGGAGGTGGAGTCACCATCCGTGAAGGTGTTGAAACAAAGCCTGGATGGGGCACTTAGTGCCATGGTCTGGTTAATTAGCTAGGGCTGGGTGGTAGGTTGGATTGGATGAGCTTGGAGGTCTCTTCCAACCTGCTTGATTCTATGACTCTATGATTCTAAGAGGAGTATTTAAAGGGGAGAAAAAAGGAAAAATAAAAGGAAAAAAAAATGTCTTCCTGAATTCCTAATGTTTTATTCTAATGAATTAAATACACTCTAAATATGTTGTGTCTCTTCAGGTTGACTTTCTTTGCCATAACTTTGCTGTCTCCTTGTAGCTCAGAAGGGGCAGATACATAGCCATGCAGAAGTGCAGAGCTGTGATAAAGTATGAGGGAGGATGGACAGTTTTTTCCTGTTGCCTACATAGGGTCACTCTGTACTGTCAATGGTAAATTAAGTGTCACACATTAACTTTCTTTCAACTGTGTGGCTGTTGAAAGAAAATGTATTTCTGAAGCTGTTCAACTATGATATAAGATTTTACATCTCTCTTAGTGTATTCCTTTGATTTTACTTAAATTGCTTTCCCCAGCTTTGCACTCAAAGTTTGGGGTTTCTTTTTATTTTCTTCTCTGCTTTAGCATGAGTTATGTGCTGCTTCTTTTTTTTTTTTTTTTTTTTTTTTTTTTTTCCCACTTGGCCTCAGGATTATTTCTTTCTTTTTTGTTTCTTTAAGTAGTTTTTCACTTCAGGTATGTCTGTCAGAACTCCCCAGGAGTTAAGCATACTTTACAAAGACACATTTACCTTTTATTCTGGAAGTATCTTGCGCTGGATAAGCAGAAAACATGGTTTATTGAATTAAAGAAAATATGAGAGTTAAATGAAAATTACTTCACTGGTGCTGATCTGGTTTTGGTTTGTGATCAATCAGCAGCATTATTGATCATTCTTATTGCTTATGTCTTTGTTATGCTGTATGACACCTGTAAAGACCAGAGGAGGGACATGAAGATGCTCAGAGGGCTGGAGCAGCTCTCCTATGAGAACAGACTGAGAGAGTTGGGGCTCTTCAGCCTGGAGAAGAGAAGGCTTTCAGGAGACCTTAGAGTAGCCTTCCAGTATCTGAAGGGGGCCTACAGGAAGGCTGGGGAGGGATGATTTACAAGGTCTTGCAATGACAGGACAAGGGGCAATGGGTTTGAACTGGCAGAGGGGAGATTTAGACTGGATGTCAGGAGGAAGTTCTTCGCAGTGAGGTTGGTGAGACGCTGGCACAGGTTGCCCAGGGAGGTTGTGGCTACTCCCTCCCTGGAGGTGTTCAAGACCAGGTTGGAGGAGGCCTTGAGTGACCTGTGCTAGTGGGAGGTGTCCCTGCCTATGGCAGGGGATTGGAACTAGATGATCCTTGAGGTCCCTTCCAACCTTACCATTCTATGATTCTATGACAAGACACATTGGCTAGAAGTAAAATTTGGGAATATTTGGCGTGATTACACTACCTCAGTCTTTGCATGGGCAGTCTGGCAAGAGCTGTATCCCCAGCTTAAGGAAATGGTCTGCTAACTAGGATAGCGAGGTGTCATGACCTCCTAATCTTCCATTTACTTTTCAGCAGGGCCCCAAAATGCTGAGCCAGCTCAAAGAGACTCCTGTCTCATCAGGACTGAAAACAGCTGGAGTCTGTAAGAACTGAAATTTGATTTAGCTTTGACATGGGAGTAAAATGTTTATCCAGCTATATCTGTAGCTGATAAGATTAAGTGCACAATCCTATAACTTCTGATGCAGTGCCAAAACCTGGGTTTTGCGAGGGCATAATCCTCCAGGACCATGAAAGAAAGAACCCACTTCAGATTTGCACATCCAGGGCTTTGCAGTTCTCTGCCCCAAACTGGCATGATTTGATTTCTTGTTGTGACTGTTTTATCTTAGAACAATTTGAGTGTTTGGGAACTGTCATGCCTCAGAGAACTCTGGAACTTGTGGAAGTTGGCTAGTATCTCAAGCTTAAGCCTTCTTACAAGAGTGACATGATGGCACAGATACAGTGGCATATTCTCTGCTATGTCCCATCTTATTGCATACTGTTCATAACAAAAGGCAAAGGGAATTTCCCTTTGAGGAAACAGAATTGTTTTGAAAAATACTGCTAGGACTCCTTTGTTCTTTAAGGCTTTATTCTTCAGATTTCTTAGCCTAAGCTTTGGAAATGAGCACATGTAGGTTATTTGGGGATTATTTGAGGAAAAAAGTACTGTCATCATCATAAAACCTCAACTCAACCTTTTGGAAGTCCAAAATCATTGTCAGACTGTCATCTTTTATGAGCCTGTGTCCAACTTCTTGTCCACTAAAGCTTCCAGAGGAGGGCCACAAAGATGATCAGAGGGCTGGAGCAGCTCTCCTATGAGGACAGACTGAGAGAGTTGGGGCTCTGCAGCCTGGAGAAGAGGAGGCTTCGAGAGGACCTGATAGTAGCCTTCCAGTATCTGAAGGGGACCTACAGGAAGGCTGGGGAAGGATGATTTACAAGGTCCTACAACGACAGGACAAGGGACAATGGGTTTAAACTGGCAGAGGGGAGATTTAGACTGGATGTTAGGAGGAAGTTCTTTCCAGTGAGGGTGATGAGGCACAGGAACAGGTTGCCCAGGGAGGTTGTGGCTGCTCCCTCCCTGGAGGTGTTCAAGGCCAGATTGGATGAGACCTTGAGTAACCTGTACTAGTGGGAGGTGTCCCTGCCTGTGACAGGTGGTTGGAACTAGATGATCCTTGAGGTCTCTTCCAACCTTACCATTCTATGATTCTATGATTCCAAGTCCTTTCTGCAGGACTGCTTTCTGTCACCTCATCCCCCAGCCTGTATTGGTAATGAGGACTGTTCTGACCCAGGTACAGTATACTGCACTTACTCTTGTTGGTTCTTCTGGCCCCAGCTCTCCAGCTTGTCCAGGTCCCTCTGGATGACATCCCATCCTTTTGATGTATCAGCAGCACCACTCAGCTTGTTGTCTGTGAAGTTGATGGTGGTGCACTCGATCCCATTGTCTGTATCACTGATAAAAGTACTGAACATCACAGGTCCCAGAAGGGATGATCCCATCACACCCTGAGGGATGCCACTTCTCACTGATCTCCATCTGGACTGTGGCCACTACCCTCTGGATGTGACCATCCAGCCAATTATCCTTATCCACTGGACAGTCCATCCACCAAATCCATATCTCTCCAACTTGAGCAGGATGTTGTGGGGGACTGTGTCAGAGGCTTTGCAGAAATCCAGCTAGATCAGATCCATAGGTCATCCCTTGTCCACCAATGTAGTCATAGAATCATAGAATCATAGAATGGTAAGGTTGGAAGGGACCTCAAGGATAATCTAGTTCAAACTCCCTACCATAGGCAGGGACACCTCCCACTAGCACAGGTCACTCAAGGCCTCCATCTTCTTCTATGATGGAGTCACTCCATCATAGAAAGTAACTGGGTTTGGCAGGCAGAACTTGCCCTAGTGAGGCCATATTGGCTGTATTCCATCACCTCTGCTGTCTTCCATCTGCCTTGTCAAAGCTTCTAGAAGAATCTTCTCCGTGATCTCCCCAGGCACGGAGGTGAGGCTGACAGTCAGTAGTTCCCAGGCTTCTCCTTTCTACTCTTTGTGAAAATGGATGTAATGTTTCCCTTCTAGTCACAAGGACTTCATCTGACTGCCAGGACTTTTCAAATAGTCTGACGAGAGGCCTGGCAGCTACATTAGCCCATTCTCTCAGGACTCTGGGATGCATCTCATCAGGTCTCATAAACTGACATATATTCAGGCTCCTTATAAGGTCACAAACCTGATCTTCATATACAGTAGGAGGGACTTCACCGCCCTTATCCCCAGCCTGGAGATTTTTAACTTGGGAGGTATTGAGAGAGAGGTTGTCAGTGAAGACTGAGGAAAAAACCATTGAGAACCTCAGGCTTCTCTTCATCTGTCATTACTAGCTCACCATTCTTGCTCCTCAGGGTGGCTATGTTTTCCTTAGCCTTCCTCCTTTCATTGATGTACATGTAGAAGCCCTTCTTGTTATTCACAGAATCACAGAATGGGAAGGTTGGAAGGGTCCTCAAGGATCATCTAGTTCCAACCCCCTGCCATAGGCAGGGACATCTCCCACTAGTACAGGTTACTCAAGGCCTCATCCAACCTGGCCTTGAACACCTCCAGGCAGGGAGCAGCCACAACCTCCCTGGGCAACCTGTGCCAGTGTCTCACCACCCTCACTGTAAACAACTTCCTCCTAACATCCACTTACAATATTCCCTCTGCCAGTTTAAACCCATTGCCCCTTGTCCTGTCATTGCAAGACCTTGTAAATAATCCCTCCCCAGCCTTCCTGTAGGCCCTCTTCAGATACTGGAAGGCTACTCTAAGGTCCCCTTGAAGCCTTCTCTTCTCCAGGCTGAAGAGCCCCATTCTTCATATCCCTCACCACGTTCAACTCCAGCCATGCTCTGGCCTTCCTGACCTCATCCCTACACAATCAGGCAACATCTCTGTGCTCTTTCCAGGATACCTGTGCCTGCTTTTACTGCCTGTGCATCTCACTTTAGAACTTTTAGCTTGACTATTAGGTCTCAGCTCAGCCGTGCTGGTGTCTTCCTTTCCTTGCTAGATTTCCTGCCCCTGGGAATCCAGATCTCCTGCATTCTATGGAACATGTGCAGTTATATCTAGTGCAAAGCCCTATCAATGAGTCCAGATAGTTCCAGGGAAAAGATTCTTCTTCCTTTTTTAAGAAAGACTCCCATCTGGTGGCAGCATGCCTGGTGCCTCATAGGTTACCCCATTGTGAAAGAAGCCAAGATTCTGACACGGACACCAATTACAGAGCCATGTATTAACAGAATGGGTTTGGCTGTTACTTCCGTTGTCTCTGGCCACCACTGGAAGGAGGGAGAAAAAGATAACCTGCACCCCACATCCCTTCACTTGCTGTATTAGGGTCCTAAAGCCTCTTTTTAAAAAAAAAAAAAAAAAAAAAAAAAGGACTACATGTTAGCTTCCACCCAAATGAAAGGGTAATAATGGGTAGCAAGCAGCCTGAGTCACTAGGCTTGGGAGTTTCCTGGTGATACCTCTGATCAGGGTTCCTGGGAGGTAATAATAGATCTCCCTAAGAAGGGTCTGCCTGGCATATCAGACCCTCTGTTCCTCTCAATGGCTATGACTCTCCTTTTCTTCTTTGTGGAGGTTCTGCTAATACTTTGGGAGGGAGTTCTTTATGATGTTTGTGAGCTCTCCAGGGTGGTTGAATCGATACTCACGTAGTCTGTTGACTGAGCCTCCACCTCTAGAGCCTCATATCTGTTGCGTAGTGGCACATGGGGATGCATGGTGGGCAAGGAGAGGTTTTGCTTGCCTTCCCTGATGGGGACTTGCTTTCACTCCCTGCTTTATTTTGGGCCCCTATCCACATCCTCGTTGGGGGGGGGGGAGGATGCTGGCTCCCTTTACCTTTGATTCTGAGGTTCTTTTAGTGACTGTTCCTGCCTGTGTTTCTGTCTCTGGGAGGTTAGCAATAAAATATACTTCCCATCCTGAGTTAATGAAGGGTAGTAGCTGATTAGTGTCAGACACCACTCAGCATCTTATCACCTGGGCTTCACTGCAGCAATAAGGACCTCAGGCTCTTAGATCTCATCTTTTCAAGTGGGTTTCTCTATCTGACCTTCATCTTACAATTTGGATGGTCTTATTAATTAAAGCTGGCTGTTATTTTCCTTCCCTCCTTAATAAGCAAGATGGTTGTGCTATCTGTGTGATGTGAAGTCTCCCACAAAACCTCCTTCTCTGATAATAGGCAATCTCTGTAAACCTAAGCAAGTAGGAATTTTACTTCAGTGAAAATCTTCCAGCTGTTTAAATCCTTTAGATGTTCATGAGAAAAAAAATAGATGTTTTCTTAAATGGCTACCTGAGTCTGACAGAGGGATACCATCTTCTTGCAAATGATTCTTCCTTTCCTTAAGGGATCAATATTCTGAGTGGTGTTCCTGCTTTTCTCTCTCCACATAGACATTCTGCTAGACTGTGGTGATCTTAAGAATGAGAGAATTTTAAACTCTCCCAGCAGAATTGCAGTTGCATTATGAGATAAATTTACCCTTTATATACATTCTGGTGTCTACCCAA
The DNA here is from genome assembly GCA_013396675.1 of Eubucco bourcierii. NCBI lineage: Eukaryota > Metazoa > Chordata > Aves > Piciformes > Ramphastidae > Eubucco > Eubucco bourcierii. Next base: position 409,177 of record VWZE01004263.1, read on the forward strand.
GACTCACCACTTCTGGTGGTGACAGAAGATACACTTCTGTTGTTTTACCCAAACAGTTGTGGGGATTTTATCCCTGAATAACAGTGTCAATGTTAATGTAGACAATAAATAAATCTCAATATTATTTCAATGCTTCAGTGAGCAGCTTTTCATTCTATAGAATCATAAAAATGTAGAATCATAGAATGGTAAGGTTGGAAGGGACCTCAAGAATCATCTAGTTCCAACCCCCTGCCATAGGCAGGGACACCTCCCACTAGCACAGCTCACTCAAGGCCTCGTCCAGCCTGGCCTTGAACACCTCCAGGCAGGGAGCAGCCACAACCTCCATGGGCAACCTGTGGCAGTGTCTCACCACGCTA
>VWZE01004265.1:0-15741 GCA_013396675.1 Eubucco bourcierii
TGAAACCTACCAACCTAAAGTGCCAGTGGGTAAGTCTGGCTACACAGCATTAAGCTGCTCAGTTGCCCTTTGTTTTTCTGAGTGGCTATTTCCAAAAGCAATCTGTTCTAGTGTCTCACCACCTCTACTGGAAATAATTTCTTCCAAATCTCCATTTTAAATCCCTCTTCTTCCAGCTTCAATCCATTCCCTCTTGACCTCTCACTGCCAGCCCTTCTCAAAAGTCCCTTCCTAGCTCTCTTGCAGCTCCCTTCAGGTACTGGAAGGCTGCCTTATGCTGTGTGCCCCAGAGCTGGATGCAGCACACCAGACAGGGTCTCAGCAGAGCAGAGGAGCAGAATTCCCTCTGTGTCCTGCTGCTCTCCCTGCTTGGGATGCAGCCTAGCACCTGGCTGTGTTCTGGGCTGCCAGTGAGCATTGCTGGCTCATGGGGAGTTTGCACCTGCTGACACACCCAAGTCTTTCTCCAGACTGCACTCAAGCAGCTCCTTGCCTGGCCTGGCTTTGTGCTTGGGATTGCTCTGACCCAGGTGCAGGACCTTGCATTTGGCCTCATTAAAGTTCATGAGATTGGCTTGGGCCCACCTCTTAAGCCTGTCCATGTCCCTCTGAATGGATCCCTTCTCTCTGGCATGCTGACCACACCATACAGCTTGGTGTCATCCCCAGGCTTACTGAGGGTGTCTCAATCCCACTGTCCATGTTGCTGACAAAGATATTCAACAGCAGTGGATCCAGTACTGATACAGATTGGATGAGACCTTGAGTATCCTGGTCTAGTGGAAGGTGTCCCTGGCCATGGCAGGGGGTTGGAACTAGGTGATCTTTAAGCTCCCTTCCAACCTAAACCACTTTATGAATCTCTGAATTTGTGTTTTAGGTGTACTGAAGAGCAAGAAGTAGTTAACTTTCTTGGTCTGTAGACAAAGGTATTTCATGGCAACCAGGTACTGCCGATGAACTCCCAGTGTGAGCCACAATCACTTAAGCAACTGGGATCCTTTAACTTGTTGCGTGCTATTACAGTATCAGCAAGGTTGGAAGAGACCTCAAAGCTCATCAAGTCCAACCCATTTCCACAGACCTCAAGACCAGACCATGGCACCAAGTGCCACGTCCAAACCCGCCTTGAACACCTCCAGGGACGCTGACTCCACCACCTCCCTGGGCAGCCCATTCCAGCAGTCAATGACTCTCTCAGGCAACAACTTTCTCCTCACCTCCAGCCTAAACTTCCCCTGGCACAGCTTCAGACTGTGTCCTCTTGTTCTGCTGCTGCTTGCCTGAGAGAAGAAAGTAACATCCTCCTGGTCACAACCACCCTTCAGGTAGCTGGAGACAGCAAGAAGGTCTCCCCTGAGCCTCCTCTTCTCCAGGCTAACCAATCCCAGCTCCCTCAGCCTCTCTCCATAGGGCTGTGCTCCAGGCCTCTCCCCAGCCTCGTTGCCCTTCTCTGGACACTCTCAAGCACCTCAATGTCCTTCTTCAATTGAGGGGCCCAGAACTGGACACAGGACTCAAGTTGTGGCCTAAGCAGTGCAGAGTCCAGGGGGAGAATGACCTCCCTACTCCTGCTGGCCACACTCTTGCTGATGCAGGCCAGGATGCCTCAGCCTCTCTTCATAGGGCCTGTAGTATCTTACATTCCCAATGCTCCAAAGAACGGGAGCTTGTGAAACCAGCAGGGCGAAATCATCATTATATTTAATATTGCACACAGCATTCACCTCACTCCACCTGTAAGCAAGCCCCTTATTTGTGAAAGTATAAATAAGCCAAGAGAGAGTTTTGGGCAGCAATAGATCTGGGCAGCGACACTGAATCGCTGTCTATGTTCCTTTGGCACCAACTGAAACATGCTGGCGTGGTTATTTTTCCCTCCACTGCATGACGTCACTCACGGGTAGAGAACAAATACCAGAGCTGCTGCTCTCACAGCACACAACCTTCTTCATGCTTAGCTCTGGGAGGTTTTCCTAACAAAAAGAGCTGTGTCAAGTACAGTAGTGCCAGCTGTAGGCAGCAGTTCTGGGGGTTTAACATTTAACTAAGTTATCTGACAAGAAAGGGAGGAGGGGAAAGCTGCAGAGATAAAGGGATGAATTTAAATCCTGTGTGTGTAACTGATACAAATAAAAGCATGAAGCTGTCTCCGTGCCCTGAGCAGGGGCAAGCGTGGCAGGCGATGGTATGTGTCTGAAATAACAAACCCTTCCCTCTAACACCCTGCCTAGTGCAACAGGCTGCAGAGGCAAAGCCAGGGCAGAGAAGCTGCAGAAGCTGAAGCCAGCTTTGCAAATTTTACAGAGACACATCAACTGGCACAGGGTTGGAGGAAGACTCAATGCCTCAGCTTCATTCCTGTCGCGTCCTGGCAAGACTGGAGGCCAGAAAGCAGAGTTTGACTTGTGTGTTCCAGTCCTCAGAGCAAAATGCAAACATTAAAATATACAGGAGAGTCAATAAACCTCTATTACAAAAGAGTCAATATGAAGAGAACTCAGGAACAAGGACGTGAGAACATCCTCTTGGCCCTGAGGGGATAATCTGCCTTTTGAAGAGGAAGGAATTAACAAGTTGTTTTTCTCTTTGCCTTGAATAACTAATATTTTTCCCCTAACATGTTAGATAGGCCACTGCTGCAGACCTTCAGGGATGCCTGCCTGGAGAAAAGAAGGCTCTGGTGAGACCTTATAGTGGCCTTCCAAGGGGCCAACAAGAAAGCTGTTGAGGGACACTTTCCAGAGCTTGTAGTGACAGGATAAGGGGAAATGGCTTCGAGCTGGAAGAGAGGAGATTGAGCCCGGAGATTAGGAAGGAATTCTTACCAGTCAGGGTGGTGAGACACTGGAGCAGGTTGTCCATGGAGGTTGTGGATGCCTCCTCCCTGGAAATATTCAAAGCAAGGTTGGATGAGACCTTGAACAGCCTGGTCTAGTGGAAGGTGTCCCTACCTATGGCAGGCAGGTTGGAACTAGATAATCTTTAAAGTCTTTTCCAACCCAAACCATTCTAGGATTCTGTCTTCATTTCAATATGTTGTTCAAAGTGAGAAATAACTGGCACTGGATACAGACTTTTTGATGTTGCTGCATGGCCTCCCTTTATAATGGATTTTAGTTCCAGGTTTCACATGGAGTATGACCTGAGACCACTGAAGAAAGAGCTATTTTTTTTTCTGTCCACCTTTCCTCCTCTACAAAAGCTTCATGCTTAAGCGGTTCTAAGTGGCTGGAAAGCATAACCAAGCTACCACAGAAAGGGAATCTACAAAGAACAGAGTTTGTATCTCAGAGTAAGTTTTAATATTGTGATTAAATTTGCATTCCCCCTAAACTGTGTTTTACTTGAACTCTTGAGTTGTGATCTTGTTTTCTCTCTTCTTGATATTAGCTTCTTCACCGCCAGCAGCAGATCCCTCCGAAGTACAGCTGCATTTGTAAATGTTTCATCAAGGGCCCTGAGTGTCTGGTAGGCAGCAGACCCAGTGGGTGCTACGAAAGTGATCTGGGTCTATCTCTGGGAAGAACAGCATGACCATATTTACTGCTGCTGCTATTCTGGGGCCTGTGACTTGCTTCTCCCCTCCAGCTGAGCAACGCTTGCCCAGTCGTCTTTCAATGCTCTATGTGTGACAGGGTGAAATAACCCAAAATCTACTGGCACCAATCTTACTTGCCTGGGTGAAGCCTTCTGTTTTAACAACTCGCATCCTACATATAAAAGCCTATTTAAATCACTGTGTTAAACACTCTGTAGCACAAGTTTAGGCGCTTAGGTTACACGACAAAAAAGAAACCAAACAACAACATAACGAACTAAAATAAAACAGCAACAACTACAACAAACTAACAAACCACACACACCCAAAAAAAATCCCCAAGCAACAAAACCAAACCAACTGTAAGAAGATAAAGTATCACTATAAAAATAAAAATGAGTATGGGAGCACAGGCCTATTTATCCCCCTAAATTAAATCAGGCTGGTGGCAACATGGTAGATCCAGCTCTGTACACCTCCAAATATGGACAGTAGCTGTGTCTCCTAAAAACTGGGGGGAAAAATACTTGAAGCAATCATGCACCAAAATCAGGTAAGTAGTATGGGTATACAAAGCAAAACTCACTCTGGAGAGTGGGAAGCAATCCTTTGGAGCGAGGGTGGTGAGACACTGGCACGGGTTGCGTGGGGAGGCTGTGGATGCTCCCTCCCTGGAGGTGTTCAAGGCCAGGCTGGATGAGGCCTTGAGCAGGCTGAGCTAGTGGAAGGAGTCCCTGTCCATGGCAGGAGGGTGGAACTGGATGATCTTTAAGGCTGTTTCTCATCTAAACCATTCTGTGATTGTGATGGTTTGGGAGTTCCCAGCCCCCCACACTTTGTAAAATCCCCCAGACTAGACTCAGCCAGATGGAAGTTAAGGACTGAAGCTCTATTTACAGCTCAGCACAATGGACAAGCAGAGATAGACACAACAGACAGGAACAGTTACAGACATAGACAAGTTAAAGAGAATACAGAAACACAACTCCCCTCCCAGAAATCAGAGACCCCAGGAGGGGCTCCCAACCACCCTTCCACCTTCTCCCCACCCCTGTAGCTTACCCCAAGGTTTGCCTTATGTGCAAGGTGAGCTTGGAGGATCGGTCGGGGGTGATAGAAGTGGTTAGTGAGGTTACTCAGCAGAGAGGAGAAAGAGCCAGAAGCTGCTAGATCGAGATGCTGTGCCCCAGAGAGAGACAGACTACCTTATCTGATGTTTTGAGTTCTTCTCTTAAACATCTCAGCAAGCCTATGAGTGCAGCAGACATCACCATGTTTTCCTTTCACAGCCTCTAGTGTAATTTTCTCTAATAAAATACTCCAATTAGCCTCAAACCAGCACAGTGATTCTACATGATAAGGAAGATAAACCTTCTGTGATCAGAGCAGGCATTGTCAGAGAAGGGATACTTTTAAGTTCTGTCTGATGCTCAGCTTCAATCTGGCTGATATGTGCTGAATGCACAGGAGAGCTGGGTTACAAACTCTCCAGTAAGGGCTGCTCTGTCATAAAGGACCCATTGGAAGAAGATTATAATCTACAGCAAAGGATCTACTGTTCTATGACAACTGCAGGTACTTTGATAAAGAACTTCAGGAAATGTCCACAGAGTGACTGTCAGGAGGATGGAGCCAGACTCTTCTCAGGGTGAGGGGCAATGGACACAAACTGGAACACAGGAGGTTCCATGTAAACATAAGGAAAGAAACTCTTCACTCTGAGGGTGGCAGAGCCCTGGAGCAGGCTGCCCAGAAAGGTTGTGGAGTCTCCTTCCACAGCGAGAGTCCAAATCCTCTTGAATGTGTTCCTGGGTGATTTCCTGAGAGAGTTGGGGCTCTTCAGCCTGGAGAAGAGAAGGCTTCCAGGAGACCTTAGAGCAGCCTTCCAGGATCTGAAGGGGGCCTACAGGAAGGCTGGGGAGGGACTATTGACAAGGTCTTGCAATGCCAGGACAAGGGGCAATGGGTTTGAAGTGGCAGAGGGGAGATTGAAACTGAATGTTAGGAGGAAGTTGTTTACAGTGAGGGTGGTGAGACACTGGCACAGGTTGCCCAGGGAGGCTGTGGGTGCTCCATCCCTGGAGGTGTTGAAGGCCAGGTTGGAGGAGGCCTTGAGTGAGCTGTACTAGTGGGAGGTGTCCCTGCCTATGGCAGAGGGTTGGAACTAGATGATCCTTGAGGTCCCTTCCAACCTCACCATTCTATGATTCTATGATTCCTCTAGGTGATCCTGCTATAGCAGCAGGGGTTGGGCTAGATGATATTCAGAGGTTCCTGCAAACCTCTGTCATTCTGTGAAACCTGTTTTAGATTCAATATGTAGCAGGGGGGAAGGTATTTTCAAACAAACCATGAAACCACTAAAGCTCAAAAGTCTCCCAATCATGCAGTTTGTTTTGAGAGGGGAAAAAATAAATAACAGAAATGCTGATCTGTTCAGTATCCTCTTCCTGATTGCCAGAAGCACAGAAATCCATCCCCTGTTCACATGCAGAGCCACAAGCAGGAGTTCATGGGAATTCGTAGAATCATAGAATGGTAAGGTTGGAAGGGATCTCAAGGATCATCTAGTTCTAACCCCCTCAAGGCCTCCTCCAACCTGGCCTTCAACACCTCCACCAAGGGAGCAGCCACAACCTCCCTGGGCAACCTGTGCCAGTGTCTCACCACCCTCACTGCAAACAACTTCCTCCTAACATCCAGTCTAAATCTCCCCTCTGCCAGTTCAAACCCATTGCCCCTTGTCCTGGCATTGCAAGGCCTTGTCAATAGTCCCTCCCCAGTCCTCCTGTTTGCCCCCTTCAGATACTGGAAGGCTACACTTCACTAAAAGAAGAGCATAAACACTGGGCTACATCTGCAGAATCCAAAAAGAGCGACTGCCAATTCTGCTTTAGCTGGAGAAGCAGCAAAGTGTCTTTCAGCAGTGTGTGTCTGCTAAGGAAGGCAGTTTCCAAGAGGCAAAAGGGGCTAACAGTGTAATCCACATGGTGACCAGGCTTCTTCCCAATGCAAAAACATCCTGGCATTATGTTACTACTGATTTTTAAATCCAGCAGAATAGAAGCAAACCAAGAATAACTGAAATCTCATACCAGCTGGGAGCTTTAATTCATTGCTTAGGCTGATTATGATGCAGTAACCCTTGCTAGTGGTTTGGGGTTTTATTCCCCCAATGTAAAATTAAATATCAAATTATGCTTCAGCGTTGAGCTTCCACATTAGCTGTGGGGAGAGCAATTTTTTTTTTCCCCTCAGGATAACTATTCCTAGCTAAGTATAAGGAACTTCTGGGTAGGGTGCATTTATCAACTGAGGCTTAATAAGCATCTGTTTATCTTTCAGTGTTTTATCAAAAATCAGTTAGGTTAAGCCGCATTATCCTCACCAAGGTCTAAGCAGATTGAGGGAGTGGCTTCCTATTCAAGGTCTTTGCAGTGCAGCCTGTTTAACCCCAAGGCAGTGTCCTCTGCAACTCCTTCCTTCTAGTTGGGATTTTGCTATTAGAAACAAATTTCAAAAGAGACTACACCAGGCATGGAATCATAGTATGGTCTGGGCTGGAAAGGACCTCCAAAGGTCACCTAGTCCAACCTCCTGTGCTGGTTTGAGGCTAATGAGAATATTTTAATGGAGAAAATTATATTACAGGGCTGTGAAAAGGAAACAATGGTGATGTCTGCTGCACTCATAGGCCTGCTGAGGTGGATAAGAATAAGAACTCAAAACATAGATAACACAGTCTCTGGGGCACAGCGTCTTGATCTAGCAGCTTCTGGCCTTCTCCTCTCTGCCAAGTAACCTCACTAACCACTTCTCTTCTAACTCCCCTGGCCGAGCCTCCAAACTCACCTTGCACGTAAGGCAAACCTTGGGGTAAGGTACAGGGGTGGGGAGAAGGTGGAAGGGTGGTTGGGAGCCCCTCCTGGGGTCTCTGATTTCTGGGAGGGGAGTTGTGTTTCTGTATTCCCTTTAACTTGTCTATGTCTGTAACTGTTCCTGTCTGTTGCGTCTATCTCTGCTTGTACATTGTGCTGAGCTGTAAACAGAGCTTCAGTCCTTAACTTCCAGCTGGCTGAGTCTAGTCTGGGGGATTTTACAAAGTGTGGGGGGCTGGGAACTCCCAAACCATCACACCACCCTACCCCCAGTCAGCCTTAAAGATCATCCTTAATTAGACCAGGTTGCCCAGAGCCCCATCAAGCCTTACTTTGAATATCTCCAGAGAAGGGTCCTCAACCATAAGAGCATCCATAGCAGATGCATCAGCAAAGAGAAAAAAGAAGCTCTAATAGCATTTGCCTGCTCATGTGCACCATAATCAGAAACAACGAACCAAGAAAAAAAAAAATACAACCCCCCCATACAAAACAAAACAAATACAAAAAACCCCAACCAGGCAAATAAAAAAAATCCAAAAAACACCCCCAAGATCCAAACAAATGAAAAATCACACACACAAAAACAAAACAAAAGAAACAAACAAAAAAAAGACAAACCAACCAACCAAACAAAAAATAGCCCAAAACCCTACCAAAATCAAAATAAGTATCCCTAAAGGTCTGCAAAGGATCTTAGAGACTTTCAAGGGTCTGCTAAAAAAGACCCACCAAGGTTGTTACCTATAACTCATATTTAGAAGAGCAAGAATTCCAATGCACAGGTTCAACTCTCCTCCCAGCTTGGTGTCATCTGCAAACTTACTGAGGGTGCCCTTGATCTCCTTAATCGTTGGTAAAGACACTAAAGAGAACTGGCTCCAGCACTGAGCCCTGGGGAACACCACTGGTGACCAGCTGCCACCTGGGTTTGAAGTGTCCAGGGAGCAGCTGGAGAAGTTCAGTCCCTACAGAAGTTGGGAGAGGTGCCTTCTTGAGGTGCACTTGCCATTGTAGAGGGAGCTGGGGCTGACTCACAGACCTCTGGTCTCCCCCACGAGCAGGAGAAGAGTCTGTCTTGCACAATGTGGGAACAGCAGAGTTGGGAATCCCTGTCTGATGGAGTTCTCCAAACCCTCTGTGGAGATCTGAACTCACTGGTGATGAAATTGCTAACTAATGAAGGGTGATGTACAATGACAAGGTGGCCTAAGGCACAGCAAAAGGCCTGGGTCTCTGCAAAGATGGAAGCAGTTCTCAACAGGTGTTTAGAGACATGGCAGCTGAGCAAGTGGTGAAGACAGCTGCTGGAGTTCTTCCCCTCTGGTATTAAGGCAGTATGTATGAAAATTCTTTCATTCCTTAGCTAATTTACATGAAAATCACCTGAGGAATGCCAGGGAAATGGGGTTGATCAGCCTGGAGGAGAGACCTCACTGGTCCCTACAACTCTCTGAGGGGAGGCTGGACTGAGGTGGTCATTGGTCTCTTCTCCCTAGTATTAATAGAACAAGAGGAAATGAATTGTGCCATGGGAGGTTTAGGTTGGGACATGAAGAAAAATTTCTTGATTACAAGAGTGGTCAAGGATTGGAACAGGCTGCCCAGGGAGGTGGTGGAGTCACTATCCCTGGAACTGTTCAAGAACTGTGTGGACATGGGAATCTGGGACACGGTTTAATGACTATAGTGGATTGATGGTTGGACTGAATGAGCTTAGAGGACTTTTGCAACCAAAACAATTCTGTGGGTCTATGAAAAACCAGCAGAGATCTCTTATTGTTTTAACTAACTGGGGTAAAAGGAGTGAAAATGCAAGACTGTGGGTGAAAGATTAAGGGGAAAAAAAACTGTTTGCAATTCCCAGGGAAAAGACAATGGAATTAAACCCTGAGGAGGTGAACTGTAAAGCCTCCAGCTTTTCTGGAAGCTTTCAATGGCATTAGGGCAAAATTGTTCGTGGAGATGCTTTGCAAAGAGAGCAAATGACTTGGCTTGAAGAGCAAAATAAAAATAAATCTTTTTGCTGGATTATTTTTAATCAGGATTGGATCCCTGATCCAAATCACAGCTCACTGAAGGAACAGTTGTGCTGGCAGCACGAAGGGTTGGGGGCATGAGAATATCTCAAACCAGCACAGGCCAAGACTGCCTTCCAAACCCCCAAGATTTAGATTTGCTCTCTAGGAGCTTTTCTTTTATTATCAACTCTAAAAAAGAGTTAAAAAAAAAAATAATGTGAAGGACATAAACCAGCCTGAGGTGAAGGGAAAATGAAATTAATATCACGAGACAAACTTGACTAAATTGAGAGCTCTTCAGTGATCCTGAAACACTAGAAGGAAGTCTACGCACGTAGAAAGTAGGTCACACTGCTAAAGGAAGAATATGAGGGAAGAATGCAAGCATGTAGGGGCAGAATCAGAAAGGCCAAATCCCAGAGTGAGACCTGGCTAGGAAGGCATAGAAAAGGAAAAGAGACAGCCCCAGAGGAGGAGGAGGAGGATGAAGGGAAGGGCTGTGCCGCTGCTCAGCAGGGAGAGAAAGCTTTCAGGTGCACCACTAGGGTAAAGCAAACTGGGAAATGTTTTGTGCCTTCAGCCATCACTAGAGGAGATATTACAGATGTTGACTTCATTGAAGCTGCTGGTGGGCATTAAAAGTGGTCTCTGGAAAAAGAGTACACATGGCTGTTACTAAATAATGATTATTAATCCCAAGCACAAATCCAGGCTGGGCAAGAGTGACTGGAGAGCAGCCTGGAGGAGAAGGCCTAGGGGGTGTCAGTTGGTGACAAACTCCCCATGAGCCAGCAATGATCACTGGCAGCCCAAAAGGAAGCTTTATGCTGGGCTGCATCCAAAGCAGTGAGAGCAGCAGGACAAGGAGAGGATTCTCTCTGCTCTGTTCTGCTGAGAACCTCACCTGCAGTCCTGTGTCCAACTCTGGAGCCCCCAACACAAGAAAGACATGGAACTGTTGGAGCACGTCCAGCGGAGGCAACCAATACAATCAGAGGGCTGCATCACCTCCTGTATGGGGACAATTTGAGAGAGCTGGGGTTGTTAAGGCTGGAGAAGAGAAGGCTGCAGGAACATCTTAGAGCTGCCTTCCAGTACCAGTACTCTCCAGGAGAGCTGGAGAGGGACTTCTAAAAGGCATGGAGTGACAGGATGAGGGGTAGTGACTTTGAAGTAGAAGTTCCATTTAGGCGAGACGTGAAGAAACAAATCTTCCCCATAAGAGGGGGGAAGGACATGGAAGTGTTGGAGCGGGTCCAGAGGAGGCCACAAGGATGCTCAGAGGGCTGCAGCAGCTCTGCTGTGAGGACAGGTTGAGAGAGTTTGGGCTGTGCAGCCTGGAGAAGAGAAGGCTTAGAGGAGACCTGATAGTAGCCTTCCAGTATCTGAAGGGGGCTACAGGAAGGCTGGGGAGGGACTATTGACAAGGTCTTGCAATGCCAGGACAAGGGGCAATGGGTTTGAACTGGCAGAGGGGAGATTTAGACTGGATGTTAGGAGGAAGTTGTTTGCAGTGAGGGTGGTGAGACACTGGCACAGGTTGCCCAGGGAGGCTGTGGCTGCTCCCTCCCTGGAGGTGTTGAAGTCCAGGTTGGAGGAGGCCTTGAGTGAGCTGTACTAGTGGGAGGTGTCCCTGCCTATGGCAAGAGGTTAGAACTAGATGATCCTTGCAGTCCCTTCCAACCTTACCATTCTATGATTCTAAGAGTGGCAAGGCACTGGAACAGGTTGCTCAGAGAACCTGTGGAGGTTCCAAGCCTGGAAGTGTTGAAAGCCAGGTTGGATGTGATCTTGTGCAACCTAATCCAGTGGGAAGTGTCCTTGTCCATGGCAGGGAGGTTGAAAGTAGACAATTTTTAAGGTCTCTTCTAATATAATCTATTCTATGATTCCATGACAATTTAGACTCCAGGCATAAAATTTGACTTCAAAGTTGTAGGTGTTGGTGTGGAGCCAAGAAAGATGACTTGCCTTTGAAACTTCTGCTCTGTGGCTCTTGTCTTGCCTTTGCTTCTCTGCTCCTGCCTCCCTTAGAGCAGTCCTGTGTGTGACCACATCCCATACAAGGCATGCAGCTCATGGAGCTTGTCAGTGCAGCATCCTGCCTCCCTTCTGCAAAGCACTTGAGAACATCCTTCAGCATTTTGCTTTATTTGAGCAGAGATATCTTGCAGATGTTTAATTTAAAGCTCATGTGTAGTCTCACTGAAGTAAATGGGATTACTAAAGTACTTAAAGTAATTCCCTGCTGAATCAGGCTTTTAAAGAGTAAGAATAAATGTGCCTAATTTTTATTCATGTATTGGGCATCTCCACACTAATAGTTTCAACTCAGCAGATTTGTATCTAGTTAGTATTAAATCTCTGCAGCTTCACATCTTCACCTGATGCATCAACCATCCCTACAGCAAGCACCTTCCTAAAGCCAAGGCTTCACCAGAGTGTTTGCATCCAGACAGTGTCAGCAGGAACTCATTGGGTCGTGGCTGCTCCCTCCCTGGAGGTGTTCAAGGCCAGATTGGATGAGGCCTTGAGTGAGCTGTACTAGTGGGAGGTGTCCCTGCCTATGGCAGGGGCTTGGAACTAGATGATCCTTGAGGTCCCTTCCAACCTTACCATTCTATGATACTATGATTCTATAATTTTTACATACAGGCAACATCATCAGAGCCAAGGCAGTGAGAAGTTACACAGCAGCACAACTACTCAAGGTAAAGCTTTCTGTTTGGCCAATGTACCACAAAAATCCCACCTTTTTCACAATATCACAGTATTACCCAGGTTGGAAGAGACCTCAAAGATCATCAAGTCCAACCCATTACCACAGACCTTAAGACTAGAGGTCTTTTTTGGTCAGTGATACACAAACTGCACCTGGACCTTGTATTTTCTGAACACTTCATCTATCAAAGACTTCAGGAAAAAAACAAAACAAACCACAAACTCTCATATGGCAGATTTAAAAAGTGGAAGCAATTACATTCATTTTGGACAAATCAGGTAAACTCACTCATCTGCTTCAGCACCGGCCTTGGCAGAATTAGGGAACAGTTGGACTTTGAAATGCTGGAGTGGGTCTGGAAGAGGCCATGAAGTTGATTAGAGAGCTGAGGAACCTCTCCTACCAAGACAGGTTGAAAGAACTGAGGCTGTTTCGAAAACAAGCCAGGATGCCATTTGCTTTCTTGACCACCTGGGCACTGCTGACTTGTATTCAGTTAACTGTCAGCCAGTACGCCCCAGGTCACTCTCCGAGTTGCAGCTTTCCAACCACACATCCCCAAGTTTGTAGCTTGCCATGGGGTTGTTGTGACCCAAGTGGAGGGCTTGGTACTTGACCTTGTTGAGCTTTATACAATTAGCCTTGGCCCATCGGTCTCACCTGTCCAGATCCTGGTGCAAAGCTTCCCTGCCCTCTAGCAGATCGACACAGTCACCCAGCTTGGTGTCATCTGCAAACTTACTCATCCAGATCATTGATAGAGATACTAAAGAGGACAGGCCCCAGCACTGAACCCTGGGGGACATCACTGGTGACTGCACACCAGCCAGACTTAACTCCATTCCCCACCACTCTTTGGGCTCAACCATCAGCCAGTTTCTAATCAAGTGGAGAGGGCACTGAGCCAAGCCGTGTGCCAGGTGTTTCTGTATGAGAATGCTGTGGGAGAGAGTGTTAAAGGCTTTACTGAAGTCCAGGCAGACAATGTTCATGCTCTTCCCTCATCCACTATGTGGGTCACCCTATTGTAGAAGGAGATCAGATTAGTCAGACAAGACCTGCCTTTTGTAAACCCGTGCTTGCTGGGCCTGACGTCCTGGTGATCTTGTAAGTCTTGCCTTTCCTGGCACTGAGGTCAGGCTGATAGGCCTGTAGTTGCCTGGATCATCTCATAGATGGGTGTCACATTTGCCAGCCTGCAGTCAACTGGAACCTCCCTGGTTAGCCAGGGCTGTTGACAAATAATGGTGAGCAGCTGGGTGAGCATACCTGCCATCTCCTGAAGTACCCTTGGGTGGATCCCATTTGGTCCCGCAGACTTGTGCACATCTAAGTGGCACACAGGGCCATCGATCATTTCCTCCTGGATTGTGGGGGCTGCTTCCTGCCTCCCACCCCTGTCTTCCACGTTGCATATGCTCATGACTTATGCTCTGGCCAGAAGCAAACACAAAGCAGCATGAGCTAAAATTGAGGCTCATCAACGCAAAACCTGCCAGCCGAAAAAAACTCCATCAGCAGTGAGATACTTCCAACATCATCAAGACCTGGTGGAGTAATTCTAAGAGCTTGCTGCAAAATGCTTCTATCCTCACATCTAACAAATGTTAATCCCTGCTGAAAATGCCAGGAGAGAAGGCTAGCAGGGAGGAATTCAGCTTGCCATCAAGCCTCAGTTTCATTCCAATGGATTATTTCATCACAGTGAACGCAGCTGGCAGTAAAAAACTCATGTAGAATTACCACTCCTGTTAGTGCCATTTGCAGGTCACTAAAATAAGGCTTGTGACAATGGAAGAGAATTTATAGGATTCCTTTCCCAAACTTGCATTGTTCAGTTTTGGCTCATTCCATCTTGTGGTTCATGTCTAAAATTTAAATCAAAGAGGTAAAACTAAGGACTAGCAGGCAGATACTTATTGCACTAAAGCAATGGTACGACATGGAATCAGAGAATTGTTTTGGTTGGAAAACACCTGTAAAGACCATCAAGTCCAACCACTCCTGTCCATGGACAGGACTGGCACTGGAGGGGAGCAGGGGTGGAGTGAGGTGACTGGTTAATGAGTCCAGGCAGGGCTTTTGTGACTCAGCAATAAGAGGTGGGTCTGATGAGGGAGTGTGGGATTCCCCCAGCCCCTCCACGGGTCTGAGTCGCTCCTCTGAAGATGCAGCCATGCTCTGTTGCCTGACAGTCCAACTGACAACCACGCTGTGCAAGTCCCTGCCTGCCCAAATCTTACCTTACCTGAAGGGTGGTTGTGGCCAGGAGGAGGTTACTTTTTTCTCTCAGGCAAGCAGCACCAGAACAAAAGGACACAGTCTCAAGCTATGCCAGGGAAAAATTTAGATTGGAGGTGAGGAGAAAGTTGTTGCCTGAGAGAGTCATTGACTGCTGGAATAGGCTGCCCAGGGAGGTGGTGGAGTCAGCGTCCCTGGAGGTGTTCAAGGCAGGTTTGGACGTGGCACTTGGTGCCATGGTCTGGTCTTGAGGTCTGTGGTAATGGGTTGGACTTGATGAGATTTGAGGTCTCTTCCAGCCTTGGTGATACTGTGATACCTTTGGCTCAGAATGGGTGAATTACTAGATGTGCTGTTGCTTCCTCCTGAATAGCTATACTATGAATAACTGGATTTGCTGTTGGAATGACCTGGGTAACTGCCCTGCTGATGTCCATGTGTCACTGTACTGCTACTCAGAGATAAACTGTTGATCCCTAAAGCTGTTGGTCTGATGTCCGTCACTGTATCATGAACCCACAACTACTTGGGGCCACCTTAAATTCTTACATCTGAACACTAGGAGATGGAGAAAAGGGGACTGCAGGCCTTCCCCCTCTCTACAGCTCCTGAAAGGAGGCTGTAACGAGGTGGGTATTGGTCTTCTCTCCTTAGGAACAAGTGATGGGAGGAGAGGAAATGGCCTTAAGTTACACCAGGGGAGGTTTAGGTTGGATATGAGAAGAAGTTTCGTTACTGAAAGGGTTCTCAACCACTAAACAAGCACCCAAGGGAGGTGTTTCAAAGAGGCAGGAATATGGTTTAGCCCCAGCCTTGAGGAGAATGGTTGGACTCAATGACCTTAAAGGACTTCCCCAACCCAGACTATTCTGTGATTCTAAGATAGCTTACGTACTCGTAAAATCTGTTCATAAAATAACAGACAACTAGAAACAGGGGACCTCAAGTACTAATTTAATTGTACACCAGTATCATGCCAACTTCCAACAGGTTACTCCCACACCCAGAGGAAGTATCACAGTCTCACAGTATCACCAAGGTTGGAAGAGACCTCAAATCTCATCAAGTCCAACCCTTTACCACAGACCTCAAGACCAGACCATGGCACCAAGTGCCACGTCCAAACCTGCCTTGAACACCTCCAGGGACGCTGACTCCACCACCTCCCTGGGCAGCCCATTCCAGCAGTCAATGACTCTCTCAGGCAACAACTTTCTCCTCACCTCCAGCCTAAACTTCCCCTGGCACAGCTTCAGACTGTGTCCTCTTGTTCTGCTGCTGCTTGCCTGAGAGAAGAAAGCAACCTCCTCCTGGCTACAACCACCCTTCAGGTAGCTG
>VWZE01004267.1:4908-16073 GCA_013396675.1 Eubucco bourcierii
GGGTTCAGGGTGGGTTTCAGGGAGGGTTGGTTTCAGGGTGGGTTTCAGGGTGGGTTGGGTTCAGTGAGGGTTGGTTTCAGGGTGGGTTTCAGTGAGGGTTGGTTTCAGGGTGGGTTTCAGTGAGGGTTGGGTTCAGGGTGGGTTGTTTGATAGCAGCATGTCTGTTTGAGGTATCTGTACCAAGGTGTTTCAAACAGTGACAATCTTAATGTGCAAATACTTGCAGGAGTTACACTTCATACAGGAAGCCTTAATTGAGGATGTGCTGCACAAATGATTTCTTAACAAAGGGCTGGGGAATGAAATGGGAAAATTAGAACAGAGATAATGTGCTGAAGTGCTGCATTTAGCTGTGCATGACAGGATGGGAAATATCAACCCACAGTCTGACCAATTTCCTTAGTGTTTGAATTGACTTTCTTCACTTAGGCTGATACAGAGACCAGACACAAAGTTTGTAGCTTTAATCCTTTCTCAGGTGCCTGCTGAAGGATGCATACATAGGGTGGTCAGGAGGGTTCAAATGTTTTCAGCTAACACTGGTTTCATTTCAAATTCCATGAAGACCAAGACTGAAACAAGAAAGGTTTTCTCAGTAGTCTCTCTTTGAAGATGTCAGTAAGAAATGTTGTGCAGTCTCGAATGACTTCTAAATCTGCAAGTGTCTTCACATCTGGGGAATGGCCTCAAACTGAGGCTGGGGAGCTTTAGATTGGACATTAGGAAGAAGTTTTTCATGGAGAGAGTGGTCAGGGACTGGAATGAGCTGCCCAGGGAGGTGCTGGAGTCGCCCACCCTGGGTGTGTGTAAGGGTGGTTTGGATGTGGTGTTTGGGGCTATGGTTTCAGGTGAATCTTGTAGAGTAGAGTTCTAGGTTGGGCTTGGTGCTCCTGAGGGGCTTTGCCAGCCTGCATGTTGCTGTGATTCTGTGATCTGTAATATCTTTAGTCCTACAAAACCAGTGTAAGTTAAAGGCTAGAAGCAATGACCAATTTGTATAATTTCTGGCATCTCACTAATTTAGACCAAATATTCATATGGTAGTTCCCCTGGAAGTTGTGGTGAGGTGGAGGTTGGTTTCTTCTCCCTGGTATCAGCTGATAGAATGAGAAGAAATGACCTCAAAATGTGCCAGGACAAGTTTAGGTTGGACATTAAGAAAAATTTCTTTGCTGCAAGAGTGGTCAGGGCCAGGGCCAGGCTGCTCAGGGAGGTGGTGGAGTCCCCATTCCTGGAGGTGTACAAGAAATGTATGGACATTCTATGGTTCCATGACATGGCACTTTGGGGCCATTGTTTAGTGGCCATGGAGGTGCTAAGTCAACAGTTGGGCTCAATCTTCAGAGATCTTTTACAACCAAAACGAAGCTGTGAGTCTATGCCAAGCTCATAAAACATTGCCTTTCTGCATTGCTTAGGAGTGGGATGCATGGATTAAGAGAAACCAACCTGTGACCTTAATCCTGGAGAACAAAGCCAAATGTCAGGGCTTCAGTAAACTCTTTAGATGGGCCAACTCTTCCCACCACTAGGAGCCAGCTGATGGGAATGTTGGAAGCAATGCTTTGTGCTGTGCTGCTCCCTTAGGCAAGAGTTGCCTTCCCCAGAGGCAGTTCAGCCAATATCAAAGAAAGGCTTAATGAGCAGCTCTCATCATGTTCCACCTGGGGCAGGCCATGTTCTTCTCTCCATGCTTGCTCTGGCAGCAGCATCAAGGCCATTGCCAGTTGTGCCCTTCAGATGGATTGAATCACAGAATGAAGAGGTTGGAAAAGACCTCTGAGCTCATTGAGTCCAACCTATCCCCTAACACCTTCTAATAACTAACCCCTGGCACTAAGTGCCTCACACAGTCTCCTTTTAAACATCTCCAGGGATGAGGACTCCACCACCTCCCAGGCAACTCATTCCAATGCCAATCTCTCTTGCTGGGAAGAACTTCTGCCTAACACCTAGCCTGAACCTGCCCTGGTACAGCTTGAGGCTGTGTCCTCTTCTTCTGTCACTGGCTGCCTGGCAGCAGAGCCCAACCCCAGCTGGCCACAACCTCCCTTCAGGGAGCTGCAGAGAGCAATGAGCTCTGCCCTGAGCCTCCTCTTCTGCAGGCTGCACTCCCTCAGCCTCTCCTCACAGGGCTGTGCTCTAAACCCCTCCTCAGCCTTGCTGCCCTTCTCTGGACACCTTCCAGCACCTCAACATGTTTGTTAAATTGAGGGGCCCAGAACTGGACACAGCACTCAAGGCATGGCCTAAGCAGTGCTGAGCACAAGGCAGAAGGACTGCCCTGTTCCTGCTGGCTGCACTATTCCTGACACAGGCCAGGATGCCATTGGCCTTCTTGGCCAACTGGGCACACTGCTGGCTCATGTTCCGCTGCCAACCAGCACCCCCAGGTCCCTGTCTGCCTGGCTGCTCTCCAGTCACTCTGTCCCCAGCCTGTAATGCTGCATGGGGTTGTGACCAAAGTGCAGTGCAGCAGCATGCTCCATGCAATCCATTTTGCCACTGCTGCTTTCTCCATTAACCTCCTCCAAACTGTAGCAACTCTTCCCTTGTCTTGCTGCATTTCCAGTGGAGGGTGGAGAACAAACAGCTCTCTGCACAGAGTAAAGCCCTTGTAAGCCACTCAGCTCTTCTTCTGAAGGTGTTTCTCTTATCTTACAAGGACATGCAGCATTCTGAAAGTCCTGAGAGCCCTGGAGCAGGCTGCCCAGAGAGGTGGTGGAGGCTCCAACTCTGCAGACTTTCAAGGTCTGCCTGGATGTATTCCTGTGTGACCTGTATTAGGTGATCTTGATCTGGCAGGGGGTCTGAACTTGATGATCTTCAGAGGTCTTTTTCAACCCCTAACATTCTGTGATGTTGAGAAAAGTTTCTTCATTGAAACTCAAGGAAAGTTGGAAAACTCTTGAGTTGTATTGGCTTGGGGATCTGGGGAAGGATTCCAGGCTTTTTAAGTGCAGATTTTTAACTTACCTGAATTTTTTTACCCTCTCTTGGCTCTTCTGCTGCTGCACAAGTTTGCACTTCCTTATTATTGGATGTTAGGAACAGTTCTTTACCATGAGAGTAGTAAAAGGAAGTTGGAAGAGGTTGCCCAGGGAGGTGGTTGGGGCCTCATCCCTGGAGATCTTAAGGAATTGGAAGAGCTTCCTTACTAGGAGAGGCTGAGTAAACTTGGGCTGTTTAGCTTGGAGAAGAGGAGCCTGAGGGGTGACCTCATTCATGTTTATAGAGATGTAAGGGTCATGAGTGCCAGGAGGCTGGAGCCAGGCTCTGCTGGGGGATGCCCAACACCAGCACAAGGAGCAGTGGTGGAAGCTGAGGCATAGGAAATTCCATGGAAACATGAGGAGGAATTTTTTTCCCTGTGAGGGTGACAGAACCCTGGCACAGGCTGCCCAGGGGTGTTGTGGAGTCTCCCTCTCTGGAGATATTCAAGACCTGCCTGGATGTGTTCCTGTGTGATCTGTTCTGGGTGATGCTGCTCTGCAGGGGGGTTGGACCTGCCTGGATGATGCTGCTCTGCAGGGGGGTTGGACCTGCCTGGATGTGTTCCTGTGTGATCTGTTCTGGGTGATGCTGCTCTGCATGGGGGTTGGACCTGCCTGGATGTGTTCCTGTGTGACCTACTCTGGGTGATGCTGCTCTGCAAGGGGGTTGGACCTGCCTGGATGTGTTCCTGTGTGACCTGCTCTGGGTGATGCTGCTCTGCAGGGGGGTTGGACCTGCCTGGATGTGTTCCTGTGTGACCTGCTCTGGGTGATGCTGCTCTGCAGGGGGGTTAGACTGGATGAGCTTTGGAGGTCTCTTTGAGCCCCTAACATTCTGTGATTCTCTGGTATTCAAGATGAGGCTTAACAGGACTCTGGGCAACCTGATCTAGTTGAGGATGTTCCTGCTCTCTGCAGAGGTTGGACTGGATGACCTTGGGAGGTTCCTTCCAACCCAGACCATTCTGTGATGCTGTGGTTTTGCTCTCCTCTTTGGGTTTCCAGTCCTCAGGCCTGGATAGGAATTTTCAACCTCCTCAACTTGCAGTCTAATTAATATATCATTCTCTTTCCCAGATGATTAATAAAGAGATTTATGTAAGACTTGTGAGGTAGTGGTGATCCCTCTGGTGTTCTTCTAGAGGGTTTTCAGCTCCACACTTTGATGTTTGGCCTTTGGTTTGTTTGGATTTCATTTTAGTTTGCAGGTAGCCTTCCATCTAGGCTAGCTTAAGTGGACTTCAAAGCAAAAATTCATTGAGAACACAGTGTCAGATGTTTTACTAAGATCCCAAATTACATCTCTGTCAAGCATGTGAAGGAACTTGTCATTTGTAATAACACAAGGAAGGGTGCAGCCAGCCAGCTGCCAACTCAAGAGTTCATTTGCTTCAGATCATCCTTCAGAAAAGCCTCATGGAATATTGCAGGATGGAGCTAAAAATCTCTCTGGCTTAGAGGAAAGGACAGTGGGGTGGGGTGGAAACTGGCTGAAGGATGGAGTTAAAAATCTCTCTGGCTTAGAGGAAAGGACAGTGGGGTGGGGTGGAAACTGGCTGAAGGATGGAGTTAAAAATCTCTCTGGCTTAGAGGAAAGGACAGTGGGGTGGAGTGGAGACTGGCTGAAGGATGGAGTTAAAAATCTCTCTGGCTTAGAGGAAAGGACAGTGGGGTGGGGTGGAAACTGGCTGAAGGATGGAGCTCAAGTGGCTGTGGTCAGGGGCACAGAGCCTGGTTGGAGCTCCTGAACAAGTGGTGTTGCTAAAATCTGTCTGGTTTAGAGGAAAAGACAGTGGGATGGGTTGGAAACGGGCTGAAGGATGGAGCTCATTGTGATCCTGGGCAAGCTGCTGTGGGTGCCTCTGCTTCAGCCATTCTGTATACCTACTCTGCTAGGTAGGTTGGACTGAGTGATCTCCAGAAGTCCCTTCCAAGCCCTGTGGTTCTGTGGCTCAGGCTGTGTGAACTCTCTGGCTGTGGTCAGTGGCACAGAGTCTGGTTGGAGCTCCTGAACAAGTGGTGTTGCTAAAATCTGTCTGGTTTAGAGGAAAAGACAGTGGGATGGGTTGGAAACGGGCTGAAGGATGGAGCTCATTGTGATCCTGGGCAAGCTGCTGTGGGTGCCTCTGCTTCAGCCATTCTGTATACCTACTCTGCTAGGTAGGTTGGACTGAGTGATCTCCAGAAGTCCCTTCCAAGCCCTGTGGTTCTGTGGCTCAGGCTGTGTGAACTCTCTGGCTGTGGTCAGTGGCACAGAGTCTGGTTGGAGCTCCTGAACAAGTGGTGTAGCTAAAATCTGTCTGGTTTAGAGGAAAGGACAGTGGGATGGGTTGGAAACTGACTGAAGGATGGAGCTCAGGTGGCTGTGGTCAGTGGCACAAAGTCTGGTTGGAGCTCCTGAACAAGTGATGTTCCTAAAATCTGTCTGGCTTAGTGGAAAGGACAGTGGGATGGGTTGGAAACTGACTGAAGGATGGAGCTCAGGTGGCTGTGGTCAGTGGCACAAAGTCTGGTTGGAGCTCCTGAACAAGTGATGTTCCTAAAATCTGTCTGGCTTAGTGGAAAGGACAGTGGGATGGGTTGGAAACTGACTGAAGGATGGAGTTCAGGTGGCTGTGGTCAGTGGCACAGAGTCTGGTTGGAGCTCCTGAACAAGTGGTGTTGCTAAAATCTGTCTGGTTTAGAGGAAAGGACAGTGGGATGGGTTGAAAACTGGCTGAAGGATGGAGCTCAGGTGGCTGTGGTCAGTGCCACAAGTGACCTCCAGAAGTCCCTTCCAAACCCTGTGGTTCTGTGGCTCAGGCTGTGTGAACTCTCTGGCTGTGGTCAGTGGCACAGAGTCTGGTTGGAGCTCCTGAACAAGTGGTGTTGCCCAGGGGTCAGTACTGGGTCCAGTCCTTTTCAGTATATTCATCAGCCACCTGGAGGAAGGGACAGAGTGGACCTTCAGTAAGTTTGCTGATGCCACAGAGCAGGGAGGGCTGGCTGCCATCTTGTCAGGCTGTGCTGCCATCCAGTGTGCCCTGGACAGGCTGCAGAGTTGGGCAGAGGTGAACCTCGTGGAGCAGGGGCAAGGGCAGGGTCCTGGGGAGGAACAAGCCCTGCAGCAGTACAGGTGAGGGCTGACCTGCTGGGAGGCAACTCTGTGGGAAAAGGCCTGGGAGTGCTGGGGGACAAGAAGTTCATCACGAGCCAGCAACTGCCCCAAGAATGCCAGTGGTGTTCTGGGATGCATTAAGAAGATTGTGATGAGCAGGTGGGGGGAGGTTCTTCTCCCCCTCTACTCTGCACTGATGAGACCACACCTGGAATATTGTGCCCAGTTCTGGGTTCCCCGCTTCAAGGATAGGGTACAGCAGAGGGCTCTGAAGGTGAATGGGGCACTAAAACATCTCTCTCATAAAGGAGGGACTTGAGACTGGGAGAGGGCCTTGGAGAAGACTGAGATGGGATCTTCTCAATGGGATGCATGTCAGGAGGATGGGGACAATCTTTTTTCAGTGTTGCTCAACTAGAGGACAAGGGGTAACAGGCACAAACTGGAACCCAGGAGGTTCCATCTAAGCAGGAGGAGAAGCTGCTTTGGTGTGAAAGTGGAGATGCTGGAGTGAGGGAATAGGAGAGCAATGAAGCTGGGGAAGGGCCTGGAGAATAAATCTGATGAGGAGCAACTGAGGGAGCTGGGAATGGTTAGTGTGAAACAGAGGAGGCTGAGGGCAGAGCTCATTGCTGTCTACAGCCACCTGAAAGGACAATGTGGAGAGGCTGCTGCTGGGCTCTGCTCACAGGGAACTGGAGGCAGAACAAGGGGGAATGGCCTCAGTCTGAGGCTATGGAGGTTTAGTTTGGACATTAGGAAAAAAGTTTTTCATGGAGAGAGTGGTCAGGGACTGGAATGAGCTGCCCAGGGAGGTGCTAGAGTCACCTACCCTGGATGTGTTCAAGGGTGGTTTGGATGTGGTGCTTGGGGCTATGGTTTCAGGTGAATCTTGTAGAGTAGAGTTCTAGGTTGGGCTTGGTGCTCCTGAGGGGCTTTGCCAGCCTGCATGTTGCTGTGGTTCCCTGCTGGAAGCCTGGAGCAGGCTGCCCAGAGAGGTTGTGNCCATCTAAGCAGGAGGAGAAGCTGCTTTGGTGTGAAAGTGGAGATGCTGGAGTGAGGGAATAGGAGAGCAATGAAGCTGGGGAAGGGCCTGGAGAATAAATCTGATGAGGAGCAACTGAGGGAGCTGGGAATGGTTAGTGTGAAACAGAGGAGGCTGAGGGCAGAGCTCATTGCTGTCTACAGCCACCTGAAAGGACAATGTGGAGAGGCTGCTGCTGGGCTCTGCTCACAGGGAACTGGAGGCAGAACAAGGGGGAATGGCCTCAGTCTGAGGCTATGGAGGTTTAGTTTGGACATTAGGAAAAAAGTTTTTCATGGAGAGAGTGGTCAGGGACTGGAATGAGCTGCCCAGGGAGGTGCTAGAGTCACCTACCCTGGATGTGTTCAAGGGTGGTTTGGATGTGGTGCTTGGGGCTATGGTTTCAGGTGAATCTTGTAGAGTAGAGTTCTAGGTTGGGCTTGGTGCTCCTGAGGGGCTTTGCCAGCCTGCATGTTGCTGTGGTTCCCTGCTGGAAGCCTGGAGCAGGCTGCCCAGAGAGGTTGTGGAGTCTCCTTCTGTGGAGAGCTTCCAAACCCAGCAGGACATTGTGATCCTGGGCAAGCTGCTGTGGGTGCCTCTGCTTCAGCCATTCTGTGTGCCTGCTCTGCTAGGTGGGTTGGACTGGGTGATCTCCAGAAGTCCCTTCCAAGCTCTGTGGTTCTGTGGCTCAGGCTGTGTGAACTCTCTGGTTTCCAGCACTGGTGCAGTGTGGCTTTTCCTGCAGATGGGCTCAGGGGGATGGCATTTGCCTTGTGAAACCTCAGAGAATTTGCTTGTCTTTCATGCATGTAAAAGTGAGTCAGTTTGGGGAGATTGGTTTGGGGTTTGTGGTTTGGTTTCTTTCAGTGTTCCCCCAATTCTTTTACTGTAGGAAATTATAAATTTGGAGGTGAGTGACACAGGAATGGAATCCTCCTGGTGGTGTCCCTGGATGTATCACACAACCTGAGCTCTCCCAGCCAGAGCTGCTCCATAGGAAGCTTGCTGTGGATCTTATTTGGACAGTGATGTAATAGCTGTCTGGGGACATTGTGTCCCCTGTGCTGTGCCACAGCTGACACACAGCAGCTGGCCCTGCCTGGCTCACCCTGTGCCATGAGACAGAGATCTCTTTCTCATGGGCTGAGTCCTTGTCTTATTGGTGGAGACAGAAGAGCAGTGTGGGTGTGGAGCATCTTCTGCTGCTCGGTGTCTCCAAAGTAGCTGGGCATGAGGCACCTCCTCTGGTTTGTGGAGATCTGTAGTCTTTCTTGAATCTGAAGGAAGGATCTTGGTGTCCAGAAGAAGAAAGTGTAGTGAGTGACTCACTGTGGAGAGGGAAATCATAGAGGAAGTGCTACAGGCTTCCATGTTTGTCTGGCCTCCTCCCCCTGTGCACAGCAAAAGAATCATGACTGAGCAAAAGAATCATGACTTTTTAGTCTGGAGAAGAGCAGACTGAGAGGGGATTTAATCAATGTTTATAAATATCTGAGGGCTGGGGGTCAGGACAGGGGGAACAGGCTCTGCTCACCGCTCCCTGGGATAGAACAAGGAGCAATGGATGCAAACTGCAGCTCCCTGCAATCCTAGGAGGCAGCCTCCCAGCCCAGCTCCCAGGAGGTCCTGATCCCTTCCTGCTTAGGGAAGGAATTGTAACTCCAAATGCTGACTTCAGAAAATGCTCTGTGAATTCCTGTTGTAGGAACTGGAGGATAGGTGAAACCATTCTGTGTGTTTAAAGATGTTAGCTGTGTGCTTAGAGAGGCTTTGTGTGTCCAGAGCTGCCATTTGCTCTGCTCACTGCTCCCTGGGATAGGACAAGGAGCAATGGATGGAAGCTGCAGCACAGGAGGTTCCAGCTCAACACAAGGGGAACTTCTTTACTGTAAGGGTCCCAGAGCCCTGGCACAGGCTACCCAGAGAGGCTGTGGAGTCTCCTTCTGTGGATACTTTCCAGGCCTGTCTGGATGTGTTCCTGTGTGCCCTGAGCTGGATTGTCTGGTCCTGCTGTGGCAGGGGGGTTGGACTGGGTGAGCTCTTTGGGTCCCTTCCTACCCCTGCCATCCTGTGAGCCTGTGAGACACGCCCTCCTCCATAGACTTGGTGTAACAGGGTGATACAGTGGGACAAGGCAGCTGGGGAAGATACCTGCTGCCTCCCCCCGAGCTGATTTCTGAGTGGAGCTGTGATACACACAAGGTTGACCCCTTGCTGTTTTTCCTTTTCCAGAGGAGGTGATGCTGGCAGAGGAAGACAAGAATGCAGAAGAGAAGTCCCCTCTGGACGGTAGGTCCTTTTGCTGTGCAGATTTCCTCCAGTGCCACGTGAGAGGTGCACCTGCCGGGCGCTGCCATGGCTTTCCGTGCTCACCAGGAGGGTGTGAGGAAGACGCTCTGCATGCACTTGGCACGAGTTGGGCTAAACCCAGCCCCTGTTTTCCTGTACAGGGTCTTTCGAGGTTGCAGGTGGCTGACGAGCAGTTATGTGACACAGCACTCCGGGATGGGGATCTGCCCTTGGGGTCGGCCGCTCCCTACGCTGCCTGTGGGAGCGCAGCGCGACCGGCACAGCCGCCAGCCTCTGCCCAGCACGGCTGGCTGTGCCCTCTGGCAGGTGTTGGTGGGGGTAGGCTGCAGAGCGGATGCCAGAGGAGGAGCGCATTGACCGAGAGAAGGCAGGGCTCCAAACTGAGGCTTCCAAACGGATTTGACAACGAGGCTAAGACCCCTGTTACTTGTAAGCAGTAAGACATAACAGGGTGTGGTGATGCTACCTTCCGACGTGTGAGCCTAGCTCTGCAGGACAGCAGGAGGTGTCGAGCGGCGAGGCCATGGGGACTCTTCTCCCTGTGCCTCCAGGCCCGCCTGAGCGCTTAGGATGCGGCAGCCAGTCGAAGTTCAGTTAAAGATTCTTCCCTCTCCCTTTTCTGACCATCTTTCGTCCTCCCATGTCTCCTCCTTTCCCCTCCCCTCCCTTTCCCTCCTCTTTTTTTTTCTCCTCCCATTCACTGTCAGGGAGGGCCGCCTCGGAAGGGCCGATCCAGCACGGCACGGCGCCGGCAGAGACTAGCAGCGGCAGCAGCTACAACAGTGAGTGGACTGCAAATCACCAGGGGCTTAGCTGGGACAGGGCCTCTCCCTGCAGCCCCCCGTGCCTGGGTCACCGCCGATGCTCCCTGGGTGGTTTGAACACCTCTCTCTGAGCCTGAGCGGCTCCTCGGGACATCAGGCGCCCAGCTTGGCCACCGCGGTGACCTGTGCTCGAGGAGGGCTCGGGGATGGAAGAGTTGGGGTTGAAGAAGGTCAGGGCTGAGGTGTGCTTGGCAAGTCTTGGTGCGTGGGTACGAGTGCGTGGGGGTGTGTGCACCGGGGAAGGATGCCCAGCACCTGGGTGCAGCCAGGGCTGTCAGTCTGAAGCTGGAATGAGCAGCTGGTTGGAAAGACCTCTAAGATCATCCAGCCCAACCATCGACCCAACACCACCATGGCCATTAAACCATGTCCACACATTTCTGGAGCATCTTCAGGAATGGTGACTCCACCACCTCCTTGGGCAACCAGTTCCAGTGCCTGACCAAGTCGAGTGGTGTAAGCAAACTAGAGGTGGGTGCAGGCCATGGAGTACAGGCCCAGGTATACCAAGGCTCCCTCTGTGTTAGTAAGCTAAAGGAGCCCATCGGTGTCCCTAGTCTTGAAGCCAGCTGCTATGGAGAAGCCTACATCTCTGGTGGTAAACTGGTTTGGCTTCCAAAAGAGAGGAGGTTGCATCCAAGGTGCCTCCTGAGGTGGCACAAGCTAACTGCTACACATGTGCAGGAGTGTTTTGGGGAAGGAGATAAAGAAGAAGATGCTCAACTCATGCCAGGGGGTGTCATAAAACTTCGCTCCCTTGACTGGTTATGTTCCAGTGCTGGGGATGGCCCTGGACATGCTGGAAGGGTACTGGGGTAGATGCAGTCTGAAGGACCCTAAAGTTAGGACTGAAGTTTCAGCTACTTCTGGGTGGGGAAGAAAAGAGCAAAAGTGGTTATCTGACAAAAAAAAAAAAA
>VWZE01004267.1:16100-31811 GCA_013396675.1 Eubucco bourcierii
AAAAAAAAAAAAGAATGATCCAGAGCACAGGTTGAGAGCATCCTCTCCTCTCCATGCCTTTCCAAACCTGGGTGATGTTCTGGGTGTTTCCTGGAGGTGACGAAAGCAGTGACGCTCTCCTGGGCTGCGGAGGAGGGAGCGCATCCGTTTTGCTGTCGTGGTAGGGAAATGTGTGTAGGGTGAGGCAGGGAAATGTCTGTAGGGTGAAGAGATCCTCTGGTAGGAGCCCACCCCCAGGGCAGTCGCTTGCAGAGTGAGTGGGTTTGCTGTGTGTGCCTACTGAACAGTCTGTATCACCACACCGTGGGGTGTCTTACTGCTTGAGAGCAAACGGTGCTTAGTTACTGTGTGTCTTTGAAGCTGTGGCAAAACTGTTCTCAACCTACCTGTTTTCTTCTGCTAGTTCTCGAGGTTTGGCAGGTAGGTGGTGATGGGAGCAGCCTCCTTGCTGTTCCCACCTTCCCCCTCATGCACAGGGCCATCAGTGCAGACCTCACCGAGCCTTAGGCTGCAATTCTGACTCGCTGTTGAGTAGTCACAGAACTGCCCAGGCTGGCAAAGACCTTTAAGATCATTGAGTCCAATCACTAACTCAACACTGACAATTCCTGGGTAGCCTCTTCCAATGCCTGAGAACCCTTTCATGCAAAGAAATTCTTCCTAATGTCCAACCCAAACCTCTCTTGGTGCAACTTGAGGCCATCTCCTCATGTTCTATCACTTGGTACTTCATTGAACAGACCAACCCCACCTGGCTCCCACCTCCTTTCAGGGGGTTGTAGAGTCAGCAGGTCTTTCCTCAGCCTCCTTTTCTCCCGGCTGAACAACCCCAGGTCCCTCA
This sequence comes from Eubucco bourcierii, assembly GCA_013396675.1. Taxonomy (NCBI): domain Eukaryota; kingdom Metazoa; phylum Chordata; class Aves; order Piciformes; family Ramphastidae; genus Eubucco; species Eubucco bourcierii. The sequence goes on from VWZE01004267.1 coordinate 16,942, forward strand.
GCTACTTCTCCAAGGAGCCGTTCTCCAGGCCTTTCATGAACTTTGCTGCCCTTCTTTGGACAACCTCCAGCACCTCAATGGCCTTCTCAGAGTGAGGGACCCAAAACTGTGCCCAGTATCTGAGGTGTGACCTCACCAGGGGGACAATCACTGCCCTGTTCCTGTTGTTCACACTTGCTGAACCAGGCCAGAATGCCATTGGCATTCTTGCCCCCTTGGGCACACACTGGCTTAGCTTCAGCCAGTTATCAGCCACCACCTCCAGGCCCCTGTCTGCTGAGCAGCTTTCCAGCTACTTCTGTAGTGTTCATGGGATTGTTGTGGCCAAAGTGCAGAACCTGGCACCTGACTTTATCAAAATGCACACAACTGGTCTTGGCCCATCAATCCTGTCTGGCTAGATCCCTCTGCAGAGCCTCCTAGCCTCAAGCAGATCCACATTGCCACCCAGCTTGGTGTCATCTGCAAATTTACTAAGGATGCCCTCGATCTCAGACTGCTGACAAAGATGTTCAACAGGACTGGCCCCAGTACAAATTCAGAGATTCATAGAATGGTTTGGATTGGAAGGGACCTTAAAGATCATAAGACCTTAGTTCTTACTCCCATGCCATGGTCAGGGACACTTTCCAGTAGTCCAGCCTGGCCTTGGCCACCTCCAGGAAGGAGGCATCCACAACCTCCCTGGGCAACCTGTTCCAGTGTCTCACCTCCCTCACTGGAAAGCATTTCTTCCCAATCTCCAGTCTAAATCTCCCCTCCTCAAACATCAATCCAGTCCCACTTCTCCTATCACTCCAAGCCCTTGTCCAAAGTCCCTCCCCAGCTCTCCTGTAGCCCCCTTCAGGTACTGGAAAGCTGCTCTGAGGTCTCCCTGGAACCTTCTCTTCTCCAGGCTGAACAGCCCCAATTCTCTGAGCCTTACATAAGAGATGCTCCAACCCTCAATGGTATAGCAATGTTTGCCCTCCCCACCGAAGATGCTGTTGGACACAAGAATGTGTTTGCAAAGAGCTAAGACCTCCCCAGAGGGCAGGAGGTGTGCAGTGGGTGCTATTAAGCCTCTCTGCAGTGATTTGTGGCCCTTGTCTTCGCCGTGGCGTTTCTGCTCCTTGAGGCATCTCTCCCTACCGGAGCAGTATGGATACTGCCTTCTTAATGGTGCCCACTGTAACCAGCATTAATGTTTTTAATGGATAGAAGCACTCAACTGAGAACCCACTGGGGCTCAGCCAGGCTCTGTGACCCTGCCCAGCCTTTCTGCTGTGCTAAAAGGCCCAGAGGCTGCTGGGCCTCCCCCACCCTCCTGCGTCTGCCGAGGTGAAGCGTTTAAGCGTGCAGCCCTGTGCCTGCCAAACCTTCACCATCTGGAAGGTCAAAGAGAGAAACAAACCTGGCATCTAAGCCTGCAGAGGCCCTGCAAGGTTGTCTGATTTGCTCCAGCTTGCCCTGGCGCGAGAGCTTTAAGCTGGCACTGGGGAAGAGATGCTGGGTGGGGGAGAGAGAATCCCCTCTGAGTGCTCACGGGGCCTTTTCTCTTTCGTTTGCACACAGTGTTGAAAAGAGCTGCAATAAAGAAGAGCAAAAACGACCTGATTCATGCTGAAGAAGGTGAGGACCATTTCACAGACATTTGCTCCGTTGGTGAGTACTGGCTTCGCCTTCCCCCGACGTTCAGATCTCCACCTAAGCCTGTCCGTGTCGCCTTGCCTCCCCGAGGCTCCTCTGCTCCAGGAGCTGCCCTTTCAAGAAGGAAAATGATCACTGCTCCTGCAGTTTCCCCAAGCAAATGGCTTTGTGGTTTCACCCTCTCCCCCAGGCTGCCCTGCTCAGCTGCTGCATGCTGCTGCAACCCTTAAAGAGAGCCTGGAGAGCCCACGCTGTGCTGGCCATGCCCTGGTTCTGCTTGGAATGTGCTCATATATGCTACTGAAACCTATATAACATGGAATGATCCTGCTAAGCCTCATCTACTGTGGCATGGAGAGGAAGTGGACACTTAGGGTGTCTGCCACTGATGAACAGGGTAGAGGTAGAGTTTTGCAGGCTTTGCCACGTGGAGGGTTACTGGGAAATGCTGGGGAGTGGCCTTGTTTCTCATTCTTGCTTTAGAAGAAGGTCTTGAAGCAATTCTCCATGTTTTTGAAGGCAGATGTGGAGATCCACAGCAGTGTGCATGCAGTAGCCCACATATCTCCAGTGTGGACTGGGGTATCCTTCTGAGGTTAGCATTGATGGTGTGGGCTTGGTATCTTCAGCCCTGGAGAGTAAGACCCTGTCAGGCTACAGAGGTGCTGCAAAGTTCTGCAGCTAACAGAGCTCATCCCTCCTGAGGTGCTGCCAGATGGAGAGGCAGGAGACAGCTCAGAGCTTTACCACAGCAGGCAGGCTCTGAGCACACAGCACCTCTTTGGACATCAGCAGAAAGACCTTTTAGCCATGGGTTTTTCGTTGCTGCCTGTGGGGAGACATCTTCCTGACTGCTTTGGAGTGAGCTGGCTTGCTCCCTCCTGTGCCCATTGTCTGCCTTTGTGCTTGGTTTTGCTGCTAAAGCAGCAGATGTTCTCATCATCTTCCAAAGAGCTGTCTTGGCACCCCAGTTCCCACCAAACAGCAAATCCTGGATGCCTAAGAGGAGCAGCACAAACAGTACCTCTGAGAGCACATGTCCATGCTCACTTGCAAGCACGAGTGCCTCAGATGCTCTTTGCAAATCTGGCATTCACATTTTGAGAGTTTACAGCTGCTGGATTTTATTTCCCCCCCGCCACCTCTCCTCGCCTTTAAATGAAGACCTGGTTGCAGGAAATGAATGCTACTCAGCATGTTACTGACACCATCACCCACTGCTGAACTGCCACAACACCCCCACCCCAGGCTGAAGAGGCTCCAGGTTTCATAGGTCAACTGCTACTACTTCTACAAGAGATTTGTTGCTGAAAGAGGGCAAAAATGCAGCAAGTCTGTGCATTTTTGGGTCAGGTTGGTTTATTGTGAGCAGCTCAGATCCCTGCATGGAGAACAAGGGATGGTCATTTCTGGAACACTTGTTCCCAGTTGCAGTAATTATGAGATCTTTGCATTCCCATCCAAGTCCCTCCAGGTTCTGGGCACCCATAGCATGCAAACAGATCTTTGAATTCAGCCTTTTCAGGTGGCAATGGATGCTGGAGCATCTGGACTCGTGGATAATCTGATGCAGAGCTGGGAACTGTCTTGGGAGCATATGGCAGGGAAAATAACAGCAGAGCTTTCCACCTTCTGCAAGTGCTTCACTCACTTGGGAAAAGTGGGGTTGAATTTATTCTTTTTCTTTTGTGTGTTTTTTGATTCACTGGAACAAGACAGGAGAGAAAGAAGAAATGGTTATAAAGCAGAAACTTCTGCAGGCTCTGCACAACACAAACAGATCTCATCACGTGACTGATTATGCAGGAAGAATGTTTTGGAGAAAAGGAGTTTTGAGATGGTGGTGGTTTGTTTTGTTTTTTTTTTTTCTTTTACTTGAGAATATCTTGCTGATGGGAACAGAAGGAGCGTGGAAGAGCTAACAATGTAATTACTGAGTGCATGGTGAAGGTGCAGAGCAGAACAGCACAGGCTCTGACAGGTCTCTTGCTGGCCATTGAATGAATATGCTGCACTTGAATTCAGACACAAGTACCTCAAGGAGCCTTCCAATTGCATTAGAAAGCTCTAGAGTGGTAAATACTTCCCAGTGTGCTGCCCAGAGTTGTTCTTCACACTTCTTTTTTAATTTCCTCCTAGCTCTCAGCCTTTCTTTCAGCACTCAGGAGTGTGCAGCAGTAGGTGCTAACTCCTCCTGGCTGCTCACCCTCCACGCTGGACCAGGCATGGGGCACTCTTTGGATTGCTGGAGCAGTGAATGTTTTCTGCCTTAGATCAGCTTAAATGCTGCTACTGCTTCTTTTCTTTTCTGGAAGATAAGTGGAGAGGAGGGAAAAAAGGGGCAGCAGACTATTGCCTTGCAAATCTGATTGCACAGGCTTGAATATCTGAGACTGAAAATCTGATTGTATAGATTCAAATATCTGAGAGGTCTTTACCTGCCAAACAACATCACAACGTGGTGCAACCTGAATCTTAACCCCTAGTTCATTTTGTTGTCTTCAAACAACAGATGAGCACTAGGACTTAGTTGTTTTGGTTTTTTTTAAACTGCCAAAGGGAGGATTGGCAAACAAACAGCACAGCAGCAGCCTGAGCCTTTCTACAAGGAGTTGGTTCAAAGCTTGGCCAGGGCCAGCTCTGCCTTTGGTGTGAAATGGGAGCTGGAGCAGAGATTTTGCTTGCTGTTGGGGAGATGAATGTGCAGCAGGAGTGCAGCACACTCCTGTACGGCCATGAGGCTGCTGCCACACCTGGATGCTTCATCCTTGGCATGGATGCTGTTATTGCAGGATGAAAGAGGGGAGAGACCCCCACCCCTTCTTAGTGTTAATGTAGGCAACACACTCAAGATGTTGGCAGCCACAGCCAGGACACTTGGCTCGTGCAACTCAACCATGTCCAACCACAGCCCATGCAAGTCATCTGCTGTGCTGGTGTTTGGTCCAGCTGTGTGTCCTGGTCAGCCCTATCTGCTGATGCTTCCATGATGGAGAAGGACAACAGGACATTACCTTGCCACAAACCATCCTGAAACAAGATTCTCCAGCAGTTTCTATAGGGTTGCCAGCACAGTGAGAAGTAGGCAGTGGACAACCTGTGACAGTCACCATTTGCATGCTTTAGCATCACCTGTGGCTGTTGCAGAGGGACTCTAAGAGAGCCATGTGTGTGTTACTGCCCTGTGCTGATTTCTCCTGCCTCAGCACAGGCTGGAGGTGACCTTTGCATTGGGTGTGTGAGTAGTGCTGGCTGCCACAGGGGCAGAGCTCACATTCAGGACTGTTTCTTCCATCAGCTTCCTATTACTAAGCCTTTGACTGCTCTCCAGGGTTTCAGAGCAGAGTCAAAATGTATCTGGGACAGGCAGAACTGGCACAAATGAGTTGCTGCTCCCAAAATATGGTGTGTGGAGGCAGACTGAGGTCTCTGCTGTTGAAACATGAAGTCAGAGAGTAAAACACAGATCATTCACTCAAATGAGTAGTAAGGGTTGGGTCTTTGCCTGGTCCTTGGAGCAGAGGAAGGGGACATGCTGCTACCCAGCTGCCAGAGGGTGTGCTCCACACCATGGGCAGAGATACTTCTACACTTGGTGAATTCTATCCCTGGAGTCAAGTAGGATCCCAAAAGTCACAACTTTTAAACTGGAGGAAGCAAGATTGCTTCAAAGGGTTGGAAGCTCTGCTTCTCTAGGTGGTGGAGCTGGGCATTCACTCATGAAGTCCCAGACCCCAACCTTCATGCCTCACAATGTCATCACAAGCAAGATGCCCTTGCTCAGCCCATAGTCACAGTGCCCAGCTTCCTGCTCAGCTGCATTTCTGGTGCTTGGCAGAGGGCCTGAGTGCCCAGGAAATGCCTTTCACCTGCTGGCATGTGGTGTAGTGACTCTTCTTTCTGTCCCAGGGTCTCCTTTTGCCCGTGCCAGTCTGAAGAGTGGGAAGAACGAGAGCTCATCCTACTTCAGGAGGAAAGAGAAAATGTTTCGCTTCTTCATCCGCCGCATGGTGAAGGCTCAGAGCTTCTACTGGGTTGTCCTCTGCGTGGTGGCCCTCAACACCCTCTGTGTGGCCATGGTGCACTACGACCAGCCAGAGAAGCTCACCACTGCCCTGTGTGAGTACTGAAGGCTCCACCTTTTCTCCAACGAGGGCCTGAACTCTGGGTGGCTCCCAGCGCTGCTGGCACATTCCCGCAAGTCCCAGAATGAAGCAGGTTGGAAAAGAGCTCTAGGATCACAGAGACCAACCTACCCCTACCACCTTCTGATTAACTAACCCTGGCACTCAGTGCCTCGTGCAACCTCCTCTTAAACACCCCCAGGGATGGGCACTCCACCACCTCCCCAGGCAGCCCATCCCAATGCCAATCTCTCTTCTGCCTAACATCCAGCCTGAGCCTGCCCTGGCACAGCTTGAGGCTGTGTCCTCTTCTTCTGTCCCTGGCTGCCTGGCAGCAGAGCCCAACCCCAGCTGGCCACAACCTCCCTTCAGGTAGTTGTAGAGAACAATGAGGTCTGCCCTGAGCCTCCTCTTGTGCAGGCTGCACACTCCCAGCTCCCTCAGCCTCTCCTCACAGGGCTGTGCTCCAGACCCCTCCCCAGCCTTGCTGCCCTTCTCTGGGCACCTTCCAGCACCTCAACAACTCTCTTGAATTGAGGGGCCCAGAACTGGACACAACACTCAAGGTGTGGCCTGACCAGTGCTGAGTACTGGAGCAGAAAGGCTTCCTTGCTCCTACTGGCCACACTCTTCCTGATGGAGGCCAGGATGCCATTGGGCTTCTTGGCCAGCTGGGCACACTTCTGGCTCATGTTCAGTTGCCTGTCAACCAGTTGAGGTTTCACCTTCATGTGTCTCCCTCAGAGGAGGATCTGAAAGTGTTGGAACAAGTGGCTCCAGTCACTCAAAAGAGTAACTGAGTCATCCAGTTGAGAAAATACCCAGCAGGAGATGACAGTGGTTTGAGGTGGGAATCTTATCCTGAATGTTACCTGAAACTTGACATCAATCACATTTGAGTCTTCAGCGTGGCAGGAGAATTTGCTCTGCAGCAGGGTTGAGGGAAGGAGAGGGATTGCCTCTGTCCTTGAGCAAAGGCAGTGTCCTCTGCTCAACCAGTGCCTGCCCAGACAGCTTCAGAATTCAGCCCACTCTTGCAGCTGATCTGCACCCATGTGTGAGGTCTGTTGTGGACATACTTAAAGCTCTGCCTGCTCTGAGATTCCTGGGATCATAGAACCATAGTATGGGTTGGGTTGGAAGGGAGCTTTGAAGCTCATCCAGTCCAACTCTCCTGACTCAGCAGGGACATCTGCAACTAGAGCAGCTTGCTCAGAACCCCAGACAACTTCATTTGCAATGGTTCCAGGGATGGGGCAGCTCCCATCTCTCTGGGTATCCTGGACCAGGGGCTCACCACCCTCAACATAAAACAATTATTTCTCCTATTTAATCTGAATCTCCTTTTTTTCTTTATTTTTTTTTGTTTGGTTGATTGGTTTTTTGTGGTTTTTGTTTTTTGTTTTTTGGTTTTTTTTTAGTTTTAAAGTGATGTAAAGTTGAATACAGTTTAAAAGGGCTAAGTTGTGGAGTGTCCTTCTCTGGAGAGTTTCCAAACCTACCTGGACATTGCAATCCTCATTCATGATTATAAAGATGTGCAGGGCGAGTGCCAAGAGGCTGGAACCAGGCTCTGCTTGGTGATGCGAGGCACTGGCACAGGTTGCCCAGGGAGGTTGTGGCTGCTCCCTCCCTGGAGGGGTTCAAGGCCCGGCTGGATGAGGCCTTGAGTAAGCTGTGCTAGTGGGAGGTGTCCCTGCCTATGGCAGGGGGTTGGAACTGGCTGATCCTTGAGGTCCCTTCCAACCTTCCCATTCTATGATTCTATGACAGGACAAGGTGGAAGTTGAGGCATAGGAAGTTCCATGGAAACATGAGGAGAATTTCTTTTTACTATGAGGGTACCAGAAACCTGGCACAGGCTGCCAGGGGGGTTGTGGAGTCTCCCTCTCTGGTGATATTCAAACCCTGCCTGGATGTGTTCCTGTGTGACCTGCCCTGGGTGATTCTGCTCTGGCAGGGGGGTTGGACTGGATGAGCTTTGAAGGTCCCTTTCAACCTCTATGATTCTGTGATCCTGGGCAACCTGCTGTGGGTGACCCTGCTTTAGTAGGGGGGTTGGACTGGATGATCTCCAGAGGTCCCTTCCCACCCCACTCAGCACTGGGATTCTCTGGTAGCAGGATGTGCAATGCTCAGTGCTACCTGGGAGGCAACCACCACCTCTGTACTCATTGCCTTGCAGACTAACTCAGGACATCTGTAGCAGTTACTGTCATGGTTTTAGGAGGCTGCAGCTTTACAGAAGGTCTCTTTTTGGTTTTTATCCCCTGTTCATGCTTCCCTTACTCATGGTGAGTGATTAGATGGGGCTAGATGTCATGGTGCCCTTCTGTGAAAATGTGTGCAGCTGTGATGGAAATCACACTGTAGGGAAGATTATAGTGTATTTGAGCTTGGCTCCTGCAGTCACCTTGCAGTTCAGGCTTCAGATAGTCCATAAGTGCTTTGGAAGGATGATATTTTTGGGTTTAAATTGCATATTTTATGGTTTGGGGTTTTGGTTTTGGGTTGTTGTTGTTCTGTGATGAATAATAAATGGAGGCAACTTCCTGCAGTCAAAGCCTTGACACGTGGCAGTGGTTCCACTGACCTCAACAGAGCCTGCTTTAAGGACATGTGGAAGGTGAAGGGCAGTGGATGTTGTTTAGCTCAATGAAGGTTGTGGGCTGGTATGGTGCCAGGGAAAGTGGCACACTGCAAGTCTTCCCTTCTGAAGGAGAGGTTGTTTCTGGAAGTCAGAGGAGCCTCATTAAGTTCAACAGGGGCAAGTGTAGAATCCTGCCCTGGGGCAGGAGCAGCTCCCTGCAGCAGTACAGGTGAGGGCTGACCTGCTGCAAAGCAGCTCCAAAAAGGACCTGGGAGTGCTGGTGGAAAAGTTCACCATGAGCCAGACAGGTACTCTCATGACCAAGAAGGCAAATGGTGTCCTGGGGTGCATTTAGTGCAATACAGGAGAGAAGTGGAGGGGCTGGAGTGAGTCCAGAGGAGGGCAATAAAGCTGGGGAAGGGTCTGGAGAATAAATCTGATCAGGGAGCTGGGGATGATTAGCATGAGGAAGAGCAGGCTGAGGGCAGAGCTCATTGATGTCTACAGCTACCTGCAGGGACATTGTGGAGAGACTGCTGCTGGGCTCTGCTCACAGGTAGCTGGAGACAGAACAAAGGGCCTCAAGCTGAGGCTGGGGAGGTTTAGATTGGACATTAGGAAGAAGCTTTTCTCAGAGTGGTCAGGGACTGGAATGATCTGCCCAGGGTGGTGCTAGAGTCACCTACCCTGGATGTGTGTAAGGGTGGTTTGGATGTGGTGCTTGGGGCTATGGTTTCAGGTGAATCTTGTAGAGTAGGGTTCTAGGTTTGGACTTGGTGCTCCTGAGGGACTTTGCCAATCTGTTTGTTGCTGTGATTCTGTGGTTAACAAGCTTGTGGCCAGCAGGTCCAGCAAAGTTCTCCTCTGCCTCTATTCTGCCCTGCTGAGGCCCCACCTGGAGAACTGGCTCCAGTTGTGGGCTCCCCAGCTAAAGAGACAACTCAGTGGAGGCTGCAAAGATGCCCATGGGCCTGGGGTGTAGTAAGAGTGTGGCCAGCAGTCAAGGGAGGTTCTCCTCCTGATCTACTCTGATCTAGTGAGGTCTCATCTGCTGTATTGGGTCCAGTTCTGGACTCCCCAGTTCAGGAGAGCCCTGGAACTACTGGAGAGAGTCCAGTGAAGGCTACAAGGATGCTGAGGGGCCTGGAGCAGCTCTGTGAGGAGCAAAGGCTGAGAGCCCTGGGGTTGAGAGCCTGCAGAAGAGCAGCCCCAGAGGGGATCTGAGCAATGCTCACAAGAGCTAAAGGGTGGGAGGCAGGAGGATCAGACCAGACTCTGTTCAGTGGTGCCCTGCCACAGGACAAGGGGAAACAGGCATAAACTGGAACTCAGGAGGTTCCATCTGAACAGAAGGAGAAAGCTTTTTGGTGTGAGAGTGCTGGAGGCCTGGAGCAGGCTGCCCAGAGAGGTTGTGGAGTCTCCTTCTCTGGAGAGATTTCAAACCCCGCCCTGGCCATTGGGATCCTGGACAAGCTGCTGTGGTTGACCCTGCTTTAGCAGGAGGGTTGGGCTGAGTGGTCCTCAGAGTTCCCTTCCTACCCCCACCACGCTGGGATTCTGTGACAGAGCCTTTGAATTGGCCACTTGAAATTCTGCAAAAGAGCCAGGAGCAGAAAATTTGTTCAGCACTTGATATTCTGATGCAGCTCCTTCAGAATTTGCTAAGTTGAAGTTCTGAAGCAAGCAAAAAGAGTATTAGGGGGGGAGGAAAAAAAACAAAAAAACCCCTTCAGAATATTTCAGTCTAATGTAATATTTTTGAGGTAGATGATTAAAGATACTTATCTACCTACTTACCTTTGATTTCTATATGTATTAGATACTTCAAGCTTCAGCTCTTCCAGCCTTGCCTTATTCTAAGGAATAAGCTTGAGTTGTTGAGGTTGAGTTGTTGGGTTTTTTTTTGGTTTTTTTTTTTTTATAGACCTCAAAGGTCAGGAACATTATCTGCTCTGCCTTCAAAAACCTCCCTCTTCATGTGGGCTGAAATATTTAATGCCACCAGGTAACTGGAGCTTGAATGAGAGGTGCAGGAGGAGGACAGAAATTTCTGTCAGCTCAGGGTTTGTGTGCAAGGCTCAGGCTGAGGAGAGACAGAGACTCCACAGGGCAGTCAGTCTTGCTTATACCTTTCCTAAACCTAACAGAGGGAATCATAAGCTAGATTGGCAGAGTAATTAGCAGTCTGAGTTGCAGGATTGTCCTCCTGAATTAGGACTGAAAGTCCTTTCAATTCAGATTTCCCAGCTCAGCTTCAGGAGCACCTTAGGCAGTAACTTCTCAAACAGGAAGAAATCCAGGAGCCAGTGGCAGAACCATAGAATGGTTTGTGGTGGAAGGGACTTTAAGGATCATCCCTTCCATCCCTCCCTGCCATGGGCAGGGGACACCTCCTGCTAGATCAGGTTGCTCAAGGCCCTACTCAGTTTGGTTTTGAACACTTTCAAACTTGGAGCTTCCACAGCTTCTCTGAGCAGCTTGTTCCAGTGCCTCACCAACCTCCTGGGGAAGGATTTCTTCCTAATGTCTGATCTCAACCCAGCTTCTTGGGGCTCTGCAGCCTGGAGAAGAGAAACCTTCCAGGAGAACTTAGAGTAGCCTTCCAATGTCTAAAGGGGGCTACAAGAAGGCTGGGGAGGGACTACTGACAAGGGCTTGGAATGCCAGGACAAGGGGAATGGGTTTGAAGTGGCAGAGGGGAGATTGAAAGTGGATGTTAGGAGGAAGTTGTTTGCAGTGAGGGTGGTGAGACACTGGCACAGGTCTTCTGTGCTCCACAACCTCCCTGGAGGTCTTCTGTGCTCCACAACCTCCCTGGAGGTGTTCAAGGCCAGGTTGGATGAGGCCTTGAGTGACCTCTACTAGTGGGAGGTGTCCTTGGCTATGGCAGGGGGTTGGAACTGGATGATCTTTGAGGTCCCTTCCAGCCTTCCCATTCTATGATTCTTTCAGTTTGAAGCCATCAGCCCTTGTCCTGTCACTCCATGCTTTTGTAGAAGATCCCTCCCTAGCTCTCCTGTGGACCCCTTTCAAATCCTGGAAGGCTGCTCTAAGGTCTCCCCAAAAGGCCTCCAGACTGAGCAACCCCAAGTCCTGTCCTGTCTTTGTAGGACAAGCCCAGACAAGGTCCAACCATTGAGGAGTGGCTCTTGTGAGTCCTCTTCTGCCCAAAATTTGTGCACAAATTCATCAGGTGTAGGCAGAGCAAGATACCACAAACCCAGATTTTGAACGGCTCCTGGAAATATTCAGCTAAAACCTTTAACTGTAAGGCTGAAAGAGTTTAAAATGGGTTTAAAGTTAATCCACAGTGAGTGAACTTCACTGCAGGGCAGCAGGGCTTGGCTGGTCTGAGGTAGAGCAAGAGAGAAGTAACCAGGTTGGAGTGAGGTGGGGGTGATAGAATGGTATCAGGTATCTCCCTGAGGAGAGAGACTTGGGGGTGCTGCTGGATGAGAAGCTCAACGTGAGCCAGCAGTGTGCACTTGCAGCCCAGAGAGCAACCAGAGCCTGGGCTGCAGCAGGAGCAGTGTGGGCAGCAGGGTGAGGGAGGGGATCCTGCCTCTCTGCTCTGGTGAGACCCCACCTGGAGTACTGCATCCAGTTCTGGAGCCCCTGGGACAAGAGGGACGTGGAGATGCTGGAGTGTGTCCAGAGAAGGGCCATGAGGATGCTCAGAGGGCTGGAGCTGCTCTGCTGTGAGGACAGACTGAAAGAGTTGGGATTGTGCAGTCTGGAGAAGAGGAGGCTCCCAGGTGAGCTTCTTGTGGCCTTCCAGGATCTGAAGTGGGCTACAAAAAAGCTGGGGAGGGACTTTTTAGNTGTGGGCAGCCTGATCTAGTGTGAGGTGTCCCTGGGCATGGCAGGGGGGTTGGAACTGGATGCTCCTTGTGGTCTCTTCCAACCCTGACTGATTCTATGATAGAATGAGAGGCAATGGCCTGAAATTGTGCCAGGGGAGGGTTAGGTTGGAGATGAGGAAAATTTTCTTTGCTGCAAGAGTGGTCAGGGATTGGCACAGGCTGCACAGGGGAGGTGGTGGAGTCCCCATCCCTGCAGGTGTTCAAAATTGTGTAGATGTGCTTCAGGATATTATAGTTTAGTGGTGATGGTAGTTGGGTTACAGTTGGACTGGATGATCTTAGAGGCCTTTTCCAGCCTTGATGATTCTCTCACTCTGTTGTTTCCTGGGAAGTACTCAGAAATGAACCCATGAGGGAGTTTTGTGAAGCGCAGCAGCTGGAGAGCAGCGCAGCAAAGCCTGGGAGGATCTGCTAAACCCTGAAACTCTACCCAGGCACCTCTAATTCAATTATACCTATCCCTCCAGGGAAAAGCTTAATTACATTACAAATTAATTTTACTTAAAGAACAGTTGGTAAAAGCCTGCAGGGTCTGCATTGATTTTTATTTCCCTTGGTCTTTTCTTTTTTAACTTTGCTGCTGTTGAATTGTTCTGAGTAGCTTTGTCTGCTTGGTGCTTCACAGTGCTGCAACCACTTTGGGAAAGGAGCTGCAGGAGCTTTAAGGAAGGGACTTGGGGTTTCTTTAGGCCTTATTGAAAGAGTTGATGAGAAATTCTTTGAATTCTCAGGGTGTGATGAATAGCAGGACACAATCCTTTAATTATCCCCGGATCGCATCAGCAGTTTTACCTTGGAAAGAGCCCAGGAGGTTTCACTTAAATATAAGGAGAAACTTCTTTGGTGTGAGGCCCTCGTGCAGGCTGCCCAGAGGAGTTGTGGAGTCTTCTCTGGAGAGATTCCAAACCCACTGGCACGTTGTGAACCTGAGAAACCTGCTGTGGGTGACCTGCTTTAGCTGGATGGTCTCCAGGGGTCCCTTTGAACCCTTCACCATAGAATCATAGAATGGGAAGGTTGGAAGGGACCTCAAGGATCAGCCAGTTCCAACCCCCTGCCATAGGCAGGGACACCTCCCACTAGCACAGGGCACTCAAGGCCTCCTCCAACCTGGCCTTGAGCACCTCCAGGGAGGGAGCAGCCACAACCTCCCTGGGCAACCTGTGCCAGTGTCTCACCACCCTCACTCCAAAAAACTTCCTCCTAACATCCAGTCTAAATCTCCCCTCTGCCACTTCAAACCCATTCNAGCCTGTCCTCACAGCAGAGCTGCTGCAGCCCTCTCAGCATCTTTGTGGCCTCCTCTGGACTGGCTCCAACACTTCCATGTCCTTCCTGTGCTGGGGGCTCCAGAACTGCACACAGGACTCTGGCATAGGGTCTGAGGAGAGCAGAGCAAAGGGGCACAATCCCCTCCCTTGCCCTGCTGCCCACCATGCTGGGATTCTATGACAGGACTCCAGTGTTGAATTGCAACAGGAGTTTCCCTCATGCTGTGTGTGTCCTGCTGGCATGTCCTGCTCACTGAAGCATGGACCTTACCTTAAATAAGTGGCAGTACCCCATGGAAGTGTTTAGTTCATGCAGCCACCTATGCTTGCCCTCTGTTGGAGTTAATTCCCACCACTGTCAGCATTCATAGGAGAAACAGTGCCCAGAGAGATGCTGGAGTCACCATCCCTGGAGCTTCACAGATTCACAGATGGCTTGGGTTGGAAGCAACCTTGAAGATCATCTAGTTCCACCTGTCCTAGCATTGGCAGGGACAGCTTCTACTAGACCAGATTGCTCAAGGCTTCACCCAGCCTGGCCTTGAACACTTCCAAGGAAGGGACATCCACAACCTCCCTGTGCTTAGGGGACATAGTCTGAGAGCTGTGTATAGGCAGATGTTAGATTGTACTTGGGCTTGATGGTCTTAAGGTCTCTGTGTGAAGAAAACACATTTTTATCTAGCCTAGAAAAGCATCACTGAGAGCTGGTAGCAGCCAAGCTGCATCCTCAGCTGAGGGCCACAAACCAACAAAGCCCATAAGGTGAGCAGCATTAAGGAGCTTCCAGACAGGACTGTGCTGCAGCTTCAGCAGAACTTGCAAGCTTGATGTGGAGACAGCTGAAGACATTTGCACATCCTGTGGCTCTGCAGGAGGCCAGCAGAGGTGGTGCTGGTGCTTGTTTCCTCTCCCTCTACCTAAAGCTGTGGAAGAAGCCTGAAGGAAGGTTCCTTCCAACCTTACCACTCTGTTCTCTTCTCCAGCTAACGCTGCAGCGATCCTTAGCTTGCTCCTAACTGCCTCTGTCTGCAAACAGGCTCTCTCCTTTCTGCTAAACACAATATTTGAAAGCAATATTTTAGCCATTATGGCCTGAGAGCATCTTCCCTGTGTGCCAGGCAGTGCTGAGCCATGTTGTTTGGTGCAATTAGAGCTCTTTTGGATGCTGTCGTGTTTGCTGGTGGAGCAGATAGGCAGCTCCCTCCGGATGGAAATGTGCAGCACTTGCAGTTGTGAGGCAAAAGCTGCCTGAGCAGAGCAGATTTATTTGTGTCTGCTCAACAGTCTATGGCTGCTTTGGCACAGGGGAGGGCCTTGCATTTTGCTGAGGTTCTTCTTGTGGTTGGGTGAATCTAGAATCATAGAATGGGAAGGTCGGAAGGGACCTCAA
>VWZE01004269.1:0-18253 GCA_013396675.1 Eubucco bourcierii
GCCCCCCCCGGGGTGTGAGGCTGCGAGCCCCCCCGGGATGTGAGGCTGCGAGCCCTCCCGGGGTCTGGGGCTGCGAGCCCCCCCGGGGTGTGAGGCTGCGAGCCCCCCCGGGGTGTGAGGCTGCGAGCCCCCCCGGGGTGTGAGGCTGCGAGGCCTCGCGGGGTGTGAGGCTGCGAGCCCCCCGCGGGGTGTGAGGCTGCGAGGCCTCGCGGGGTGTGAGGCTGCGAGCCCCCCTGGGGTCTGAGGCTGCGAGCCCTCCTGGGGTGTGAGGCTGCGAGCCCTCCCGGGGTGTGAGGCTGAACCTTTTGAGGTATTTCTGGTAGAAATTCAATTCAAGGGGGCAAGAAGTGTGAGGTACCCTGGACAGACATATAAGTGACAAATAAAAATGTCTGATGTAGATTGCCAGGGGAGGTTCAGGATGGATATTAGGAAATATTTCTTCACTGAAAGGGTTCTCAAACATTGGAATGGTTTGCCCAGGGCAGTGCTGGAGCCCCCCTCCCTGGGGGTCTTCAAGCAGTCTGTGGACCTGGCACTTGTGGATGTGGTTTAGCATTGACCCTTCAGTGCTAGGTTGGGCTTAGATCACCTTTGAAGTCTCTTCCAACCAGACATATTCTGTATTTCTGTGGGGGAAAAACCAAACCAAACCAAACCAACCCAGAAGGAAAGTCTTAATTTTTCTCCCAAGTGCATTGTCTTGGTTTCAGGGCACATTAATTCTCAGCTTCTGTGCCATGAGTCAGACAATGTGTGAAATGGAGGTGCACAGACTGTCTCATGTACTTGCTTCCAGGATCTGAGGGGGAAGATGAGAGAAAAAGGGAAAAAAAAAAAAACCACTGTAGAGACTGTTGGATGTAAGACTGAGAGACCCTCTCTTATTCACTGGCAGGGGAAAAAAAAAGAGTATATGCTGCTAAAAGGGGATAAAAAGAGCATAAATTCCAGTCAGATGTGCCTCTTGTGAAAAATGACTAATTGAATGACATTGGTAGCTTAAAAATAGACCTTGCTTTAATGGGAAAATATTTGAGAGGTCATTTAAAAAGAAACCAAATGAACAGGAAAGATGAAGAGAGCAGGGCTGCTTGCCTGGGTTTTGTTGTTTCCTAGAAGCAGATCTCATTCTGAGGGCAGCTTTCCAGAGTGGCAGTAAAGCTCAGCACACCTACAGTGGTCATGCTCATTCAAATAAGCCCCATCCAGGGCTCACAAAGGGGCCACAGAAGTGAGGGGGAAAAAAGTGCTGAGTGGTGGGCAAATGAATTCAGCCTCTCCTGACCCTCAGGCAAACTCTGCTGTGCCTACCGGTTTCAAAGTTGACCCTGTGGAAGCTGGAGCCTTTCTGCCCTGGTTTTTACCAAGAGGGATGCTCCAGGAGGAAGAAAGTCACCAGCTCCCTGTACACTGCTGAAATTGGGCTGCTTTGATTTGCTGCTAAGAATGCCAGGAGACTGGAAAAGACCTCTAAGACCATCCAGTCCAATCACCAACCCAACACCACCATGCCCACTAAACCATGTCCCCAAGTGCCATGTCTATGCATTTTTGAACACCTCCAGGGATGGTGACTCCAGCACCTCCCTGGGCAGCCTGTTCCCATGCCTGACCACTCCTAATATTCAACCTAAACCTCTCCTGGCACAACGTGTGTCATTGAAAAACACACCCTGGGCATCTGCAGGTCCACAGGGAGGAGGTTTGGGGTGAAAAGTGTAAGGGCAGTGCTGATTGTGGAACGTAGGAGCTGCCAGGTGCACCACCTCTAGTAAAAGAGTCTGTCTCCACTGTACCTGCCAGTCCTGGCATGATGGGAAGGACTCATAATCTTTGCTTCATACTGTCCTTGATTTCCTCAACCTTTGCCACTCCTCTTCTGCAGCTCCTCCAGCAGCAGGGATGCCCCAGATAACTATTTCTCAAACCCTGTGCCTGAACACCTGCCTTACTTTATACACCAAAGACATGAAAAGGATGAACACAGAGGGGAAACCTTTCATCTCCCTCCCCAAATAAACATATCAAAAGCTCTTTTCAGTGCCTTTTGTTGGCACACAGAGAAGTCATGAACTCCTCAGCTGCTGGCCAAACACATCAGAGGGCATGGAGCAAAGTGTTGCCCTGCGCTCTGCTGATCTCCAGGGACATGAGCTGACTTTGCCCATGTCTGGGTTCAGCCTCTGGGGCTTAGCAAGGTGTTTGGCTGGCTGGTCATGCTGCACTTTCTGCCAAGAAGTGGGATAAATGTGTTTGGAAACCTGTGAGTGTGTTTAGGAAGAAGAGTTAGCTCCTGGAGTACTGCAGGACTTCAGCAAGTCACCCTGAGTGCAGGGCAGGCTGTGGATGTAGTCTACCTGCACTGCAGCAAAACCTTTGACACCCTCTGCCACAACAAGCTCCTGGCAAAGCTGGCAGCTCCTGGCTTGGACAGATTCACTCTGATAGGGGTCAAGAACTGGCTGGAGGGCTGGGCCCAGAGAGTGGTGGTGAATGGTGCCACATCCAGCTGGCAGCTGGCACCAGTGGTGTGCCCCAGGGATCAGTGCTGGGCACAGTCCTGTTCAGTATCTTTATTGATACTCTTGGTTCTGCTTTAGCCCTAGGTCCTTCTGTGCCATGCTGGCAGCACTATGCCTCCTGGCCCTGGTGCAGCTGCCAGGCTGGGGGGAGGGCAAAGCAGCCAGCCCAGGGCAGGAGTGGAACCGCTTCAGGAGGATTTGGGGAGGATGTGGTCTGTCAGAAACGCTGCTGCAGTGCTGGCTGCTGCAGTGCTGGCTGCTGCACTGCTGGCTGCTGCAGTGCTGCTCAAACACAAGAGGATTTTCTTTCCCCTTGGTACCAATGAGTTTTATGCTGAGTTGACTGAGTAAGACTTTCCAGCAGAATAATTTCCCTGAAAGATTAAGAAAGTCAAATATTTCCCAGGCTCTCTGTCATGTCTGAAATCTCTTTCTCTAACATATGAATTAATTTTTTCTTTCCCCCTCCCTCTTTAAACTGAAACACACAGAGAGTAAAGCTGAACTAAATGCTTTCCCTCCCAGCTGTTGCTGTTTAGCTGCTCCATTTCCTACTTTAAGACATCATCATCATCATCATCATCATCATCATCATCATGTTATTAACGATTACTTTTTGTTATTTTTAATTTTCTTTTGTTTTGGTTTACTTTTATTTAGTTTTGGTTTATTTTATTTTATTTTAAATTTAATTTAATTTTTATTTTTTCTTTGAATTTAAATTAATTTGTATTTTGGTTTGGTTTTATTTATTTATTTTATATTTATTAGTTTTATGTTAACATTTATTTTAATTTTATTTTTATCTTTTATTTTAAAATATGTATTTTAATTTTATTTTATTTTGGTTTGGGTTTTAAATTTAATTTTAAAAATGAATTTATTTTAAATTTTTAATTTTATTTTAAATTATTTTAGTTTATTTTATTTTGGTTTGTTTTATTTTTAGTTATTTTAATTTATTTTGTAAAAATTATTTTTCTTTTGTTTTTCTTTTGCTTTGCTTTTTGCTTTGCTTTTTGCTTTTTGCTTTGCTTTTTGCTTTGCTTTTTGCTTTGCTTTTTGCTCTGCTTTTTGCTTTGCTTTTTGCTTCGCTTTTTGCTTCGCTTTTTGCTTTTTGCTTTGCTTTTTGCTTTGCTTTTTGCTTTTTGCTTTGCTTTTTGCTTTGCTTTTTGCTTAAAAATATTTATTTTATTTTAATTTTATTTTAATTTTTTGGTAATTTGATTTAATTTAATTTAATTTTTAAAAATGAATTTAAATTTTATTTTATTTTAAGATGAGAGCCTGAGCGAGGTCAGCTGGAGCAGAAGCGCTGTGCTTTTCCCTTTCACTAGCACGAATGATGACTACTCACAGATGCCACATTTGTTTCAGCTCTTCCTGGGAGCTCTTTGCCACCTGAGGCAGGAGTTGATTGGTGGTGAAGAGGCTTTGCAATACCAAGAGCAGAAGTCGGGCAGGGAAGCTCTGCCATGTGAGCTGTCAGAGGTGGTGTCACCGCCAGCTGACCCATCATAAGACCTCTGGGGAAAGCCAATGGGTGCCCTGCTCAGGAGGTTCTAGTCCCTTGCTCCCTGCTAGCCTGTGCTTGGAAACAGATTGACTAACATAATAGAGTGATTTTGTAATCTGTCATAATACCATAAGCTACAGATCCACAGACTTTGACCCCTCGCAGGTATAATGAGCTCCTTTATTCAGCTGCACATGCTCTCTCGATGGGGGAGAGACAGGAGGGCTTTTCCTAATTGCATATCCAAAGCATATGTTTTGCCCTGAAACAAAGCATTATATTCATTAGTGAAATCCTCTAAGCCAGGCTCTTTTTATTAGCCAGTTAACTAATTGACAGTTAAGAACATGTATTAATATCACGGTGTAACCATGCAGTCACTTAATCTGACAGCTTTATTAAAATCATAGCACTGCTCCTCTAAGGTGCTGCATTAGAAACCCTGCTCTTTGTAAATCTGTAGCCCAGATGTGGGGGGAAAAAAAAACCCCAAAAGTAAAAAATCAGTCTCAGCCTAGTGGTGGTCTCTGTTCATCCTTTGGTGGACCTGGAGAAGAGTGCTACAGGTCCTCGTCCTGGCCTGGTTGATCAGTTTTAGGAGCAGACAAAAATTGTATGTTGGTGTGTTTTCATTTTTCCTTTAGCAAGTCAGAAAATGATCTAATTGTAGTAAAAGGCAGAGCATGCCACGTCTGGGAGAATGATGGGGAATGCTCAGCATGGTTGGGGAACAGGGAGGTTGCTGTGCTGGAGAGAAGGAGCAGCCCCAGGGCAGTGGCACTGAGCACAGCCCTTCCTTTTCCTAGAATCATGGAATGGTTTGGGTTGGAAGCGTCTCTAAAGATCACA
This sequence comes from Eubucco bourcierii, assembly GCA_013396675.1. Classification (NCBI taxonomy): domain Eukaryota; kingdom Metazoa; phylum Chordata; class Aves; order Piciformes; family Ramphastidae; genus Eubucco; species Eubucco bourcierii. The sequence goes on from VWZE01004269.1 coordinate 4,891, forward strand.
ACCTCCGTGTTCCAGTCTTTCACCACCCTCACTGTGAAGAGTTTCTTCTTAATCTCCAGTCTAAATCTCCCCTCCTTGAGCTTCAATCTGTTCACAGAATCACAGAATGTCAGGGGCTGAAAGTGACCTCCAAAGCTCATCCAGTTCAATACCCCTGCCAGAGCAGCATCACCTAGAGCACATCACACACAAACACATCCAGACAGGTTTTGAGTATCTCCAGAGAGGGAGACTCTGCAACCTCCCTGGGCAGCCTGTTCCAGTGCTCTGTCACCCTCAGAGGAAAAAAATTCCTCCTCATGTTTAAATGAAATTTCCTATGCCTCAGCTTCCACCCAGTGCCCCTCCTCCTGGCATTGGGCATCATGCAGCAGAGCCTGGCTCCAACCTCCTGGCATTCACCTTGCACATCTTTATAAACACTGATGAGGTCACCTCTCAGTCTCCTCTTCCCCCTTGTCCTATCACTACCAACCCTCATCATAAAAATTCCCTCCCCAGCTTTCTTGCAGGCCCCCTTCAGGTATTGGATGCTGTGGTGGTTTAGAAAGGTAAGTGACCTGTATATGGGAAAGCTTAGAAAATAAATACTGGTAATGGAATCAATGTTGCCATGAGATGATGTCATTGTACCCACCAATCCTACTCCTCAGCTCACCTGAGCAATAACTCTCTGTAGTAGCCCGTGTTGAAAGGGTCGTGGCTGCATATTTATGTCACAAAGTGACACTGCTTCCATGAGGAATGGGAATAAAAGCTCTACAGAATTCCATTATTGCCTTTGTTATGCTTGCACAGCCTCTGCATTGGCTTTGCACATCTTCATCACCTGCTGCCTGGCACAGAAGATGTTGACTACAACACAGCTTTGGCTTTGTCAGCCTGGGAGGTAAAGTGTGTGTCTGTGGTGAGGGGGGAAAGGGCAAACTGGAAATTAGTGGAGGAAAAATAAATGCCATGCTGGTTTTATGGCTCTTTATGTCACACAGATTGGCAGGCAGCAATGTAAAACCAGAAAAGCTTTACAGCACCACAGAGCTGCCCATTGCTGGGGCAGGTCACCCCCACTTCAGCAGGGAGAGCTGCTTGTAGCTGGGCTGAGGCTGTTGTGTGACTCATTTAGGTGGTTAGGACCTTCTGGAGTGGTGGCCTGGTCCTATCCACAGTGAAGATGTGCATGTCCCTGTGTCCCCTGGCTAAATCCTTCTGATGCAAACATTTACCTACACTCCCTGTCTTCAGTGCCTGAACCTCTGGCTAAAGGATGTCTGTTTTAAACCAACCTCCTGCTAGTTTCCTCCACCTTCCCCCATGCTGATGTTGCAATGCTTGCAAGCAGCTCTTCCTCTTGGCCATTGTTGTCAAAGCTTTGTAAGCCTTCAACACCTTTCTTGGCCACCTCCTCTGCAAAATCCCAACCTGCCTTCTTGCTCCCTGTGAGGTAACCATACAATGATCTCCTTGATCCTTCCCTGGGCTTCCTCTGCCTCCACTCTCCTATCAAAAGTATAGACCCACAGGCATCTGCCTTAGCCACTCTAGATCAGTTCAGCCACTCTAGATCAGTTCAGCCACTCTAGATCAGTTCAGCCACTAGGTACTGATTTAAAAGTCTCTTTTACTTTTGCCATTGTTTCTCTTTGATATTTGTTTTTCTTTAATCTTAATGATTTTTTTTAATCCTTTGCCTTCTGGCACTTTAATCTAAACCCAGATGCTCCTGACCCTGAAAAATAAGCAAAGGACAAAGTAAAATGTGGGACTGTAGTTAATTATCAATTGTTAATGGAACTTGAACACAGCTCTTCTGAGGAGTGGCTGAGGGAACTGGGGCTGTTTAGCCTTCAGAAGGGGAGGCTGAGGGAGACCTCATAGCCCTCTACAACTACCTTGAAGGAGGCTGAATTGAGGTGGGAGTTGGTCTCTTCTGACATGCAGCAAGTGACAGGAAAAGAGGAAATGCCCTCAAGTTGTAGCAAAGAAGGTTCAGGTTGGATATTAGGAAAAAATTATCTGCAGAAAGAGTGGTCAGGCACTGGAACAGGCTGCCCAGGGAGGTGGTGGAGTCACCGTCCCTGGAGGCATTTAGATGTGTGGGTGTGGTGCTGAGGGATGTGGTTTAGCAGTAGTGTTGGGATTGTGAACTCTAAGTGAGCAGCTGGACTTGATCTCAGAGGTCTCTTCCAACCTCAAAAGTTCTATGGCTCCATGAAAGCCTGTACAAAAAGGCTCTGGAAGCCAGCCCCAGCCTCTGTGCACTGCACTCATCGCTCTGCAACCATTTCTTGGGTGAGCCTCGCACCGGTAGCAGCCAGGCAATGGTGTCAATGGGAATTTCTCCTGATCACTGGCAGCATGGGTGAGATTATTGAGGAATAAACAAGATGTCAGGGAAAGCCCTCCCCAAACATCCAAACAATATTTGTTAGCAAAGCCCAGTCACGGTGACCAGATGGCAGCGTTATGCCATGCTAAGCTGCTGTACCTTGGGGCAGCCTGGTGGCCTGGACCAAAAATCACACTTCCTGGGCATTTTCTGAGCAGCAGAGGAGTAAACAACACCTCTAATGCAAAACCAGAGGTGAAGTGAATTAGGTGGTGACAACCCTTTAAAAAGAAAAGGCATTCTGTGAGTTTCTGTGCAAAGACCGTTTGAGCTCTAAGCTTTGTAATCAGCTTGGGAAACAGTTTAACCCGCAGGAATCTTTGTGACTTGCCTCTGTCTTCCCCAGCTTGTAAGGTCAACTATCAAAACAGGTTGTTTGAAGAGCTCTGAATGCCAAAGTGGGGAGGGTAATTTATCAATTGCCTTCTATTTCCAAAGGCAGTGCCACTGCAGCCCTTTTGGGGGGCTGTGTTCAAAAACACGACATAAACACAGCTGATTTAAACAAAAATGGGAAACTCAGAGGGAAAAGCAGGGGTGAGGACTTTTCAGATAATCCACTTACTGCATCTTTGTTGTGCCTATCCTCATAATACCCCTGAGCCCCAGTTGCTGGATTTAACGGCCATAATTATTGATTTCCAGAGAAGCAGCAGTGCTCCAGCTCTCCCTGTTAGTGTTCCCAACATTAGTGCCCTCTTCTGATGCCTGCAAAGCCTGCACCTCCTCGAAGGCAAAACCTTCGTGGCTGCTCTCCGTGCAGAGCTGGGGTGAAGGTAGAGACAAGGTGACAGACATAAAGGAGGAAGAGAAAGCAAAAGAGGGAGGAAGGGTAACAAGAAAGGAGAAAGAAGAAAGAGGAGAAAGTTCAGCATTTTAGACCTAGGTTAGGAAAAACCTCAACCACTAAACCAGTGCTCAGCTCTAGTGTTTCACGCCCACAATTACTCCCCTGCACCCAGCAGCAAAGAAGGAAAGAGGTCAATAAGCTAAGCAAACTGATTCCTGCTGTAATTCAATTGTTGGATCTTCTGCTAAGGGTAAAACTCCAGGGAATCAGAACCCAAACCTCACAGAGGAGCTTAGGAGACACCCAGGGTCTTATTTGCTCACCTTCCTGGCACTGCACTTAGTTCAGAAGCACTGTGGGCTTGGGGCTGCCACTAACTTCCACACAACAGATACAAGCTGCCAGTAACTCGTTTTCATTCCTTCTTCCTAAACTTGTCCTCCCAAACCCAGTTGTGATGCAGCCTGTAGCGGGGGCATGTTAGCTGGACGTACAGTTACACCTAGCACCCGACGGCACCGAGCCGACAGTCGCAGGGCCATGTGTAGTATCTGACGTCCAGGATCTCGATCGACCTAGAGATATTGAAAACCCAGAAAGTGATGCCCAGGGAGCTGTGGAGCAGACGGGCAGCGGAGGGGAGCCTGCTGCAACCGGCACTAGCGAGGCAGGCAAAAGCAAAGGGAGCGACGCCCCCTGCTGTAAAGTAAGACCCTGGCCCCGGGAAGCTCAAAACCGCCGAGATCCTCGCCCAGGGCATCTTCGAAGTGTGTGAATCCCTTCATGTTACCAGCAAGAAAAAAAACAGACCGGGTGAAGATGGAGATCCTCAGCGCGTTATGGTGATGGATTTAATCACAGCGTCCTTCGGTATTCTCGTGGGAGAATCATAGAATCATTAGGGTTGGAAAAGACCCCTGGGATCATCCAGTTCTACAAGTTCACCCCTAAACTATGTCCTCAAGCACCACATCTAAATGAACTTGACCCACATAAGAAGAGAAGAGAGGCAGCCCTTGTTTGATTTCACTTGAAAGGGACAAAAGGAACAAGGGTTGATGCATACTTTCCTTCCACAGGGATTTAATGGATCTCTCACCACATTTCCTTGGATATTGAAAGCTTGAAGAGATGCTGAGTTACAGGGTGAATTAGTTTGAGTGCAGGATGTTGATGATTCACTAACAGCTAGCAGAAATTGTGATGACTGTTTAGAAGGTACTATAAATTCTACTGCCTTAGCAACCGAGGGACACGATTGGTGCATCTCCAACCAAGCTCCAGCTGTGTCAGAAGGAAGTAAAGTATTTTACAGGAAGGACAGCAGGTAATAGATTCCAGAAAGAGTCAAATCTATAATTGTAATTCCTTGGGCAGTTCAGAAAAAAAAACAAAACAAAACAAAAAACAAAACAAACCCCAAACAAAACCAACAGGAGTTTTAGGTGCAGTTGGGCTTTTCTGACTGTGGATGCTAGGATGAGGTGAACTAACCAAACCTCTGACAAAAACAATAGAAAATGAAGAAATAGAACCCATTATATGGGGGCCAGAATGGGAAAAAGCCTTTAGAGGGTTGTCAGGCTTTCAGAGAGGGCCTTGGCTTCAGTCCCAGCTTTAGGACTTCCAGATTACACAAACCCTTTGGATGTGTGTATAGACGAACCTCACCGGGGTGGCTAGTGGAGCGTTAATGCCTGCATTAAGTAGGATCTCATCTTCACCTGTGGCACATTAGTCTGTTCAACCAGATGTGGTGGCAGCTGCAGCTCCAACACTGCACTAGACCAGTGTCAGTGGCAACATCAGCTACCAGAGTGGGAAAATGTCAGTCATTAGTACCTGAGCACCCACTTATGACCTCGCAGCCCCACACCCACTGCGAAACTGCTGCAGCTCCCACATAGCAGCCCAGCTTCAACCACACTTAGGGTAAGATCAGCGTTGCCCCACAAGCTCCTCTACATTGCAAAATGCCAGTTGCCTCCTTTCTCAGCCTCAAGGCTCCAGCAGTGACTGGGGACAGCAGTTCTCTTGGGCACTGAGGGCAGGGACTCCAGGATGTGGCTGGGGTGCTGCCTCGGGGCAGGGGCAACATCTTACTGGGAAGAGGCAGTGGCCAGGAGCAAAACAGAGGTCAGCACCTAGCTCCTCACAGGCTTCCACTTTTGGCCACTTGCCTGGAGGAGCTGGGTGAAGTCATGGTGACTCTTGGGACAGCAATGGGAGTCAGGGATGGTGATGTTGTTGCAGATCTGGATTCTTTACCTGGTGTGCAAAGACCAATTGACACAGAGAGTCAGAATGTTTTATTCCAGATGCAGAAAAACGTGCTAGGTGTTAATCCCAGAAAGCTGGCACACCAAGTGGAACTCGTGGCAGGTATTTATACAGTAAAATGCTTTATCTGTGCCCAAAGTCAACACCTATGACTTAGACATTGGTTCTTATTTAAACACACACCTAAAATCACTGCACATCCTCCGAGAGTAAGTGACTTGTAGAGGTAGCAGCTTCTCTAACTAGCAGCTGTGGCTTTTCGTAGTATGCTGAGCCCCCAAGATGCACAGAGCAGGTTTAGCCTAGATATCGGAAGGAACCTCTTGACTGCACTGGAACAGGCTTCCCAAGAAGGTGGTTCAATCTCCATCCCTGCAGCTGTTCAAAACAGGCAGAGATGCGGTGCTGAGGGTCACGGTTTAGCAACAGACTTGGTAAAATTAGACACTGGTTGGACTTGATGATCATAAAGTCTTTTCCAACTGAAAGGATTCCGTGACCCTATGATAATCAGCTTAAGGGACCTAAAGCTACACCTGGCTTTGCCATTTACCCATACATCCCTGTTCCTACCTCCTTTAACTTAGGGACTTTGTTGTGGCGGACCCTTCGTCCTCGTCACCGTGATTTCAAACCACATTCAAGCCTGGTTCCACCACGGACAGCAAAGCGCCCGGACCGACGAAACCTACCGCCCCGCCCCAGCAAAAGCAGCGGAAGTTGAGGGGCGGGGTCTTTGAACGAGCCAGTCAGCCCGCGGGGGCGGGCCCGTGCGCGGCCGTCACGTCCGAGTGGCTATGGTGGCTGCAGAGTGACACGTCTCCTTCCGCGGCGGCGCCCCGGAGGGGGCGGGGGGAGCGGGAGTGCTCGTTCTCGCGGGATCCCGGGGCGGCTGGTTCGGCCCCGCGCAAAGCCGGGACGGCGAGACCGGGCCGTTGGCTGGGGGGACGCCAGCGGCGGGAGCTGGGCGGGCGGCGCGGCGCTGAGCGGCCATGGCAGGGCAGCAGTTCCAGTACGACGACAGCGGCAACACCTTCTTCTACTTCCTCACCAGCTTCGTGGGGCTCATCGTCATCCCCGCCACCTACTACCTGTGGCCACGGGACCAGCACGCCGGTGAGCAGTCCTTCGCCGGGCCAGGCCCGGGCCTGGCGCCTACCCGCGTCTCTTTCTCCCTCTACACTTCCCCCCACTCCCGCCCCCGCACCGCGGTGGAGCGGGGCCGGGCCGGGCCCGAAGCGGGGCCGCTCCACCCCGCCTGAAGCACCCAGCCGACACGGCGGGGAGCACGACTTCGGAGGCTGCCCCTTCCGGGGTACACGGGGCTGGTGTTCTAGTGTCTGTCAGCCATTTAGCGGTATCCAGGGGCAGACGGCGAGCGGCAGCGTCCGAGCCCGCCTCCCCGAAAGCAGGCTGCGATCCGCGCCGCCGCTCCTGCAGAGTCATTGCTGCGCTGGGGGCTCGGGCTTTGTTTTGGATGTCTTTGGGGGTTTTCGGTGGGTTTGGTTTTTGTTTTGGTGTGGCTTTTTTCTCTTGTCTTCCCGGGATGTTTCAGAGCTGATGACCTGAATTTTAACCGTGGTAAAAGAATAAACTATATAGAGTTGAGGCCAAAGAGGAAAAGTTACCAGGCTCTGGATTTGTTTTTTTTTTTTTTTTTAAGCTGTAAGGTCACAGCGAGTGTGAAAATGGGGCTTTACTTTTCCCCACTGCAAGTTGTGGTTTAATGTCCAAAGATCTGCGTCCCACTCTTTGGGAATATGTTTTGTGGCCCCCAGAACGTTATAAAGTTTCTCTGAATACTTCTGCATTTCCTTTCCTCAGTCCTTTCCCTCTTTGTCTTTCCTGCATCCCCTCTGTTCTTGGAAGGAGAAGGCATTTTGCTGTGTAGGTTGCACAGGAATACATTTCCCACTGCAGTTTTGAGGTGAGAAAAGGTGTAGGAGTTACGTTAAGAGCAGGATATGAAATGGTCAGTAGAGTAGGGATGCTCGATGCTGATTCCCATGGCTGAAGCAAGCTGCTGACCTTTTAGAGTGCTCCTGCTTTGCCATCTGAGATGAATCCCTTCTGTTTGCTGCATCTTTTCACGCTCACTATCTGGTGGTAATATAGTGTTTTCCTGTGCTGTTTTAAATGGCTTGCATGGTGCTGTTTAACCTAGTTTTATATGTGACAGGAATGCTCAGCAGTGAAATCTCATTCCTGTGCCTTCTAGTAAGGAGTAAGTAGGAAAAAGAAAAGTTTGAATAAATGCTGATTAGATGCTCAATCATCACAGTTTACAGCCTTGGGTGCTGGCAGACGTGTCTGTGGCTACTGTTGGGGCACTGGCTGGAGAACCTTTTCAGAGGGCTGATCTCTGCCCCCCTCCCCAGATACTACTTGTTGTATGGTTGAGGAGTTCATTCTGTTGTAAAGTAATGTTTCTCTGCCTTGTCTCTCCGAGTCCTGACTGTTGCAAAAGGGAGGTGGTGTTGTTGGAGGCGTTTTGTAATCTTGGCATTGTTTTCAAGGAGCAGGGGATCAGAGAGACAAGGGAATTTCTGTGACCTTCCTCCAAAACTCAAGATTTTGTTTTTGTTTTTGTTCTGGGGAAGGATGGGAGACAGGGAGAAAAATCACTCTTTCTCATAAATGTTTTGATTCCTCCATAGTTCAAAGCCACTTCTTAGGAAAACTGATGTGACTTATCTGAGATTCTGGAACAACCAGTTCAGTGCTGTGAACTTCAGTTTCAAGGGGCTGACAGAGGCAGGGAAAGCTGTAGAAGTGCAGTTGAACTCGGACACACTTCAGTAGCCTGGTATTTGATCTTCAGATATCTTTACAGACTGGCAGAAAAGGAAAACTTCACTTTGGAGTATGACTACCTGGATGGCACCCAAACAGCACCTGCCTTTAAACATTGCTCAATTCTTTTAGTCAGTGTGGTCTAGTGTGTGGCAGGCCTACTGCACGTCAGTTCTGCAGCTAGAGCTGGCTCTTCACAGAGCTCTGTCAAACCATGCTTTCCAAAACACAAGGTAAATTTTATTACACTGTTGGTACAAAAATGAGTCAACTAAGTGGAAATCGCCAGACGTGGCAGTGAATGGAAGGGGAAAAATGGTTTCTGCCTCATAATTGTCTTAATGGATTTTAAAGTGTGACTGTGCTATGTTCTTAGCATACCGTTTAATAGCCTGCCTACAGTCTCCTGGTTGAGTTCTGTTCTGCAGGCTGGCTTTGTGTGAGGAGTTGAGGTGCTGTACAGATCACATGGAAGGCTAATGGAGCTCCCCTGAGCTTCATTGAGCTGCTCTGGTCATCCAAGTGTCTGCCTGTCATGCCTCTCCTTTTCAGCAGAGTCCTCCTAAAAGTCTTCACACAACTTCAGATACCTTCAGCTGTATCTGAGCCAACATTTAAGCTGAATTTCAGCAGAAATTAACATCTTATGATGATGCAAAGTAGCAGTTGTTTAGTGCCCAGAAGTCATGGCTAAAAACAGCCAGCCAAAAGTGAACATGTGTATGTATGGTTTTGGAAGCTAAGTGAAGATCTGTGTCTTCCAAAGAGAAATTTGCCAGCACTCCCAGCGTCTGATTCCTGCAGTAAGCAGGGGTATCTAGACTTTGATAAGAGATGTTTATTCTGATACTAATTTAGAGCAGATTTTCCAACCAGTCAGGCACAGTACAGGGCCAAACTGAATCAGCTCTGCCAAGACTCCTGCTTGCTGGTGGACTGCTTCAGCCCGCTGGGAGGGAGAAGAGTGAATTGGAGTGAGCCTCTAATGCACTTCTCACTTTGAGACCCTTTTGCAGTGTGAACCAGAGCACCCAAAAAACAGTGCAGGTTCCTTTCTTGGTGAAAACTGGGTTGGAAGATGAGCCATATTGTGTTGTAAGAGCAGGCTAGAGCTTGTGTGAAGCAAGAGTGAAGTGCTTATAGTAGGGAGGTCAAACCTTTGGTGCCCTTCTACAAATGCCCTGCCAGTTGTTGATACAATGGGGGGAGAGAAGTGAGAGTGCAAAGTATTTGCTGGTCCCATCAAGTGAGGGTTGGCACCAAACATTTGGGAGTTGCTGATGGTCTGTAACATTTCAGGATTTGTTCTGTACTGTAATTCTGTAGTAAATGCCCACAGAGTAAATAATAAAAAAGTAATCAGTGTTTGGTTTTTTTGCCATAATAATAATAAAACTCAGTGTTTGCTTTTACCACAGTGAAGGTTGGAAAGTGTATATAATGCTTTACTACTTTGGAAAAACACAAAATGTGTTACCTAATGTCAGATTTCTAGCAGGACAGGGTTTTGTGGGTTGTTTGGGGTTTTTTTTGGCAAGCCATTAAGTTTTTGCTCTTAGTTCTTTCTAAAATAACCTGATTTATCCAGGCCTTCAGAGAGAGTCCATAGGAAATGCTGCTGCAGCCTGCAGCAGGGATCAATATATTTATATTTGGGAGGGTTTGGCTGTGCTGTGGTAGTCACCCTGTGAGCCTCAGCTTGGACAAACCAAACAAACAGGTAATTGACTTTGTAAAAGGGATTTGGCCCGACGGCTTTATCTCCTCGGTGTTCATTGGAGAGCTCATAATGCTTTTGCAAAAGGTTAATTGTTCAGCTTTGTCTTGAGCTGCAGTTTCATAACTGCTTTGAGGTGGCAGTGCTCTAACAGAGAAAACCTTTATTTCTTCTCCTTTCTTGTGCCAAATGGAGCACCTGAACAGTGTGAGGGACTGGAAGAAATTAATTTGAGCTAAAAACTGATGTTGGATGCATTTTCACGTGCATTACTTTTTACTGTTTATTAGTCTGTAGCTAGGGTTCACTTTGTGGATGTCTGGGATGGTGCAGAATGAGACAATGAGCAGGTGGGGGACGAAAACTGATTCTTTTGGTGGAGGTGATGGGGAGATTGCCATGTGGTTTATCCTTTCCTTGTGTCTTTAAAACATGTATGTGCTTTGTTAGTGAAAAAAACCCCACAACAATCATACTTTTTGTGGATTATTTGTGTTTTGTGTAAATATTGATTTAACTTCAACATAAATTAATGGGGAGGAAGGGAACCTGCAAGAAGGTTGCAGAGGGACTGTTTGCAAAGGCCTGCAGTGATAGGATGAGAGGCAATGGTTTGAAATGAGAGAAGAGCAGATTTAGATTGGATGTGAGGAACAAGTTCTGCACCATGAGGGTAGTGGACACTGCAACAGGTTGCCCAGGGAGGTGGTTGAAGCTCCATCCCTGGAGATATTCAAGGTTAAGCTGAGCAATCTGCTGCAGTGTGAGGATGTTCCTGATGACTGCAGGAGGCTTGGACAAGATGACTTTTGGAAGCCACTTCCAATCCAAACCATTCCATGATTCTACAACTATTCATGAATTGGAACAACAAATATGGTTACTAAAATGTTACTCTGGCACAGACTAATTTTTAAAGTAAGAATTGTTTTCTTAAATTTTCAAGTTGCCTTTTTTTTTTATTATTTTTTTTTTTCCCCTCAGCAGTTAGGGATGGATAAATGTCCATCAAAGTATCTTTGTATTTCTGACCTTGCTGTGAACCAGTTCTGCTGCAGGCTTGGGTGGATTAAACATCAGCATCTAGAAAGGAAATGAAAAGTCAGAGCAGAGTGGCTGTAGTTGGATAACATGCAGCAGTTGTTGCACAATGCTGACGCTTGCTGAACTCAGTGTGCTTTTTGACTTATACCTGTGCTGCTGAAGTGAGATAGGCAATTATAAAGGTGTACTGAAACAGGTTGTAACAGATTGTGATGTTCTCTATAGTTAAGTACATATATCTGTGAAAGCTTGTGATTTCATCCAGTCTCTTGAGTTGCTTCAGGTCTGGGTTAAGTAAATTATCCTGTTTGGGGCACTGCATATCCATAATGTGTTACAAAGCTGCTGGAAAGAATGAAGTCTTCAGAACAGGGTTTCAACTGAATTCATTACCCTCAATTTTGACAGGGCAGCTGTGGTACCCTTGGGTCATCATCTTTACTCAATACTTGCATGCTCTGTGTGTGGCTTGCATCTCTTGATGCATTTCACAGGTAGAAGTTTCCAAGGTGAGGCAGGGAGATGATGACATGCTGCAAATAAGTTTTTGTGAAAGTCTCTCTTGAAAGTGATCTTGGCATTTCCTAGGCTGCAGAGCTCTGGCACTTTGTGTTCTTTGCTAGAAGAAATCCTTTTCTCTCGAAACCTTTGAGTGAACTGTCCACATCTGGTGGGTGGAATGTTTCAGATGTGCCTCTTCATATTTCTTGTTCTATCAGAGTCCACTGGAGCTGTGTTTTAAACTTGCTACCTTTTGATTTTCTGAGTAACCTGAAAGCAGAAAGGACACAGGAGGCTAAGATGTGTTTCTGTTATTTCTTGCTGCTTGGAAAAACTGGCTACCATTTATTCTGGAAATGAAGGGGGTGGTTAGTTTTTTGGTTGCTCTAAAAGTTGACTGTATGATTTTTTTAAACTTCCATATGATTTAGCTCATCATAGCATAGCTTCAGTTGGAAGGAACCTTAGAGATCATCATCTCCAACCTCCCCATCATGGGCAGGGATGCCTCTCGACTAGACTTAGCTGCTCAAGGCCTCATCCAACCTGGCCTCAGGAAGGAAGCATCCACAACCTCCCATGGCAACCTATTCCAGAGCCTCACCACCTTTGTACTGAAGAACTTCTTTAGATCCAGTCTAACCCTGCTCTCCCTCAGCTTCAAACCGTTCCCCCTTGTCCTGTCTCTAGACACCCTTCTGAAGAGTTCCTCTGTAGCCTCCCTGTGTGATTTCAAAAGCTCAGGGATGCATTGCACCTTCACTTTTCAAGGCTTTCTAATACCAATACCTATGTTAAAAACTGCAGAAGAGGCTCACTTTTGCCCATCAGATGAGAAGTCATTTTGACTAGAGGATAAACATTTCCCCCTCACTTGTCTCTCTAATCCCCTATCAAAGGACAGTGCCTGAAGTGCTCTTGGGCTTTAATGAGGAGCCATGATCTGGAGCTAGAAGAAACAGAGAACTTTTACCTGCTTTTCAGGCTTGCTACCTGTACTCTGACAGATGAAGGATTCCAGAACTAAACCCCAAAGAAGACACAATCTCCATTTCAGAACTAAAACCCAAAGAAGATGCAATCCCCATTTCAGAGCTTTACTCTGAGCAGCATGTAATATATTTATCCTTGTCTGCTCAGGGGCTGCAGGATATTGCCAGTTCTGTGAGATGGCAAATCCACTTGTGTGAAAAGGAAACTCCTTGGGAGAGGAAGGCAAAGCTGAAAAAGGACTTGATTTATCTACAGCTTGCTCATTAGGAACACATTGCTGCTTTTAAGTACAGTAATTATCTGAGATTCTGGCTCTTGCTGGCTTGCCAACCTCCCCCCCCTTTTTTTTTTTCCGTTTTGTTTCTTCCCCCCCAACCATTGGAACATGTTTCTACTGAGTATTTGCTTTGCTACAATCACATAGGTGATAAATAATCAGGAAGCCTTTTTTTCCTGGCTACAACAGCATTTATAGATTCCTTACTCAGTGATGTGCTTCCAGTGGCTTTCTGTCATCTGCACCTCTCCTCTCTCCCAAGTAGCTGCCTGTTTTTGAATTCCACAAACCAATGTGTGTTAATGATGATATGTGACAGAGGAAGTGCCTCAGGATAGCTCTGAATAATTTGAATAATTTAACCTCAATTTGGGAAGGATTTGATTCTCTCTTTATGTTCCGGACAGATAATTATAAACAATCATTCATCTTTTTAGTGCCCTGTTTCCTTTTGGGGTTGTTAATCAAATAAGACCACTGCCATCCCAAACTAGGAAAGAAATTAATGAGGTGCTTTTTTTTTTTGCTTTGATATGGTTTAATCAACTGTAATTAGATTTGATCCAGAGTTGTTCAGATGCA
>VWZE01004269.1:18280-46525 GCA_013396675.1 Eubucco bourcierii
CTTTTTAAATAAAAAAAAAAAAAAAAAAAAAAAAGGAAGAGGAGTAAAAAAAAAAAATAAAAGTGAGAGCTTCTTAGCATCATGACTTAAATCAGTATTTGTCACAAGAGGTCCCCCTCTGCAGCATAGCTATTCCTGGGCATCATTGCTAAGGCCTCAACTGATTATGCTGTGTGCTGCTTACCTACCCAAAAGGCTTAAGTTTTGCTCCTGCCACTTTTTTTTCCTTTTCCTTTTTTATTTTTTTCTTTCCTTTTTTTAATTTTTACTTTTTTTTCCTCTTTTTTTTTCCTTTTATTTTTTTGGTTTATATTTTCCTTTTAAATTTTTCTTTTCCTTTAATTTTTAGTTTTTTCCTCTTTTTTTCTTTGATTTTCTCTCTTTCTTTTTTGTTTCTTTTTTTTTTCTTTCCTTTTTTTAATTTTTACTTTTTTTTTCTCCTTTTTTTCTTTTATTTTTTCTTTCCTTTTTTTAATTTTTACTTTTTCTCCTTTTTTTCTTTTTTTTGGTTTATATTTTCCTTTTAAATTTTTCTTTTCCTTTAATTTTTAGGTTTTTTCTCTTTTTTTCTTTGATTTTCTCTTTTTCTTTTTTTGTTTCCTTTTTAATTTATTTATTTTAAAAAAAATGTTTCCTTTTTTTCCTCTTTGGTTTTCTTTTTTCATTTTCATTTTTTATTTTTTCCTTTCCTTTTTAATTTTTACTTTTCCCCTCCTTTTTTCTTTAACTTTTTTCTTTTTCTTTTAAAAATTTTTTTTCTTTTTTCCTTTTTCCTTTAATTTTCTTTTTTATTTTCCTTTTCCTTTTTTATTTTTAAAAAAATTTCCCTTTTTTCCTTTATTATTTTATTTTCTTGTTTCTTTTTCTTTTCCTTTTTAATTTTTCTTTTCCTTTAATTTTTACTTATTTCCTCTTTTGTCTTTGATTTTTCTCTTTTTCTTTTCCATTTTTCCTTTCCTTTTAAAAACTTTTACTTTTTTTCCTCTTTTTTATTTTCTTTTTTTCTTTTTTCCTTTTTTTCCCTCTTTTTTCCCATTTCTTTTCTTTCTTTCTTTCTTTTTAAGTATTGTTTTTATTTTTCTCCTTGGTGCTCTTGTCATACTGGTCACAGAATACGACTCCTACAACTGTTAGTGGAAGACTAAAGCCAGTTCCAAACCCTCAGTTCTCTGATTGTTACAAACCACCTTGCTTCCAACCCTATTTAAAAAAATAAACCAAACAAAAAACCTATTATTTGTGTTTCATAGAATTGTCAGGACTGGAAGGAACTTCAAGGATCATCTAGTTCCAACCCCCCTGCCATGAGCAGGGACACCTCACACTAGATCAGGTTGCTCAGAACCACATCCAATCTGGCCTTAAAGACCTCCAGGAATGGGGCTTCCACTACCTACCTGGATCAGTTGTCTGCCACAGTCTTTATTTGACCTTATGCCAAACTCTTTAGTTCACCTTGCACAATTGTTTTTCTTTTCTCTTTGGTACCTTCCTTTAAGGACCTTTGGAAGTTTTTTGGCATGGTAAGATGAAGGGCATTAGCTGTTCTTGCACAGAGAGTGCAGGTGGGGTGAGAGAAGATCATCTGATACCTGGAGCTTGCACAAAGGCAGGTTTGAGAACTGGGGCATTGTGCCACAGAGTGGCACAGATGTTTGAAGACAAGGTACAACAGCTTGTTAAAAACATCCTAGCCAAAACACTAGAAGGACTTATATCCTGTTAGGCTTAGTTTTATAGGATTAAGTAAACAGCATTCTCTTAGTCACCTTCTGTTTCTCCAAGAGCAGTGGTAATCCCTTCTCATGTTTTTGGTATTTCTGCAAGCAGTGCTGTCAGGTAGGACAGTGACAAACAACCCCTTGGTGGTGCTGGGGAAGTGGCTGTGGGGCTGTGATGCAGATTGGATCAAGTGGCTGAGCTGGGTCAGTGTGGCTGAACTGAGCAGTTGGCTTCATCTTGCTTCAACACAGCTGAATTTATTGGCAGTGTTTGAAATGAGCAGTTTATGTTTAAGTTTCAAGGCCCAGTTTGACAGGATGCTGGACCATCTCATTTAAGCTGTATTCTTACCCTGAAAGGTTGGGCTGGATGATCCTGGAGATCCCTTCCAACCTGGTATTCTATGAATCTGTGAAACTAAAGCACCTTTGTCTCCTGTGAGGCTGGTGATGTCTGATTGTTCAAGTCTCATCAGTGCCTTTTTCATAGTTGGCTGTTTAAAACCCACAGAGCATTTCCTTCCCTTGTTTCTGTGACAGAGCTTTTTCGTCTTCATAACTTAATCTGTCTAGTTTTTAATGCCACCAGCTCTTTATTTTTGTTTGAAATGCCAGTTCTCTCTGTTGGTTATGTCTCTTCAGTTTTGCATTAAAAATTGTGGTTTAATTTTTGAGTAACAATTAGCTTACTTCTAGTTGTGCTGGATCCAGTTCTGAATCACTGGAGATCTCCCACGATTTTTTTGTCTTAAAAGGGGAACAACACCAACAAAAAAAATTACCAAGAGAGAATGCCAAATTGATTTGCATTCTACTAGCAGGGAGTTAGTGGTGCTCTTTAACCCTGGGTTTATTGTCTCCTGAATTTTTCCTTCACAGTGCTTTCTAAAGCCTTACACAAGTGAAACTAAATGGACAGTTGCTTAACCAAATATTAGTCATATTGTTTTTGTGCAGGAAGCTTCATGTTTAGTACCTGTTTCAGGTATGTGAACAGTCTCTGCCCATCAGAAGAACTGCAAAATGCTGGTGTGGTTCTGTGTCACACAAAACTGAGAGGCTGCTTTGGAAGGTTATTTTGAAGCCCAGCAAGAGTTGGATCAGATGCAAGGGAAGGAATTGTCCTCTGTTATCTTGCTTTCTCCCTCTCTAGGGGTGATGGGACTAGTGATCTTCTCAAGGAACCCCATCAAGCTGTTTAATGCCATGCTGTTTGGGGGAAGATACACTTTATAAATTCAAGTAGTTCAGAGTAGAGTAAGCCACTCTACCTTTCCTGGTCCCAGTCCCTTGTCGCTGCCAGCTTTAATATTTCTCTTCTTGTACTTGTCAGTGGGTGGCTGAGTGTCATTTGTGCTTCTGCTCTCTGCCAAATCAACCAGAGTTTAAAATATCTTCCTCTACTCACAATATTGGCATCTGTGGTCACATTTCTCTGGCCCCTGGTAGTCTGGTGACTGCAAATTGTAGCTCTGGATGTTTAATCTGAGTTGCATGCTAGCTTAGAAATTCCTGTAGGTCACCAAGCACCACATTCCACCTCCCAGTATCTTCAGGCTAACCACAGGTTGTCTTCCACAACCACCTTTGGCATATTCACCAGAGAAAAATGTTTCCATGTACCATATCTGCTGTTGTGGTTAAGGTGAGGGCATCACCTTGTTCAAAGTTGAGATTTAAGACTTTTTAGGATG
The DNA here is from genome assembly GCA_013396675.1 of Eubucco bourcierii. Lineage (NCBI taxonomy): Eukaryota > Metazoa > Chordata > Aves > Piciformes > Ramphastidae > Eubucco > Eubucco bourcierii. The sequence continues at coordinate 21,696 of VWZE01004269.1, forward strand.
TGGTTGACATGTACTTTGCATCAAAACTGTTGACAGAATTCATTTAGAGAATTCATAAACTTTTAAATTAGCAGATTTAGTCTCTTGGTTCACCTGCAATGTCCAAATGCACTGAGACAGGAAGAACTTTTTTCTCTCAATCCTTTCTCATTTAGTCTGAACAGGGCCAAGTGGTCTTCTGCAGGCAAGATGATTAGTGACCTACTCACTTGAAGTGTTGCAGGTCAGACTGCATAATCTGTGGACAGATGAGTTACTTAATCAGGATTGGAATCACTTTCTAACACAGTTTTGGTGCTTACAGAATTTCCCTGCAAGCAATTTGCTTTTTTGCCATACATTTCTTAGGATAAAAGACTTGGACTGAGACTAAGTTGGTCTTAAATACAACTCTGAAATACAACTATTAAGGGGGAGAGCTTCCATGCTTTGTCCTGGTGATGTTCACAGTGTAAATACACTTTCTTCCCTGAAAGGACGTGGGAGGAAGTCTTGTTGGCTAGTTTAATGTGTCTACTCTCTTGCCAAGGACCCATATTACTGAGCTTACATGGCTTACAAGTAACCATTATCTTATTCTTCCTTCCTTTCCTCTCCCTTCAACAGGAAAAAACCTAAATGAGAGCAGATTATGAAAAGCAGATGTTACAAGGAGGAGGAAAAAGCATCATGTTTTGAATTGAGGAAGTAACTGCAGCTCTGGCTGCACTCTTCATCTCTATGCAAACAATCTTTTGCATGTGGCTTAGGGTTTTTGGGCTTTGTTTTCCCTGCACGCAGTAACTGACATACTGAAATGGAAGGCTTTGTAAAATGGCAGAAACAAAATGTAAAGGTGCCCATAGGATCATGGAATTGTTTCAGTGGGAAAAGACCAAGATCATCCAAGGTCAGTTGTTAGCCTAGCACCACCATGGCCATTAAACTGTGTCCTGAAGTGTTGTGGCCACAGGTTTCTTCAACACCTCCAGGGATGGTGACTCCACTGCCTCCCTGAGCAGCCTGTTCCAATGCCTAGCACTCTTTCAGTAAAGAAGTTTTTCCAGCTATCCAGTTTCAGGCACAATTTCAGGCCATTTCCTACCTTTCTGTCACCTGATGCTAGAGAGAACAGACCAACCCTCACCTGGCTTCAGCCTGCTTTCAGGGAGTTGTAGAGAGCAATGAGCTCTCCCCTCAGCCTGCTCTTCTCCAGACTCAACAATCCCAGTTCCCTCAGGTGCTCTTCATGAGACATACTCTCTAGACCCTTCACCAGCTTCTCTGCCCTTCTCTGGACATGCACCAGCACCAAAATGTCCTTGGAGTGAGAGACCCAAAACTGAACCCAGTATTCAAGGTGTAGCCTCACCAGTGCTCAATACAGGGACACGAACACTTTACTCCTGCTGGCCATAACCCAGACAAAGAGTGGGTTCACAAGTGATGCTTACCATGTGGCATGGGGAAAATAGAAAGGATTCCTTTTAGGTAGCAGGGAATGATCTGACCAACTCCTTATTTATGAATGTGCAGTGCCACTCAGATGGATACAAATAATTTTTTCCTCTAATACTGCTGAACCTTTCTTTAGTCCTCCAACTGACCTTGCACTGCCACCTCCTGTATTTAAGCCAGGGTGAAATGAGCATGTTTGCTTGTTCTGCTTTGTGTCGGGTTGGTTAATCACAATCTCTCTCTTTTTCCTTTGTTTCTTTTACAGAGCAAATTCGATTAAAGAATATAAGAAATGTGTATGGAAGGTGCTTGTGGTACCGTTTGAGACTGTTGAAACCACAGCAAAACATAATACCTACAGTAAAGTAAGTGCATTGCAGTTGCATGCCATTCCAGGAAAGCAATTCCTACATTTTATTTTATTTCTTTATCCTTCTAAAACTCTATATTTTGTAATCAAAGCAGCTGCAATTAGTTAGACAATAATGGCTTTTGTGTCGCAGAAGAAACGTTTGCAATCAGCTTTATTTGAATAATTAATAGCTAAGCATTACTATCTAAGTAGAGCTTGATATCAAGATAGATCCTGTTTGTCCTGTATAAAAATATCTGCTAAATGAAACCAGTGAGCCTCAGCACTAATAAATAAGTAAGCAATGCATTTATTTGTTCCCCCCAAAAATAATCCTCCCTCACTGAAGTGAGTGGGGCTAGGATGTCTTTTGGCTTACGTGTTTAATGTGTAAGCATATGTATTCAAATACACAACAGCAGTAATTTGTATATTCAAAACTGATGGGTTTATATCCTTCATTTATTTGTTTATTGCTCTCATCCTCAAAATATTTTGCAGTTATGCCTCTGGTTCAGCTTTTTTTTTTTTTTTTTTCTTTTTAAGCATTGACTTTGTCTAGGATCAGGTTAAAGTCACCCTTTTAAAAGAGGAGATACTATGTAGCTGCTGAGGACAGAGATTAAAAGACTGAGAAAAACCTTTACTGCTAGTGAGTTGCCCTTGTTTAAAAAAAACAAAGTGGAAAAGAAATGAGTTAGATGTCAGGAGCAGTCTCATCTGTGTCAGAAGTGGTGTTAAAACTGAAATACTTCAACCTGCTTTAAAATGCCTTTAACATTTCTCGCTATTGCACTATTGTTTCTTCAAGACTGAGATCAAATAGCATCCTATGCTATTTTTAGAATTATACTGGAGCCAGTGGATTTGTACATATGAAATGCTTTTATTTTATTTTATTTTTTTCCCCTCCCAAACAGGAAAATAGTCCTCCTTGCTGGCTGGGCATTATTTTTGTTTCTTGCATACAAAGTTTCCAAAACGGACCGAGAGTATCAAGAATACAACCCCTATGAGGTTTTACATTTGGACCCTGTAAGTAACAGCACCTTTCACTAATCTAGACTACTCTAAGGGTAATTTTATCTCTAGATAGCAAATGTAAGACCTGGAGGTGTTTTAAAACCAAATAAATTAACTTTTTGGTGAATGTTGCCTTAGTGGTTTTGTTCTTCTTTGGCACCTGCTGCACGTTGTAAAGTCGGTTCTAGCGGGAGGTGTCCCTGCCGATGGTGGGGGCTTGGAACTAGATGATCTTTGTGGTCCCTTCCAACCTAAACCAATCTATGATTCTATATTCTTTGCCCTTATCTATACTGTTTTATAACTTCAGTATCTAGCTCCTTCAAAATTGTAATGACTTTCTTAAGAGAGTGAGGTGGGTTTTTTTAAATATCTATTCTGAATCTTACTCCAACGTCATTTTCCTTGCTTGGTACAGGCAAAGATGATATTTTGCTTTCTGTGCCCTCTGCAAATCATCTCAATGGTCGTTTTTAGGGATACTGCTGAATAAACTGCATGAAGAAGAATGGGGTTTTATTTGATTTACAGTTGTGCAAATCTATTTCTCTTGTAAATGAAAGGTTTCACTGAAGGGTGTTGGTGATGCACGTTTTGATGTAGTAGAAGTTACTTTGCATCTGTGAATGCAAACAGCAAATCCTAAGTAATTAACCAGCCAGTTTTATTAAGGTGGACAAAAAAAAAAGCTGTAGTGTTTATCTAGAAAACAGATGCAGTGCTTCATTTGTATTGAAAGCCTGGTTATAAAAAGTTAGGTATCCTGAGGAGACAAACAGACCCCCTGGATATCTCTTGAGCTCTTATTTAGTCTTGTCACGGTCTTTTTTTCATCTTAACCTCAATACCTCAAGCAAATTCTCTGCCTGTGATAATTATTTCCTGAGATAAAACTCCTCTTTAGAATAACAGTGAAGTCATCTTTTCAGGACATCTCCAGTCCAAGGAAGTGCACTGTAGATAGAGCTCTGCATAAGAAGATGGAAGAAGAGGGTTAAATGGACCTGTTTTGACTAAACTTGATGTTATTGTTAGCGTGGGAGAGTTTAACATCTATGTGAACACTAACTTGATGTTAGTGTGGGAGAGTTTAACATCTATGTGAACATTAACAAGTCTATTTCTTGCCATTAGTGATGGGGCTTGTCAGGATGAGGGTGGTCATCATTGCTGTCACTAGCCTGATTCTAGCTAGACAGATAAAGCAAGACCTTAATGTTGTGTTGTTTAAATTCTGCTGTGAATGACTGATTGCTGACCTCTTCTCCCTGACACGTAGGAATGAGATAAATTGTTATTATTGAATGGTATCTGCTGGAACCATGCAGCTGAAACCTTCATTTATCTGGGTTAACTTGGGTTAAACAAACCAGGCTGGGCATTAGGTCATCCAAGGATTTTCTTTTGTCATCTTTGGCAGATTTCTGCAACTAACAACCCTGAGGAGGGAGGAAAAAAAAAATGTGTAGTGAATTGCAACTTTATTAATGAAAACTCAATACATGCTCAAGACACAAATAACTTGGCCAGGCAAAGAAACCACTACTAGAATGCTCCAAGAACTGAGAGAGGAATATAGTATATTGTCATAAGGACAGGCAGAATTGAAGCCAGAGATGTTGCAAAGGGGCTGAAGAGGTGGGTGTGAAGAGAAATCAGTTGAAATAGGGATCAAAATAGAGTCTGAGATTGCAGAACTTGATTGTTTTTGTGTATTTCTGTGCTGTCAGATGATGTCTTGAAAAACTTCTGGTTCAAATTACGTGGAAGTTAACAGCTTTCTGCTGTTGCCATTGAGGGGAACCTTTAGAGTCATTGCCAATCTCATGGCTGTTGAAATGCTAAAGAATCACAGAATGTTAGGGGCTGGAAGGGAACTCCAGAGATCATCTAGTCCAACCCCTTACCAAAGCAGGATCACCTAAGGCAGGCTGCACAGGAATGTGTCCAGGTGGGTTTTGAAAGTCTCCAGAAAAGGAGACTCCACAGCCTTTCTGGGCAGCCTGTTCCAGTGCTCTGTCACCCTCACTGCAAAGAAGTGTTGTCTTGTGTTGAGGTGGAATGTCTTGTGTTCTAGTTTGTATCCATTGTTCCTTGTCCTATCAATGGACACCACCAAAAAGAGACTATCACCTTCATGTTGGTACCCACCCCTCAGATATTTGTAGGTGTTGATAAGATCCCCTTTCAGCCTTCTCATCTCAAGGCTAAATGGCCCCAGTTCTCTCAGTCTTTCTTCAAAGGAAAGATGTGCAAGTCCTGTGATCACCATCATAACTCTTTGTTGGATCTCTCTTGAGAGAGCAATACCACTATAACCCTGATGTTATGGTTCATATTTACTGAGTAACCTTAATCTATAGTTGCTGCATCTCTCAATTACTTCCCACTTCTATTGAAAATACTGTACTGTAAGAATTATAACTGCTGGGATCAGCAGATAGACAGAGCCTGATACTAAAACCTTATATTTCAGATACAGATGTTGAAGTGTTGTTAGAGAATGGAACTGTTGTTGCTGTTACAAAAAAAAACCCCAAACAAACCAGATTTCAAAAGGAAAAGAAGGGAAAAGGCTTGCAGGTGTCAGCCCTTGAAAGTTTGGATACACAAAGATGCCTTTGCTTCTTTACATTCACACTGTGGCCAAGCTTATTTTGCTGTCTTATGTTAGCATATCAGCTTATAACAAGAGGCTTTTTCCCTCCAGAGGAGAAGCACAGCGTGGACAAGGTCCAGACAACACTCCTGAACCTTACTTTGTGTCAGCAATTCATTTGGAGCTTAGAATAGCTAATTTTGGAGCACATCACTTGAGTTCACTGATACATAAGGCACTCATATTACTACTGGTTTATTGAATAAGTATACTTACTGCCATTTTACAAGTGGGATCCAAATGTAATCGTGAAGCTCACATTTGATTTTAGCTTTTGATGTTTTTTTTAAGGTAATCAGGGCCTTTAAGTAGTTAACACAGGGAAGCTCTCTGTTCATAGCAAAGTGCTGACTGACTCCAGCTCACTTGCTAAGCATTTCTTTAAGCTTAGGCTCTGAAGCCTTGTTTTTTAAAATGAGTAGTAAGCAAGTAGAGATATATAGATATAATTTTATCAGGGGTCATGTGCACCCTCTGAGGCAGGGGGAGGGAAAAAAAAAAGTTGTTTTTTTTTTTTCCCCCTCATGTGAACCATTAAACCAAATCTCCTCTTCTCCAGCAACCTTTTTTTTTTTTTCTTTTTTTCCTCCCACTTTTCAGCTTTTGCTGCTCATCTGGCATTCTTCATCTTGTCTTAAAATGACTGGTTTTACTTGGAGTCTAGTTTATTATGGAGTAAATTAATCCTGTGCATTAAATGAGGCAGACATACTGTTGGAAAATGATAGACATGTTGTGTACTTATATAGACAGAGATAAAGTAACAGCAAATGAGTCATCAAGGCAGTTTAATTTCTGGATAAATTTATTGAAACAGTGCCATCATAGATTCATGGTAGAGAGAAGTGATTCTTCCACTTTCCTCTGGTAAGACTTCACCTGGAGCACTGTATCCAGCTCTGGAGCCTTCAACACAGGGAGGACATGGACCTGATGGAGAAGGTCCAGAGGAGGGCCATGAAAATGATCAGGGAGCTGGAGCAGCTCTGATATGAGGACATACTGAGGGAGCTTGGGGTGTTCAGCCTGGAGAAAAGGCTCTAGGGAGCCCTGATAGTAGCCTGCCAGTACTGAAGGGAGCTACAGGGAGGCTGCATAGGGGCTGCAAAGGCCTGCAGTGATGGAACGAGGAGCAATGGTTTGAAATAAGAGAACAGCAGATTTAGATTAGATGTTAGGAACAATTTCTGCACCATGAGGGTTCTGCAGTGCTGCAACAGGTTAGCCAGAGATGTGTTTGAGGCCCCATCCCTGAAGATATTCAAGGTCAGGCTGGCCAAGGCTCTGAGCAACCTGCTCTAGTGGAGGATGTCTCTGCTCAGTGCAGCAGGGGTGGACTGGATGACCTTTGAAGGTCCCTTCCAGCCCTAACCATTCTGTGATTCTGTGAGCATCTTTCAGTACCTTCTGTGTTTAATATGCAGTTAAGGTCAGCATGCCAGACTTGGAAAGATCCTATGGTAATGGTTCTCTGAAAGTTAGCAGGTAGCTTACTAGAAAAACTTTACCTTCACTTACTATAAAACTGTGTGGGTTCTCTTGAGCAGTGAAGTTCACAGTCCAATCTGAAAATTAATGCACTGGGGATTATGTTGAGTTATTTAACAATGTGCTGTAGTAGAATAAAAATCAGTCTCTCTCTCAGATGTAGGTAATGTATTCCCTTTGTTCAAGAAGTTTGAAATAATTTATGGGTAGGATGATCCCAGTCAAAGGCATTGTTAAGTGGCAGGGCAATCCACTGTTCCTGGTGACTGGCAGATTTATTTCTACCTACGAGCTGCAAGTGAACCATCAGGCTTGATCTATGAACTCTTGCTTAAATAGAATATTGCAAGTGAGAATTCCTTGTAGTCATGAATATGTTTAGGAAGAGATTTGTCACACAGACAGGAAGGATGAATGGATGAACAAAAAATCAATACCCAGTTGCCTGAATGTCTTTTTTTATTAGACTGTGACTTCTAACTTGATGTAAAAATGTGATGGCTACAAAAATGTTGTAAGAAAAATAATATCATAGAATGGTAAGGTTGGAAGGGACCTCAAGGATCATCTAGTTCCAACCCCCTGCCATAGGCAGGGACACCTCCCACTAGTACAGGTTACTCAAGGCTTTGTCCAACCTGTCCTCGAACACCTCCAGGGAGGGAGCATCCACAATATAATCATATTTACCTGCAATGGTTCTGTAGTTTCATAGAATGGTGGGGTTGAAAGGGACCTCAAAGATCATCCAGTTCCAACCCCCTGCCATAGGCAGGGACACCTCCCACTAGTACAGGTCACTCAAGGCCTTGTCCGTCCTGGCCTTGAACACCTCCAGGGAGGTTGTGGAACACAGAATCACCCAATGTGATCTTTGACCACATGGTCAAAGATCACATTGGGTGATTCTGTGCTCCACAACCTCCCTGGGCAACCTGTGCCAGTGTCTCACCACCCTCACTGTAAAGAACTTCCTCCTAACATCCAGTCTAAATCTCCCCTCTGCCATTCAAACCCATTGCCCCTTGCCCCGTCATTGCAAACCCTTGTCAATAGTCCCTCCCCAACCTTCCTGCAGCCCCTTTCAGATACTGGAAGGCTACTCTAAGGTCTCCTCAAAGTTTCATGATCATATATCAGAAGGCAATTCTGCAGTTCATGGAATGCTTTAGAATAGAGCTGTAGAAGAAGGGATTTAAATGATTTATTAACGAGCTCACCGTTTTCCTTTTCAAGGGAGCAAGTATATCGGAAATTAAGAAACAGTACCGCGCACTGTCCTTAAAATACCATCCAGATAAAGGTGGAGATGAAGTTATGTTCATGAGGATTGCCAAGGCCTATGCAGCGTAAGTGTATGGGTTTGGGTTTTTTTTTTTGCCTTTAAAAAATGGGAATGTGAGATCATGGGGAGGGGAAATCTTTTGGGCAGTAGCAGGGATGATCCTAAGCGGCCAGGGGGGGAAAAAAAAAATGTTTTCAGATAGGTTAATGAAAGTCAAAACATGTCTCAGTTCGGTGTGTGGTTGTTCTGTACGAGTCAGGAAGGAGAATTTAAGTGTTGAGCAACTGTCAGAGTGCTGTAAGGTGTTAGGTCTCTGTATTAAACTTCCATGGCAGCTGAGGGAAGGGTTGCCAGAGTATGATGCACATCAAGTCTTAAAGATGACAAAGAACAAAACGAGTGTTGCGGTTTTCAACCAAGCAGCCCTGTCACAGCAGTTCTGAAGCACTGCTTAAATAAATAGGCTGTTCATTTCACCTGCTGCTAGAACTAAAGAGGCAGCATTCAAAGTCTCTTCCCATCTAGTGACAAAGATGTTTCATTCTGACTCTGTTTTCTCTCAGCTTCCCCATGTCCCCTTTCATTTGTGCCTGTCTTGCAGTCCTGATTCTTCACTCGCTGACTGTTTCATGTTACCTGTAGTTCTTTTTTTTTTTCTCCAGAGTATTTTTACCCTTATCTCTGTTCAGAGCTACTTACTTTTNNNNTCCCCTTTTTCTTTTTAGAGCTTTTTTTTTTTTTTTTTTTTTTTTTTTTTTTTTTCCCAATCTGAGGGGTGGTGTCTAATAGTAGATTTCTGTATGAAGGAAATCCCTTTTCACTGAATTTTTCCACGATGAAGATGTGAGTTTGGATTTCATACATGGAACGTTGATACAGCTTTTTATTCTTTTCTGTTGCACATGAGTCATAGAATGGTTTGGGTTGGAAGGGGTCTTAAAGATCATCCAACTCCAACCTCCCACTAGCTCAGGTTGCTCAGGACATCATCCAACCTGGCCTTGAACAGCTCCAGGGAAGGGGCATCCATGATGTCCCTGGGCCTGACCAGGTTCTTAAGAAAATCTGGTATGAAATGCTACATGCTTCACATGTCAGATATTCTAATCTGAAGACAATTGATGGTACATATGTTTTTTGGTGTTTTGTTTGTTTTTTCTTAATGTAGTGGAGTGCTGCATTTGTGTTGGGTTTGTAGTGTATTTTGTAAGTCAGATGCAGCAGCATGCAGGGATTTCAGTGCCCAGTTCAATCAGGACACCAATGGGATTCCCATTATCAGTCTCTCTAAGGCACTCATTGTCAAGATTCCCCAGGCACCAGCAAAACATAGTGGATTGAAACCAGCTCAAGGCTCTCTTCTAAATCCTTTTTGCTAGTTTTTATACTCTGGGCTGGGACAGCAGTGCACTCCCCTGATACTGGTCCCAGCAACTCAAGGAGACATTCATGCTTTTGTAGTGCACTCTGAGAGAGGTATTTACACCACCAGCTGATCCACTCGCCTCTTGATGGATGTTTGTCTAAAACAAAGCCACCCTTCAGTCTCTTTGGTGTTGAACAGGGCCAACTTCTTGGCAGAAACTGTAGGGAGTCACTGATACCAGTCTGAGCTTGTGGCAATATGGCCATTGCCCTTCTCAACCTTCTTCCATTATAGGGCTTTACTGGGTTAGACACATCATAGAATGGGTAGGGATTGGAAGTGATCTCTGATGACCGAGTCCAAACCTCCTCCAAAGCAGAATCACCTAGGGCAGGCCACATAGAAATGCATCTAGACAAGTCTTAAAAGTCTCCAGAGGAGGAGACTCCACAACCTTCTGTTGCAAACCTCCATCACCTTTGCAGTAAAGAAGTGTTTCCTCATGTTGAGGTGGAACTTGCTGTGTTCCAGTGTGTATCCATTGCCCTTTGTCCTGTCACAGGACACCATTGAAAAGAGACTAGTACCAGATGATGCTGTGCTTTCTGCTTTTGTGCTCTCTGCTTTTAAGTCGGTTGTCTGTGTGTGCTTAACCTTGAGAGTCCTCCTTGGGGTGAAAAGAACCAACACCAGGCTGACTTGAGCACTTCTGAAACAATGCTTTCTGCTTAACCACATCTGTTCTTATGGAAGGCTCTTCAGCAGGTATTGCAGCACAGTTCTGGCATTGCTTTGTGAGCTCCTGGACCATCTCACCGCTTTGCTTTGCAAGCCAGGACTCAAAGCCTCGGCGATACAGTTTGGGAGTGCAAGAGCTGTGGCAGAGGCAAATCTTGCTGCAGATGACTGTGAAGTTCCTTAGCCATGCTGTCTTGAAAAATGTAAAAGCTGCCCATTGAGTGAGTCTGCTTGCTAACAAATGTGAGACTTGGAAGCAATCAGGAGATGTCTGACTCCTTCGCTGGGTTCCTTCCACGAGACAGAATCTTTCCTGTAGTGAAGGAGTGAATGCCTGGTGTTCTGTTCACTAAAGCAGTGCTCTCCCTTCTAGTAACAGGGAAACTGTTTGAGGTGTTATGTTATTGCCAAGAAATTGTCATTTCAGAGCAGGCATTGAAGCTGTAAGGTTTAGGAGGTGGTGTCTTAATTTAATTCTCTCTTCTTCCATATGAAACTGGGGAGTTCCACGGGGGAAAAATCCAACCAAATAAATGCATGCATGCTGAAAGTCTGGAATAAGAGAATTAAAAGCTCATAGGGACAACTTCTTTATCAACTCATCCTGTATATTTTGCTTTCAGCCTTTTTTTTGTGCTTCAAAATTTGCTTCACTGTAACCTGGCATTGAAAAGTACTCTTTGCTGATGAGTACCCACTCACTCTGAGGAAAGGGAGATGTGATTGTTCCATCTCCTGTACCAAAGATGAACTTTCTCTGTCTGATTTCTTTTGGTGTCCAAGTGCTAAAACAATTTGCCTGTGTCTCCAGGAGGAATACAGCAGTACTGTTTTATATCTGAGTTCATAGAGACAGTAGCAGAAGCTGTTCAGCTTGCCAAAGCATCTCTGAAGGACAATCTGAAGTGCCACATTTTAAAGCTGCTGTGTGTTAATGATTTAGAATTTTATTTTCATGTCTGTACTAACTGAATATTTCTTCTTCAGATTTAGGATTTTATTTTCATGTCTGTACTGACTGAATCTTTCTTCAGATTTAGGATTTTATTTTCATGTCTGTACTGACTGAATATTTCTTCTTCAGATTTAGGATTTTCATTTCTGTACTGACTGAATATTTCTGCTTCAGATGTAGGATTTTCTTTTCATGTCTGTACTGACTGAATATTTCTTCTTCAGATTTAGGATTTGATTTTCATGTCTGTATTAACTGAATATCTCTTCTTCAAACTAGCTTAACTGATGAAGAATCACGAAAAAATTGGGAAGAATTTGGTAATCCAGATGGACCACAAGGTAACAACTGTCAATGACAGAAGTGCTGTCATTTCTGTGCATTCAGCTCTCTGATATCTGATCATTTCAGAAGCACTCAGATGTTAGTTTATATATAGAATAACTTTTTCTTGTGATATGAAGCTATGTATCAAATTGACTTGCTTGTGAAACTGGCTCTGGGGTGGTGATGGGAGTGAAAGGCAGGAAAGAGTTTGTTTTTTAAAAAAGAAAATAAAGTGTTTTTTAAATTAGTCAGCTTCAGTATCTGGAGAGAGTTGCCAGTGTTAAAAGGAGGTATAAGCAACAAATAGAAGAATGCTTACCAGAAACATGGCAGTTTTAGATGTTTCTCTGATCAGATGCTGTAAATGTGTGTTATAGAATCATAGAATGGTAAGGTTGGAAGGGACCTCAAGGATCATCTAGTTCCAACCCCTTGCCATAGGCAGGGACACCTCCCACTAGGACAGGTTACTCAAGGCCTCAACTGAAGAACAAACTGAAGAACAAACCATAGTGCAGTAAACACACTTTAAAGGGCTGTAGGTGAGGCTGTGTTTGCATTTAAATAAATGCCATATACACATCTGCCTTCTACTTGCTGGCAGCAGTACTGAGTGCAGCTTTATGCCACCTTCATCCTGAGGAGTCCTGGTGGTTATCCCTGTGCTGGTTGATTGTTCCTGGGCAGGTAGCTACATGAAAATAATCCTGATTATCATGTGTTATAAAATTTGACAGTAGATGATCCAAACTAAAACAATTTGTGACTGAAACTAAATAGATTTCCCCCCCCTCTCTTTTTGCAGTCAATGAGTCACTCTTGAAACATCTCTGTGACCATTGTTTAAGCTGGCTAACTTTGAAGAAGAATGTTGGGTATTTCAGGCTACTTCTGACACTGATTACAAGCAGTCATCTGCTATCTTGTTAGGTCAGGCCTTCACAGATCTCTGCTTGTTGATGCCCTGCAGTTTGTGGGAAGCAGTTAGGCTGCATAGCTACATGGAATGAGTTATGGCTTGGAAGTGATAAATGGGATTTGTAGCTTCATTGTGAAGTCACAGGATGACATGAGGGGGCTCTGTGCTGGAAATTCTTCTTTTGAACTGTATCCATCCAACATAGGAAATGAAGTTTAGAAGGGAAAAAGACTCTCAGCTCTTGAGCCAGTGTTTCAAAGAAACAATCTTCCTTCAGAACAACTCAGCTCTCTCCACTAGGTCATAGCCTGTCAGAGGCATTTCTGCCTACAGAAGAACAAGGCTGAACTACTACTACCAATGTAGTTAAGGTGGAAGCTACTACAGAAGTCACATTAGGCTTGTGCATAACAGCTACCTGTCTGAACTGGTGGTTGTCACAGTTTGTTGAGGACAGCATCAGAATAGCATGTCCTTTTTTAAGGCAGTAGTCCTCATTGGTATCTGCTGGAGATGAGGAAAGCATGGTTTGGTTGGTGGCTTGTTATTGTTTGGTTTTTTTAAACCAACTCCTAGAAATGTGTAGAGTTTTTTTTCCTCTTTTGTTCGTTTCCTAGAACTTAGTGTTGGAATGAGTAGCATTTGTGAGGTTCACTTTATTACCACTAAAGTGTCTGAAGACAAGCTCAAGCTATCTGATACTGTTCTCTGATCTGTCTGCTGTAGATCTTGCTGTTAGAGAACCATGTCTGTTATTTTCTGTAGCCTGATTCTTGGAACTGAACAGTGATCCTTTATTATCTGTAACACCAAAAAAAATGAAATGGCAGAAGATTGCTTTTACTATTTACAGCTTAGAACACTTTTCTAAAGCTGCAAACTAATAAAACCTTCTATTCATAGAATCATGGAATTGTCAGGGTTGGAAGGGACCTCAAGGATCATCTAGTTTCAAGCCCCCTGCCATGGGCAAGGACACCTCACACTAGATCAGGTTGCCCAGGGCCACATCCAGCCTGGCTTTAGAGACCTCCAGGAATGGGACTTCCACCATCACCTCCCTGGGCAACCAGTTTCTGTGTCTCACCACCCTTATAGAATCATAGAATGATAAGGTTGGAAGGGACCTCAAGGATCATCCAGTTCCAACCCCCTGCCATAGGCAGGGACACCTCCCACTAGCACAGGGCACTCAAGGCCTCCTCCAACCTGGCCTTGAACAGCTCCAGGGAGGGAGCAGCCACAACCTCCCTGGGCAACCTGTGCCAGTGTCTCACCACCCTCACTGCAAACAACTTCCTCCTGACATCCAGTTTCAATCTCACCTCTGCCAGTTCAAACCCATTGCCCCTTGTCCTGTCACTGCAAGCCCTTGTCAATAGTCCCTCCCCAGCCTTCCTGGAGCCCCCTTCAGATCCTGGAAGGCTTCTCTAAGGTCTCCTGGAAGCCTTCTCTTCTCCAGGCTGCAGAGCCCCAACTCTCTCAACNAGGGAGAATCACCTTCTTCCTAAAGAACTTTTCCTGTAGTTCATATATTCACCAAACTCTGTGTATTTAAACTACTGAAAACTCTGCAAGGCAAAACTCATAAAGCCTTCCATCTGTGAAGTTGTTTTTTTTTTAAAATATATATTAATTAATCCTGCTTATCTCTTTCACTGCACTACATGAAGCAGTATCTCAGATGTTGCATTGAAGTCTTGCTATAGCAGAGTGAATTTTTAATTTGCTTTTTTGATTTTACTCAGTTTGTTAGAATTTTGCTTGTTGGAATGCTAAGCCTGAAGATTATTGTGTGGGTTGGTGGTTTAGTGTTTTTTTTTTTTTTTTTTTTTTTTTTTTTTGTTGTTGTTTTCTTTTGTGATTCTTTTCTTTTGGAAATTAAACTTTTAAAAACAATTATTTGAAAGCAGATGCCTTTTCTTTCATCCTACAGCTACAAGCTTTGGTATAGCTCTGCCAGCTTGGATTGTGGATCAGAAAAATTCAATTTTGGTAAGTCAGGTTACTTAGCTCAAGATTTGAAAGCCTTAAAAATCTTACAATCATAGAATGCATAGGGTTGGAAAGGACCTTTGAAGGTCATCTAGTCCCCCTGCAGCAAGCAAGGACATCTCTAACTGGTTGCTCAGACCCTCATCAGGCCTGACCTTGAATGACTCTAGGGATGGCATTTCTACTACCTCCCTGGGTAGTGTTCCACTACCCTCATAGCCAAGAACTTTTCCCCCTGGTGCCCAGGGGAGAAGTGTTTGGGTTTTTTCCCCCTGGTGCCCAGGGGAGAACTGTTTGGGTGTTTTTCCCCCTGGTGCCCAGGGGAGAACTGTTTGGGTGTTTTTTCCCCCTGGTGCCCAGGGGAGAAGTGTTTGGGTTTTTTCCCCCTGGTGCCCAGGGGAGAACTGTTTGGGTGTTTTTCCCCCTGGTGCCCAGGGGAGAACTGTTTGGGTGTTTTTCCCCCTGGTGCCCAGGGGAGAACTGTTTGGTGTTTTTTCCCCTGGTGCCCAGGGGAGAACTGTTTGGTGTTTTTTCCCTGGTGCCCAGGGGAGAACTGTTTGGGTTTTTTTCCCCCTGGTGCCCAGGGGAGGACTGTTTGGGTTTTTTTCCCCTGGTGCCCAGGGGAGAAGTGTTTGGTTTTTTAGCCCTGGTGCCCAGGGGAGAACTGGTGTAGATGATTGTAAAGCTGACATACACTAAAGTGATGGTCCTTATTTATAACCTCCCCAACTGATGATACCACTTCTGAGTTGTTCTTCTGAAATAATGATAGGTATTATGCAATAAGCCTGTATTAATCTGTAGTGGGCTTGTGGTAACAAAAATATTTGGCTGTGTTTTAGGGCAAAGATGAAACAAGAGTGTGATGAAGTAACTAATACACTGTTCCATCATTTTTCCCTAGGTTTTGCTTGTATATGGATTAGCATTTATGGTTATTCTTCCAGTTGTTGTGGTAAGTGTCATCTAATTAATATTCTCCCCTCTGTAACCAAGCTGTAAACAAAGGTGAGACATAACTGGAGTTAGTTGTTCTTGCCCTTCATGGAGAAACTGAACAAACAAACACTTTTCTTTTCTGTTTTTTTAATGTGGATGTTCTCTTTTGGTATGGAAAAAAAAAAAAGTGTAGCTGCTGTGGAGTTTCCAAGAAAAGATGCAGGGAGAAGGCTGTAGGGCAAATATTTGATATTACAAGAATCAGGCTGAGTTGTGCCCTGTACCTTCTGACATTCATCACTTGAAAATTAATGTGGTGTGATGAATTCAGGAGTGTTTTCAGTGGTGTTACTGTAGAGCCAAGGCTGAGCTGTGTGTAGCTGCTGGTACTGGAATGATCACTCCTGTGGAACAGGTTGTTGATTTGGTTTCTCCTGGCTGCCTTTGTTTTCATACCTTCAGTTTTTATTGATCTTCTGTACAGCATGAGATGGCTGCCCTTGAGATTTCTTTGTCTGAGGGATCCATTGCTAGGTGAGTGGTATTTCAGGGCTGAGGTTTGCCCTACAGCATTGCTTTTGAACAATGTCCCTTATTCAGTGACTCTGTATTTGGGGCATGGCATGAGGCAAGAACCAGGAATCTGACACCCAGAAACCTTCATGTTTTGGCAAAAATGAGCTCAATTGGAGAAAATGTCCTGGGGGCTTGGCAGCTGCTTCCATCTCTGTATGCAGAGGCTCAGCCAGGCATTATCCCTTCTCTTTGAGAGTCTTTCTACATAATTGAGGATTTAGTATAGAAAATTAGCTGTGGTGGTTTCAACAAGTTGTTGAATCAAGGTTCTGAAATCTGAGAGTACAATGTCTACATATTTTTCTCATCCTCCCTTTTACGTTGGTGTCTGTTGTTGCTCTTTTGTACACATGTGCTTGCAGTGATTTATACCAGGTTTATCACAGCTCAAGTGAAAGTAAACATCCTTCCTCTGGTTACAAAGAAATGTCCTGAGCAGAGAAAAAACATAATCTGCCTTTTCATCCCCCTGTGCCAGATGTGAACTTCTGCATTCAGACTTGTCGCTGTAAATTTCTTTTATAGCCGGTGAAGAGGAGTAGTCATTTTTATGGAGCAAGTCATTTTGTCATTTCATTCTAGAGTAGCTGTGCAGGATGATTCATGCCTTTAATGGGCCTGTTTCTCTTTTATGAATCAATAAAGAAGCCCAAGTTAACCACAGTGTAGTCATCCTGTGTCTGAGATTGGCATCTGAAATAAGGTGAGGCTAGTTCCACCCTTTGAATCCTGGTCAACACCAAAGGACTGCACTGAGATGTATTTCTTCATAGCCCTCCACTGACCTACATAATGTTCTGTACATGAGGCAAGATGTGTCTGCAAGAGCACTTGGGGCAGCCCCTTTTGTGGACTGGCTGTAGTCAAATTTATTCAGGGACTGGAATGGGAATGAGCTGCCCTGGGAGGTGGTGGACTCACCAACCCTGGCTGTGTTTAAGGATCATTTGGATGTGGTGCTTAGGGCTATGGTTTAAGGTGAATCTTGTAGAATAGGGTTCTAGGTTGGACTTGGTGATCCTGAGGGGCTTTGCCAGCCTGCATGTTTCTGTGTGATTCCTCCAGCACCTACCCTTAGACAAAACATTTGATAGCTGTGGGATTAGAATCTCAATTTCTCTGCAGAATAAAACCCTTTTTAAAACAAAACTTGTTTGCTTCTTTGTGTCAGGGCTTATTTCTTCATTGAAGAACCACATCTAATTTATTAAGGGAGAAAAAAAAAAAAGAGCAGTCTTGTGAGGAGCCAGTCCTAGAGCATTTCCCACATCAAGCAAATTGCAGAGCTCTTGCTGTAGTAGGAGAATTCACCCTGCTGCCTATTAAATTAGCAGTAGTAAGCATCACTTGCTGCTTGTTGTTACTTTACACTTGCAATAAACTGCAATAGATTGGGATGTGCCTAGAATGTTGTTTTTTGTGTTGGTGGGTTTTTTTTTCCTCATGTTAGTGAGCTTTGCTTACAAGGAAGAGTTTAATTGACCAGACTGCTCTTTAGAACCCAGCACACCATTTTTCTTCAATATATTAGAGTACAGTCACTCTACAGTGAGTTCCAGAGTTTGTTGTAGTACTAATGAGGGAATCATAGAATGGTAAGGTTGGAAGGGACCTCAAGGATCATCCAGTTCCAACCCCCTGCCATAGGCAGGGACACCTCCCACTAGCACAGCTCACTCAAGGCCTCCTTCAACCTGGCCTTGAACACCTCCAGGGAGGGAGCAGCCACAACAAATATCTCCAGGGATAGTGCCTCAACCACATCTCTGGGCAACTGTTAACCTGCTTGAGATGCTCCAGTAGAGCTCTTTCAGTGCTTTGCCATAGCTAATGCTGGTTTGCCCTTGCCAAATGTCCCAGGGTTCCTGGTGGTACCGATCCATACGATACAGCGGAGATCAAATCCTCATTCGGACGACTCAAATCTATACCTATTTTGTCTACAAAACAAGGAACATGGACATGAAACGTA
The DNA here is from genome assembly GCA_013396675.1 of Eubucco bourcierii. Taxonomy (NCBI): domain Eukaryota; kingdom Metazoa; phylum Chordata; class Aves; order Piciformes; family Ramphastidae; genus Eubucco; species Eubucco bourcierii. The sequence goes on from VWZE01004269.1 coordinate 39,727, forward strand.
AGTAAAAGACATCTTGAAGTGTTGGTCTGTTCATCTGGAAGTGACCATCTGCTGATGTTAAGATGCTTCTGCTTTATAAGCCTTTGTTAGCTTAAAATAACATTTCTGGGTCTTTTGGAGTGTTTTTGCCAACTTCATGTTCTCACAGGTGAAGGGCACTGCGTAAGGAGGTTTGAGGATTTGGGTCAGGGATTTATAGATCTGTCTTTATGTCTGTCTCTACAGACATGCTGACCTGCCTGAGTGACTGTGTGGCTCCTAGGAGCACAGCCTCTGTCTCTGTGTTTTCTTCTGTTACTGAAACAAAATAGGCTTTGGGGATTTTCTAGGGGCTGCCATAAAATTTTTATATCACCAAGGAGTGAAGTAACATTTCTGGCTCTCTGTGCTTGCTTATTTTATAGCTAAATTTCTCTTTAACAATTTGCTATCAAGTTCATGTTACTTTTGTTACTTGTGTGTAGTTTCTGATGGATTTTATTTTTTCCTTCTCTGCTCACTTTTAAAACTCCAACCTATTTCAGGGAAAAAAATCTCTAGCTACATTATATTGATGGAGAATTGGATCTTTCAGTTTGGAGGCTGGCATGGGCCTGAAGAATTAGCATGGTGCTAGTTGTGGATTGGATTTTACTAGATGGGATGTGCAGAGAAATTGAAAAGCAGACTTAAAGTCCCCCAAAGCATCTGAAAAGGATCCAAATATATTCACTTACTCCACTGATGTGATTTAGATTTGCTGGAATCATCTTCTCTTGATACATCCTTTTTTTGCTTCACAGATAATCCAAGAGGTCTAGGAGGTAGATGGGTGGAAATGTGTTTGCTTTCCAGTCATCACATGCATGGATTTCTATGTGTGGGATTCAGCCCAGTTTATTCTCTCCACTTTGCTATATTCTCCTACTTTTCCCCCCTCTCCAAACAGTTAAGTGAGAAAGAAGGAATGGGAGAGCAGGTGAGACTTAAAGAAGTTTAAGGTGATTACTGCAAATCCATTCCTTACTTTCTCCAAATTTGTTGTCAAGGGTAGATTACTGAACTTTGCTCAGAGACATAGCTTTGAGGCTTGCCTTGTTGCTCCTACAAATTGATTAAAAGAATGTTTAAGTGGCCTTATTTAAGGACTTAACATTTCCAGAGAGTCTTGGGGTCAAGGGCAGGGCAGGGTTTTTTCACTGAGATCTGTTGGACTGTCTGAATGAAAAAGGAAGCACAGCTGAGATGGTTTAGACAAACCACATAGTGACCAGGTGAGGCTTTTGCTTGGTTGTGAGCTCCATACTGGTGAGGCACCAGTGCCAAAACTCAAGGCATAAGCCTGGGCAGGTGTTAGCAACCTGGGCAAGAATGAGACAAATCTGTATGACTTGCCTCGTGTTAGGTACTTTATTTTAGGCTTCAAGACAAATAAGTTTATTATAAAACTTCACAATCTTTATAAAACTGCACAATTGTGGCTCTTAAATAATAGGGAAGTATTTATAGCTTTTTGAAACTCTTCAATATGCTCTGCTCAGGAAGTAAATAGATACTTGAGAACAGGAGTGAAAATTGATGCTCAGGGAACTTGACTAATTGTTAGTAGGTGGAATTCACTGAGCACTGCAAGTGGGCAGAAATAACTTGGGCTTGCTCAAAATGGAAGAACAAAGCTTGAGTAATTGCTGAAAAGGTCATTTTAACTGGAGCAAATGATGGGGTGAGCTTTCTCTTGTCTGTGGCTGAGGGGTCTGATGTCTTCATGAACAAAGCAGCTCATAGGACCCAACTGTGTCCTCCTTTCATCTTAATTACATAACAGAATCTTTGGAGGTAGTGTGGATTTTCCTAATCACATTAGGAAAAGAGCAGTCCATCATCTTCAACAAATAACCCTGCAAACAAATTCCATGAAGTGCTTTTCTGATCATTGTAAAGGCTTTTGGGGTAACTTTCCAATGCTGGCTGAGCAGAAAATGTGAGTTGAAATTTTATCCTTCCCGCCTGCTCCTCCAGTACCCACATGGTGGTGCTGCCATAGGCACATGAATTACTGGGCATGCAGATGCAAACTGCTGTGCAGTGATGTCTGCCAGTCCTAAAGAAGCCTGGCTGTGTTGTTGTGAAGACATTTAGAGGCAAAGGCTGGACTTGATGCCATGCAAAATGGAACCTTGAACAATCTCTTTTGTCTTGTGCCAGGCATTGGTTCTCGCCTGCTTTGCCCTCTGGCAGTAGTGACTGATCCATTAAATAGAGAGCATGGATATTCAGGGTTATGGGGGGAAGAGTTGGGAATAAGTTGTAAAACTGAGGGTTCTGAAGAAATGTGGCATAGGATGTTGCTGACATTTTTTTCTCTGTCTGCCTCCAATTATCTTTGCAGGGCTTATCATGGTTTTAGCAGGGGCCTCCGAGTTTGATCCTCAGTACAATAAAGATGCTACGAGCAGACCAGCAGACAACATTCAGATACCACAGGTTGGTTATACCAGGAGATGTTTTCTACAGAACTGACCCCTCCAAGGGAAGGGGGAGGTGGTGTTTGATAGGATTCAAGTTCTTCAAAGGCAGTCATTTTGTTGAGGTGCAACTGTGTCTCTTCAGAAATAGAAATCAGGAGCTAGACTTTTGTGTGGGGTTGTGGTGTTTGGGTTTTCTAGAGAGTAGACAATGTTAATTGGTGATAATGCTTAGCTTGAATGGAATCAGCTTAGTTACAGACTGCTGGCTTGGGGTTTTTGGGAGGGGTGAACTAGTCAAGGAACTTAGTCCTGTAAATGTTCAGTTTTGATATAAGGTGCTGACTGTTCCTTTTACATCATTAACACAGGTCTGGTTAAATATATTCTTACTGAAATAAACTTATCTGCTCTCTGAATTAATATCTTTAAATATTCTAAAGATTCCTTCCTGAATGTCAGCTCCCCTCTGGTTGCTTTTTTTTTTTTTTTCCTTCATTTCCACTCTTTCCAACAGTTCCACTTCCCCGTTTAATTTCCAGTCTTCCCAACAGCTCCCATAGTGCATACTGTGGCAAGTAATTATCACTAGCAGAGCTTTAGGAAGTCAGAAACTTTTTGGCTTGAAGAAGTTCAAAGCACACTATTACAAAAATACTGCAATGAAAAAGTTCTGTGTTTGCAAAATGAGAGAGGGTGGTCTCACAGGTTGGATCTTTTCTTGCACACAGCTGAATTTTCAAGTCATAAACATACTTTCATGTCCTAAACTTAAAGAAAATAGGCTGAGAGACCTCTTTACTAAATTGTCTCTTTATCTTCTTGTGGACTTTTTAATGTGGTTAGATGAGGCTTTTCAGCAGGATTGTGCTTGGGAGCACAAAGCCTGGGAAAGTTCACCTTGATCATCAGTTGGGAGCTGTTGCAAGCATTGGCACTGTGTAAACCCTTTACATTTAATAATTCTTTATTTAAAAGGCAGCCAAGCCTCCTGTAACTGTATCCCACTGAGAAGCTGTTCCAGAACTCACTGTTCCAGTGCTTAGGAGTGGTGTTTGTGATCAGTTTATATCCATGGTTTGTCATCATTATTCTTGAGCCTAAATGATTCTTGCTGTATGTATCCTTAATGCCTGTACAGACAGAAGCAGCAGCCTGTTTGTTTTCTTTTTGTCTGCAGTTTGTTTTCCTCATCCTGCTACATGCTGAACTTGTTTGTCAGCCCACCAGGGAGATCCAGCTTGTAACCCTTCTTCCTGGGACACTTGATTCATAGATTCATAGCATGGTTTGGGTTGGAAGGGACACCTTAAAGACCATCTAGTTCCAGTCCTCCTGCTGTGGCCAAGGACACCTCCCACTAGCCCAGATTGATCAAGACCTCATCCTTGAACACTTCCAGGGAGGGAACATCCACAGACTGCCTGGGCAACCTGTGCCAGTGTCTCACCACCCTCACTCTAAATAATTTCTTTCTAATCTCCAGTCTCTTGCCATCCTCAAGCTTCAGTCCATTCCTTCTTGTCCTATCACTACAAGTCCTTGTGGAAAGTCCCTTCTCAGCTTTCTTGTAGCCCCCTTCAGGTACTGGAAGGCTGCTCTAAGGTCTCCCTGGAGCCTTCATTTCTCCAGGCTGAACAACCCCAGCTCTCTTAGCCTGTTCCCCTAGGGAAGGTTCTCCAACCCTCTGATCATCTTTATGGCTTTCTCTGGACCCACTCCAGCAGCTCCACATCCCTGTTAAGCTAGGGGCAGCAGAACTGGACCCAGTACTGCAGGTGGGGGTCTCAGCAGAGGGACAGAATCACCTCCTTTATCCTGCTGGTCACACTGCCTTTGGTACAGCCCAGGACTATTTCTGACAAAGTCTAGTTCTTAGATGAGTGAAAGGTCTCAAGATGATTCTTTTTGCTAGTGCCTATTGAATTTAATAGAAAGACCTTAGAAATATGACTGAATCTGATAAACCATGGCAGTAAAATCAAGTTTTAAACCTGTGTATCTATCAATACAAATTTACTCAGTGCTATTTAAGGTTAGTTTCTTGGGTGAAAATCTTTACTTACTTCCTCACCCACACATTGGAGCAAGGCATTTCAAGTTACTTTTCAGAGCTGTGTTATGAATAAAAATGGTAAATGTTCATCTTCCCAGGGAAAAGTTACTTGAAAGCTTGCTTTTCTGAAGAGCTTTTTCTCCTTGCAAACTGCTCTCCTCCTCTCTTGGTTTCTCTTTAGCACCAAAACACCTATTTGTCTTTATCCTTTCTTTTAGCTAATCAGAGAAATTGGTGGCATAAATTTGAAGAAGAATGAGCCTCCACTCACCTGCCCTTACAGCCTGAAAGCCAGGGTTCTGCTGCTGACTCACCTTGCCAGGATGAAAGTTCCTGAGGTGCTTGAAGAAGGTAGTGGCTTCTCTTCTGCGTGGAGAGGATTTTCTCCTCCTCTTGTTAGCCCTGTAATATCCTAGTTTTAAGCATGGGGTTTTTTTGTCTGCAGATGTGAGTTTGATCAAGCCTGGGGGTTTGTTTTGGTTGGTTTGCTTTTTTTTTTATTTTTATTTTGTCTTTGTGGTTTATTTTTTTCTTTTTGCTTTTGGCGTTTTCTTTGTAATAAAAAAGTTATGCATATGAAGTACATTTGCTTGGCAGAGTAAAGAAAATCCAAGATAAGCATAATGTTTCTTTCTAACATTTCCAGTCATGGTTGTTTTTGGAGGGTTTTTCCCTTCACTCTGTGTAAAGCAGGGGTGAGAAGGTTAGAACTTTCAGCTATCAGTTACATCTCTGCGCTTTGGTTTTGTGTTTTGCAATTTTCTTACTTGGGAATACACAAACTGTTTCTCAGTGCAGTACTTCAGTTTCAGCCATAGAATCGTGGAGTTGTTTTGGTTGGAAATGCTCTTTAAGATTAAGCCAAACCATTCTCTAACTCTACTAAGGCTGGTGCTTAAACCATGCCCCTCAGCACCACCTCTGTGTCTCTGGAATGCCTCCAGGGAAAGGGATCCAACCACCTCCCTGGGCAGCCTGTTCCTGTGTTGACTTTTTAGGCTGACTAGCAGACTTGGGATGTTCTGTATTTTAATGCAAATGAATTAAAACCCAAATCACAAGAACAGTGAAGATGCTGTCATTCCAATTTTCCAGATTCTTCCAAAAGGAAAAAGGTCACTTTTAAATAGCCACTAAAAAGACCTCCTCTTCCTCTCCGCCACGTACTTAGAACTTCACAGATCTGTAGTCAGAAGTGGTTGGCACTTTACAAAGAGAAGTTTGCCCCAAACTGGTGGTTCACTAAAAAATGCTTTTTAAAAGTCTGTGATCACCAAAAGAATTTAATGCTGTAAGTAGTCTGTGCCATCCTGTTGCTTTTTCAGGTGGATCTAATAAATACTTCTTCATGGGATTGTTTAGCCTGGAGAAGAGGAGGCTGAGGGGGGACCTTCTTGCTGTCTGTGACTACCTGAAAGGAGGTTGTAGCCAGGTGGGGGTTGATCTCTTCTAGGCAACCAGTGACAGAAGGAGGGGACACAGTCTCAAGCTGTGCCAGGGCAGGTTTAGGCTGTTAGAAGTTCTTTGCAGAAAGAGTGGTTGGAGTTTGGAATGGGCTGCCCAGGGATGTGGTGGAGTCAGTGTTCCTGGAAGTGTTTAAAAAGAGACTGATGTGCCATGGTTTAGTTGATTAGGTAATGCTCATGGTTTAGGTTGGACTTGATGATCTTTGAGGTCTCTTCCAACCTTGGTGATACTGTGGTAATGTTGGGTGATAGGTTGGACTTGATGATCTTGAAGATCTTTTCCAACCTAATGGGTTCTGTGTGTGGTTTGGTGTGGAAGCTGCTTACCTGGCACACAAAGTTTTCTGTTCCCTTTTAGCAGTGCTCTTCTTTGTTTTGTTAGGGAATGTTCTGGATGACTGTGTCAGTTTTCACTGATGTAAGAACCATTAAATGTCCAGTATATGTGAACTGTCCCTTTTTTAACACCCCCCCTTGTTGTAAGTGCAGCATAATTGCAGCCAGTTGTGTCTTGCAGATCAGCAGTTTATCCTGAAAAAGAGTCCTGCGCTCCTTCAGGAAATGATTAATGTGATCTGCCAGCTAATCATAATGGCTCGGAGCAGGGAAGGTAAGAAAAGCTCTGTCATTAAAACTAGTAAATATGATTCTTCACTGCAGTGTTTCAGAAACTCTGTGCTCCTTGTAGGAAGCTTAACCTGTGATATTTAGAAATGCCTCAATGTGCTTCTGCTCTTCTCGCTGCGATGATTGAAATGCCGCTGCTGCCGCCGAGCCCCGCTCGGAAATTTTGAGCATCACTCTTCACCTTGTGATTTTTTTTTTTTTTTTTG
>VWZE01004269.1:46592-92839 GCA_013396675.1 Eubucco bourcierii
CCCTTCAACGCAGTTGAAAACCTTTTCTTAAAGATCTGGTCCATTTTTGGTAGCAAAAGACTCAGTGTGAGGCATGTTGAACCTTATGTTCATCTGTCTTTTAATTTGCGCTTTCGCAGTTCTTCCTCCACTCCTAAGTGTGTCACTCGTGGTTTGCCTCATTTCTTGGCTGTCATTTCTTTGTGTGCTGCCTTTTTATTTCTCCATTTCTGGTTCCTGTGCTGGTGAGCAAGCTATGTAGGTTGCTTTCCCCCCACCCCTTCCCTTCTCTTTCTTTCCCTGAACTTGTAGTGGCAGGTGCTTAGCCATAATTGCTGTAGAAATTACAATTTGATTGAAAAGTAATATTTCAACTTTTATTTTTACTGTTAAAAAAAAAAAAAAAGGCAATTATGCTGCAGATAGTTGATTGCAGTGTAAAGAAACTGAGACTGGGATCTCAATCTGTTGTTGCAACAAAAATAGGCAAGGCATTTCCTAAATGTCAAGCTTGGGACTGTTTTGCTTGCCATCAGATAATGCATTGATGGCCTCCTAACAGGGTTGGTTTTGGGGGAAGATCATTCCCAGCACTATTGCTGGTGATGCTGGAAATTGTGTTCCTCAGAAAAGATTTTAAAGCATAGGGAAAGATAGAGGATCTTAAATAAAATGACAGGCATCATAACAATAATTAAAATAATAAAATAAAATGATCCAGGCATTCCCTGGATCAGAGGGCTGGAGCAGTTCTGCTATAAGGACAGGCTATGAGAGTTGGGGCTCTGCAGCCTGGAGAAGAGAAGGCTTCCAGGAGATCTTATAGTAACCTTCCAGTATCTGAAGAGGGCTACAGGAAGGCTGGGGAGGGACTATTGACAAGGTCTTGCAATGACAGGACAAGGGGAATGGGTTTGAAGTGTCAGAGGGGAGATTGAAACTGAATGTTAGGAGGAAGTTGTTTGCAGTGAGGGTGGTGAGACACTGGCACAGGTTGCCCAGGGAGGTTGTGGCTGCTCCCTCCCTGGAGGTGTTCAAGGCCAGGTTGGATGAGGCCTTGAGTGCCCTGTGCTAGTGGGAGGTGTCCCTGCCTATGGCAGGGGGTTGGAACTGGATGATCCTTGAGGTCCTTTCCAACCTTACCATTCTGTGATATTCAGAGTGAGGCTCAACAGGACTCTGGGCATCCTGATCTAGTTGAGGCTGCCTCTGCTTATTGCAGAGGAGGTTGGACTGGATGACTTTTGGAGGTCACTTCCAACCCAGACCATTCTATAATTCTATAAATTACAGAAGTCTTCTGTCATACAGCTTTAAAATTGCCTTCATTTCTTTCACAGAGAATCATTTTGGTTGGAAAAGACCTTTGAGATCAAGTCCAACAGGACTTACCTGTCCAACAGGACTTATCCATTGTCTTATATATGTGGCATATACCCAGGATCAGTTCAGAGAAAGATTTCAGTAGCTTAAACTCCTCTTGGCCCTCAGATGAGGATCTAACTTCTTTTTTCTGTTTCATGGTAAAGCATTTATAGAGCAACCTGAAAACTGCCAATTCCTTGAGGCAGCTCTTGAGCTTGTGGGGGAATTCTGAAAGGAGGTTTTTAAGCAGAATGTGGAGAAGTCTTATTTATGAGTGGGTGGTTGTCTAACAAAGTTTAGTAGCAACTTGTGGAAGCCTGACAATGGTAGATGAAAGTATTTCCCTTTCTTTTATTTTCAGTTGTGATAGCCTAAATAGAAGGAGGAAAGATGTTGTTGGAGCTGTGTGCTGCAGTGAGAGTTAAAAGGCTGCTGCCTGGTTAATTATGCTGAACTTTTAAAGATGCTTCATGCTTTTGGTTGACTGGGAGCTTGGTTTCCTGTAGTGTCAAGTATAAGTATACACTGTGAAAGTGTCAGAGGAAAAGCAAAGTTAAAATGATCTGTTCTGTTTCATTCTCCTCAAGAAAGGGAGTTCCGTGCTCCATCTTTGGGATCGTTGGAAAATTGCATGAAGCTTTCCCAGATGACTGTCCAGGGACTTCAGCAGTTCAAGTCTCCCCTTTTGCAGCTGCCTCACATTGAAGAAGACAATCTCAGGCGAGTCTCCAATCATAAAAAGGTACAAAACTACTTGGTGACTTGTTGCAGATCAAGAGTTTAGCTCATAATCCCATCTGTCCTTCCTCCTGAATGTGAGAAGAGGCTGATCTGTTAGACTCATTTGGGCAGAATTCCCATGCATTGAACTGCTCAAAACCAGAGTCCCCTCGAGCTGTCAGCAGGCTGCACAAATGTGTGAACTTGTTTTTAATAAGACATTTATAATGGTGAAGTAATCAAATGTTCAGAGTCTGTGTTGGTTTTGTTCTGCTCTGTAAATCTTGAAGAGGTTCTAGATTTGTTGGCAGTTCTGTAAGAGGGAGGGAACCAAACAAGTACCTTTGTGCTTAGTTGTTCTGCTCATAGAAATCTCAAAGCACCAAAGTGCTCTAAAGAACTCAATTAGTAAGATTTCTTGGCTCAGCTTTCTGGAAAAGCTGGCTAAAGTAATAGTTTTTTTTAATGAACTTAACCAGTTTCTAAAGGTAATATATAAGGAATTCCTCAGTGCTCAAACCTGTGAGATCCTAGCAAGCCTTTCTCTTTTGTTGCTAAAAACATGAGTGCTTGTTTCCTAGAGTATGTTTTGGTTTAGTCTTTCGATAAGAACAGATCTGGTCCTCTTACTTGGCACCACTGGCAAGAGACTGGCTCTGTCTTTACAACCTTCAACTGGGCTTGGCAGAGTGGGGTTGAAGGTTGAACCCAATGATCTTATAGAATCATAGAATGGTAAGGTTGGAAGGGACCTCCAGGGTCATCCAGTTCCAACCCCCTGCCATAGGCAGGGACACCTCCCGCTAGCACAGGTCACTCAAGGCCTCATCCAACCTGCCCTTGAACACCTCCAGGCAGGGAACATCCACAACCTCCTCCCTGGGCAACCTGTGCCAGTGTCTCACCACCCTCACTGCAAACAACTTCCTCCTGACATCCAGTCTAAATCTCCCCTCTGCCAGTTTAAGCCCATTGCCCCTTGTCCTGGCATTGCAAGACCTTCTCAATAGTCTCGAAGGTCTTTTGCAACCTAAATGACTCCGATTCTGCAGACTGATTGTGGAAGTGGTGTGTATGTATCAGTAACAGAGGGATGTGTGATCAGGAGCTTGTGGACTGTACTCTCTGCTACCATCTGACTTCACATTTTTTCGCTCTTCTTTTTTATCTTGCATCCAGTATAAAATCAAAAGTATTCAGGATTTGGTGAGTTTGAAAGGTTCTGATCGCCGCAATTTACTGCACTTCCTAGAAGACAAGAAGTATGATGAAGTTATGGCTGTCCTTGGCAGCTTTCCATATGTCACCATGGATATAAAACCACAGGGTGAGTAGGAGCTCCTTTTGTTCTGTATGTGTTGCTCTCCTGATAATTTGATAGCCTGTTGTCAGCAAGCTGTTGGAGGACACCGAAGCACAGCTCACAGTTAAGTTGTGTGGCCTGGAAACTGCATAACCATTTTGAGTATGAGATTTAGATCCTGACAAGATAAAGAACATAAACATGTTCCACACATTCTCAGGCCAGTAGCAGTTTCTCTGAGAGGAGCTTATCTGATATTTCGTCTGCTGGTTTAATATTTCAGGAGCACTATGGAATTCTGCTTGAAATACCACTTGTATTAGCTGTCCTAAAAACGTGTCCTTACTGCAGAATTGATGCTCAGCTTATTCCAGCATGGAGAGACCTTTGTGAGATTTGGAGTTGGAGATCCTGATGACTAAATATTTGTGGGTTCCTTTGTGTTAATCCTTAGCTGGCAGAACTTATCCATGTTATGCTTAGCTACCCTTTGTGTGCAGTTTTCACTGAGTGTCTCTTCCTCTCAGAAGATGAGGTATATGGTTGAGCATTTTCTGCTAGGCAGCCTTAGAGTGGAAAGTGAATTGGTTCTGCAGGCTGCTTGCCTTTTGGTAGGTCATAAAATCATAGAATGGTTTGGATCAGAAGGGACCTTAAAGATCATCTACAATTTCTACACTGGGATAGAACTCCCTAACCTGGGACATTCTTCATAGATCATAGAATCATAGAATGGGAAGGTTGGAAGGGACCTCAAGGATCAGCCAGTTCCAACCCCCTGCCATAGGCAGGGACACCTCCCACTAGTACAGGTTACTCAAGGCCTCATCCAATCTGGCCTTGAACACCTCCAGGGAGGGAGCATCCACGACCTCCCTGGGCAACCTGTGCCAGTGTCTCATCACCCTCACTGTAAAGAACTTCCTCCTAACATCCAGTCTAAATCTCCCCTCTGCCAGTTTAAACCCATTACCCCTTGTCCTGTCGTTGCAGGACCTTGTAAATAATCCTTCCCCAACCTTCCTGTAGGCCCCCTACAGATGGGAGATAAAAGCTCCTCAGTGGATTTCTTCCTGGTTTTATGTTTTAGTTAAAATCACAGAGTGGTCTGGGTTGGAAGTGACCCCCAAAGGTCATCCAGTCCAACCCCCTCTGCAGTCAGCAGGAACATCCTCAACTAGATCAGGTTGCTCAGAGCCTTGTTGAGCCTCACCTTGACTATCCCCAGGGCTGGGGCCCCAACCACCTCCCTGGGCAACCTGTTCCTGTGTTGCACTACTTTCATGGTAAAGAATAATTGCTGTTCTTGCTTTTACTGTCCTTTGCCTTCTATTTTAACAATCGTGCATTTAATAGTGTTTTGTTTTTAATGTGGTGTTGTAACCGAGCTGTTAATCATAGGGAAGTCAGGGATATCAAAGTGATGATTCCCAGAACAAATACAAATGACTCCCTTTGGCTGTGTGCAGTATTTCATATTTCTGAAGTTTTATGCTAAAATATATGATGCACAATGTTAGAGAGTTATGGTTCCCCCAGCAGCTGTAACTTTGAATTTTCAAGCTTACATACCAGTTAAAATTTCAAAAGTCCAAGTTTCTGGTCTGTAGTTTGCTGATTTGCCAGCCCTCATCCTGATAGTCATTAAATAGAATAGTTTGAAAGACTATTTGCTTTAAAAATCTGGATTTGTAAGCAGAAACAGTGTTTAATTGGGGGTGGGGAGTGGGGAGGGAAAGGAGTCTTTTAAAGATGCTTAATAGATGTGTTGCTTTTCTTTGTTACACTTAGTTTTGGATGATGAAGACAGCAACAATATTACAGTAGGTTCTCTTGTCACTGTTCTGGTCACGCTGACAAGACAGACCATGGCAGTAAGTATTAAGAATGTTTGTTCTTTCAGGGTAGCTGCAAGTGTATGCTAATAAACAGGCATTTCTTCTGTGTAAGCCAGCATAGTGTTCTGTAAATCTAACTGTAAAATTGAGATTTGAAATGGAGAATTTGTGCTCTTAATCCTCTCAGGTTCTGTTTCTGAATGAGAAAGTTTTCCTGGAATCAAACCAAAGTCCAGTCTGACCTGTTGCAGTTGTCTAGGGAACAGTAAAAGAACATGGCAAGTGATGCTGCCCCTGAGGTTTGTGAATAACAGGAAAAGGGACTTTGAGAAACTCAGTTCTTGAACTAGAGTGAAGTGTTCAGGCAAGTCCTTGGGATGGTGTTTGATTTCACTTTGAGGCTCAGTGTTACAAAACTCTTGGGTGTTTTATATGCTTTTATGAAAGAAACTCAGGCCAGCAGAATGTGCATGGTTTAAAGGAAGTACACTAGTGCCATGTGAAGGAAGTGGTCTGCTCAGTGGGTAGCAATCACAGAACGTTAGGGGTTGGAAGGAACCTCCAGAGATCAAGTCCAACCCCCCTGCCAGAGCAGGATCACCTAGGGCAGGTCACACAGGAAGATAACCAGGCAGGTTTTGAAAGTCTTCAGAGAAGGAGACTCCAGAACCTCTCTGGGCAGCCTGTCCCAGGGCTCCATCACTTCCACTATAGAAAAGTTTGTCCTCATATTGAGTTGGAACCTCCTGTGTTCTAGCTTGTACCTGTTGTGTCTTGTCCTGTCACTGGGCACCACCGAAGGCAGCCTGGTACCGCCTTCTTGACACCTGCCCCTCAGATATTTATATATACTGATAAGGTCCCCTCTCAGCCTTCTCTTCTCCAGGCTAACAGCCCCAGATCTCTCAGTCTTTATTCATAGGAGAGATGCTCAAATCCTGCAATCATCCTCATGGCATAACCAAAATAATACTCCAGCCTAGTACTTAAGTTTCTAAGTTGTGCTTCTAACACAATGCTAACTTCCTCTGAACAAAAAACTAACCAAGTGTCACTGTTTGCATCAGATAATTGTCTAAGGAAGCAGAAAGTCTGAGTTATGCCTCTAATGTGAGGCACAGGGGTGTGGGTGTTGGAGTTGAGGATCAGACTAGCCCTTGAAGCCAGGCAAGCACGAAGCAGTCTCTGTGTTCATCCTGTGGAATTTGAGTGCATCATCTCAGTGACAGCTGAGGATGCAGTGGGTAGGAAGTCAAAACACAGGACACTGTGCTGGATTTTAGAAATGAAGGAAAGTGAAAACTGTGAGCAAGTTCATTAAAATGTCTCTCAGCATGTAGAAAATTCCTGTAGATGTTTTCAGTCTGAACTTCACTACTCTGGCACTGAGCTACCCGAGCTAAGACCCAGAGCTTGCCACTGGTGCGATGCTCATGTTTGTCATGATGGTGCTCATATTTGTCATCTTTATAGAAGACATCTCCTTATGACTGATGGATTGGGTTTTTTTAATGGTATGTAATACCTTTTGAAGAGAGAAATGCATGGAAAAAAATCCATTTCCAATATAGAAGTTCTGGTCTATATAATACTACCACTGTGTTTTGTCTTAACACTTTGTGTTTCTGGTTTGATTTGTTCTGTGTCCCTGAGCAGCAGTGCAGCTGTTGGAAGTTTTTAATGCTCTGGCAACTGGAGCAGAATTTGCATTTTACTACTGCTTGCTTTTGTGATAGAGGATTTCTGTGCTTTATAAAACAAGTAGGTTCTTTGGAAGGAACTGACATGTTGTACTAAAATTCTTTATGATGCCAGTGATGGAAAAATCCCAGACCAAATGCTGGAAATGGCCTTTCGGTTTTGATCTGGTTAATCCCCTCTTGTGCGTGTCACTGCTAAAAGAATTTACCATAATCATTAAAACTGTCAGGCCTGATGAAGGTGATTTTAAGTTTAAGTTCAAATGTAAAATAGAAAAAAAAAATTAAAATTGCTCTTTTGGTATACAGCGAGGCATTGATGGTTTCCTTTCACATCTTTCTTTAACCAGGAAGTGTTTGAAAAGGAGCAGTCGATATGTGCGGCAGAAGAGCAGCCAACAGAAGATGGGGTGAGTGGAGAATGAATATTCATCTTGCTAGCTAAAGAGAACTTTACTTTCAATCCCTGAGTTGCTAATTGTGTGTTTGAGCCTTTCCTTTTTTCCCCCCTCCTCCTTTTCTCTTCAGAAATACCTACTGAAGTGTCTCAGGCTATGCCTTTTTTTAACTTTTGGTTCTCGGCTTAGAATGCTTAAAGTTAAGAGTGGACGCCTGAAATTTAATGAACAGAATAAATATTTGAAGTGCTTCTTTCTTACAGCAAGGAGATGTCAACAAAGTTAAGAGCAAAGGATGGCAACAGAAGAATAAAGGAACCAAGAAGGCTTCAAAATCAAAGAAAAAGAAACCATTGAAAAAGAAACCTGTGCCACCTTCGTTGCAGCCACCAAAACAGCAGAAGCAAAAGCAAGCTAATGGGGTAGCTCATAAATTCATTGATGCTCTGGGGTTTTGGTCAATGTATCACTCCTGATCTCATCAGTGTTTTCTGTCTGTTACATTTCATTCTATGCTATTGTAAAGCAAATCTTTGAAAACAGACTTTTTTTTTTCCCCTTCCCTTTTTTCCTTTCCTTTCCACTTGAAAATTACTGGTCAAATAACCAGGGAACCAGCACAGAAATGTTTCCAGTGGCCTGCTGAAAGTTGTGCCCAACTGCTTCAGGAGTCTGGCTTCACAGTCCCTTCTTAGTAGTTATTGTTAAGCTGCCTTCAGGGAGATGGAATGTTCTGTACCTTCTGCTTTTGCTTTAAAGCAAAAAACATGAAATTAGTCTTTTTTGTTCTGGTAAACCAAGTAGCTTTAGTGTTTTTATGCTCCCACTGCATGATGTTCTCTGCACCTCCTGGGCTATGCTGTTGCTACTTCTATTGTCTCTAATTTTCTTCTGACTCTCTGAATATGTGACCCTAGAGTTAAATACTGTCTTCTCCTACTTGTATTGTGGGTGCCATATGGAGAAGGAAAATTATTTCCTTGCACTTCTTAATCACATGAGGATTAGTCTTCACCACAGACATGCTCTGTGACACAGGATAGTGTAGATCAAAATAGGAAATAAGGACAAGGACCTTAAGAGTGGTGCTGTGAATGCTGTGTACTACAGTAATGCAGACCAACTAAAGAGGTATGGTTTGTTTTCTTTTTCCCATTAGGAAGTAGTTGCAAAGGAAGAAGAGGAGGAGCTTTCTGATAAAGGGAGTGAATCTGAAGAAGAGGAAACAAACAGGGACTCTCAAAGTGAAAAAGATGATGGAAGTGACAGAGACTCTGACAGAGAGCAAGATGAGAAGCAAAACAAAGATGATGAAGCTGTAAGCCTTTCCTTTTTTCTCAAAGGGTGATGTTGCCTGTGGGGTTGAGAGAAAATGCATTTTAATCCTCTAGCATCCCCTCAGGCTAGGCAACACTAAGATGAAGGAGGAACACCAGAGATTTTCAGACCTCATTCTGGCCTAAGAGTTTTGCTCCTGCGAGTCTGTTTCAGAGAAAGCAGTGAAGAGCCTTTGCAGCATAGAAAACTTCAGAATGAGATGTGAAAACCAGCTCTTAACTTCAGGGAGAGACTGGTGTTTCTCTCAGCTCCATCTGATTATTGGCTGCTGGAGATCTGGAGATCAAGTCTTCTTTGAACATTGTTCTTTATGTGCAGTGCTTGTAACTGCATAATGCATGCTATAAACGTGCTGCACACAAGCTTACTAAACTCTGCTAATCATTTAGTAATTTAAAACTGTTACTGAGAATGAGGCATTGTGGTGGTAGATGAGTTCTGCACCACAGGTCTTAAAGTGGCAGTCCCAGTGACAGCTGGAAGTCCCGTGCAAGGAGAGGATAAACTTCTGATAGGAAAAGAATCATCGAGCTCATAATCAGCCTTTTTGCAGCTCAGGTAGTGAGTGGTCCTAGGCAGTGCTGTGAAATGGAGTGTTGAAGAATCTGTACAAGCCCTGCAGATCTTTTTGGGGTTGGTTTTTTTAACATTTATGTGAATGGTCTCCAGTTTTACTGTTGCTTGATTATTTTTGTTTTGCCTTTAATTGTACTGTATCACTTAATCTCGGCGTGCCTTTCTCTTTTATTACATGCAGTGTGGCACAAGAGCTTGTCACATACTATTTCCTTGGGCTAAAATGTCTTTCTTTTGTTTTGTTTTGTTTGAATAGAGATTCTGGCTAGAGCACAGTAACTCTTTCAACTTCTCTTTGACAGGAGTGGCAAGAATTACAGCAAAGTATACAGAGAAAGGAGCGAGCCCTTCTTGAAACCAAGTCAAAGATAACACATCCAGTTTACAGTCTTTTTTTTCCTGAGGTAATAGAAAACATTACAGTTGGGAAAGGAGAATTGATGTGATAAGACATTTTTTTTTTTAGGTAACACAAACACTGGGCTTTAAAAAAAAAAAAAAGATAAATTGCTAATGTCAAAACAGTTTTAATTTGTAAACTCCTCTTAAACTCTTCAGATGCTTTCCTAAAAGCTTTGAATGTATTTTTCTTTCTCCTTGGAGGCTTACAAACTTTTCTAGAATATATTTTCCTTTAGGAGGAAGTTCTTTACAGTAAGGGTGGTGAGGCACTGGAACAGGTTGCCCAGGGAGGTTGTGGATGCTCCCTCCCTGGATGTGTTCAAGGCCAGATTGGATGAGGCCTTGAGTAACCTCTACTAGTGGGAGGTGTCCCTGCCTATGGCAGGGGGTTGGAACTAGATGATCCTTGAGGTCCCTTCCAACCTTACTATTCTATGATTCTATGATTCTATGATTCTATAAGGTTCTTTTTGATGGTGTTTTTTTTCCCCTGCTGATCTGCTACCTGTGGATAGATTCAGAATGAAACTTTTCAGAGAGACATGGATCTGATTTGTAGTCTTTTTCTGTTGTGTTGGTTTTTCTTATGGAAGTGAAAGCACAGCAGTGGCTCTGGTAGAGTTAGGGGTAGAATATTTGTTTTTTTATGGAAGTGCAAGTGCCTGTGAGATGATGAAGTCCTGACCCTTCCTGTGTTAACAGTGATGACAGGAAAGATTTGGGATCATTTGGATCAGCAGATTGTTCTGGCTTGCTGCTTGACTTGAAGTCTCATCATAGCAGTGTGGTGGCAGCAGAGTGTGCAGCTGTGGGAGAAGGAGATGGTTGACAAAGCAGACATAGTTTGGAGGTGGTGGAAAGCAGTTGTGGAACAATCTTTCCTCTAGAGCTCCAAAGTTACCAGGGTTCCTCTAGAGCTCCAAAGGGCAGGGTGGCTGGGTGTTAGGGAAAGGCATGTGTCTGAGTACAGCAGGTAGGCAATCTTCACAGCAGGCTCTGCTCTTGGAAAGATGTTCTGATACATCAGTTGCTGCTAAAACAAAATTCTCAGTGGGGGTCTGGAAACACAGCAATGAAACTCTGAAAAGATGGGATTTTTTTTTCAGGAGTTGTGTTCTGAGCAGTTAAGTTAGGTCTTTGGGAGGTGGACAGGTTGGAACCAGGAGAAAGAAGTGTTTGGCCACACTTAACTTTCCAGGCCAGGGATTCAGAGAGTTTCCTTTGCTTCCCTGCTGACTGACTAGGAAAGGAATCTAGGGTCTCTCCTTTTCATTAACAAGGAGGTGGGATACAAGGGTTATGGTTTAAAGGAGTCTGCTGTGATGGGGAAGGAGTGGAAAATGAGAAAAAAAAGAAGGCACTGTGTATATTTGCTCCTTCTTTTCATTCCCTAAGGCTCTTTGTGTCTGTACCCTGCACAGCTTGTTGCATGTGCAGAACACACTCTGTGGTCCCCATGCTCGTGGTCATACTGTTCCTGCTGCTTTTCCCTTGGTCTGCCATCTCTGGAAAGCCAAGTGTGGGAAGCAAGAAGTGTTGCTAAGGAGCCAGATAAGATACACAAATAAGGCAAAGAAAATGTGTTCCCAGAGGCTTAGCTGAGAGTTGCGTGGCCTCATGGCATCTGGTTTTGTAAGGGCTGATCTCCACAGTGTCAGGAAAACAGAGCATAAGATACCCTCCCATCACTCAACAGAGCTTCCAGCAGCACTCCAGCATAACAGGGAAAGGTGTACTGGCATTCTGCTCTTCTGGCTGCCTTAGATCATGTCAGATGTGCAGCAGAGTCTTAATGCCTCCTTGCTGCCAAGGCAGCTGGCTTTGGTCATCATTCTAAGCCCAGACAGTGAGTACCTGCTTTGCCCAGTGCCACAGGGGTGCTAACTATTCATATTTCTTTTTTACTGCACTTGAGGGTTCCTTCAGAGATGTCACTCCTTACAAAGCTCTGTTTCATCTGTGTGCAGCCAAGCTGCTGCTGGGTTCTGTGATAAAACCTAAGTACTCTGCTAAAAAAATAAACAATCCAGGGTTGAACTGAGTGCTGGAACCTGCAAGACACACACATGGCACTGCACTTGTAAATTTTACAGCAGCTCTTCACTGATTCCCTGAAAGCTGAATGTTGCTGCTGCTGGAGCATGTTCAGAGAGAATTGACTTGCAGCTTCTGATCTAGAGTGTTGTGTGTGGTGTGGTCATGGCTAGGTCACAGGTGCAGAGTTAAAGATAAAATACCCTGGATCTAGGAATCTCTCTTTCCAGAATTGATGGGTGTTTGATTGTAGCTGTGCCTAATTTACTTGTTTTCAAGAAGAAACCTTTGCACTGTGTCATCTGAGCTTTTGGGCAGTTCATTACTTTGCCAGAGATGCAACTTAAAATCTGTGCAGTTTCCTAAATAATTCTTTTCTGCATTCATGGATCCAGAAACTGCACAGATTGTAGTTTTGACTTTTTTTTTAGGTAGAAACTAGCCCTGGTGTTCCAATTTTATGAACATACTGGTTCCCTGGCACGCCAAACCTTGCACCCATCTGTTAAAGGGCATTTTGCCCACTTGCCTGTTAGCTTGCCAAATTCTCACAGGCATCAGCTTTAAATTCCACCCAATAAGAGGCAGGAAAATGACACTCCTGCTCTGTTGTCCCTTCTGTAAAAAACACAGTGGCACTTTGGGGTCAGGAGCTTCACTTCCAAACAGTTGACTTTATAGAGCGGTAGATCAATGAATGCAATTTCTTCTGCTGTTTCTTCCCCCTCCTTCCTCCCTGACTGTTATGTTTTCACCATTTTTTGGTGAAAATCCAGTTGCCAGTTTGGATCTTTTGTTCTGAATCAAACCAAAACCGCTCCTTGCTATTCAGAGAGGTGGAAACGTACACAGTGTGTAGCAGGGTCAGCGCAGTGCTTTGGTAACGTCAGGAATAATGGGTTGATACAAATGGAGCTCCTTTCTTCTATAGACAAGAGCCCTTAGAGAGGCCCAAAATGGCAAGTAGCCATTTCTGTGATGGATCCAGCTTCTGTAGCTCTTGTTCATCTGTACTGTTTATCCTCCTATTCCTAGAGGCCCCCCGGCTAGGAAATAAACACTTCAGCTTCGTAAGGTTCTTCTTTGTTACAACTGTCAAACAGACTGACAATATGTTTATTGTTGAAACTTAAGGGATGAAATAACTTCTGCCTGGTAATCACAGGAGATGGGTTTTCATCAAGGGGAATCACTTGGAATTGTTGTGAAAAGGACTTGCTATATTATAACTCTGCAAGTTTTGGTCTTCGTGAGCATGCCTGCGAAGAGGGGTTGGAATTAGATGATCCTTAAGGACAAGAGCGTTGGGGCTCTTCAGCCTGGAGAAGAGAAGGCTTTGAGGAGACCTTAGAGTAGCCTTCCAATATCTAAAGGGGACCTACAGGAAGGATGAGGAGGGACTATTTACAAGGTCTTGTAATGAGAGGACAAGGGGCAATGGGTTTGAACTGGCAGAGGGGAGATTCAGACTGGATGTTAGGAGGAAGTTGTTTGCAGTGAGGGTGGTGAGACACTGGCACAGGTTGCCCAGGGAGGTTGTGGCTGCTCCCTCCCTGGAGGGGTTCAAGGCCAGGTTGGAGGAGGCCTTGAGTGCCCTGTGCTAGTGGGAGGTGTCCCTGCCTATGGCAGGGGGTTGGAACTAGCTGATCCTTGAGGTCCCTTCCAACCTTACTATTCTATGATTACCAGATTTTCCTGTGCTTAATGTCACCTTGTAGTTTAAATTCAGTGTTTGTCCATGTCACCATTGAGAGAGATGCTTTGCCACCACAGAGATGTATGCTTTAATTAAATGCTGAGAGAAAAGTAAAATGAAATTGGCAGAGCTGAAGTCTTCTATCTGCATTTTAAAGTATTTTTAATACTTCAGGAGGGGAAATTGAAGTGTGTGGTTGCAGGTTGTCACAGAGTAGGGTAACTGTTCCTCACCGTGAGGGTAGTGGAATGCTGGAACAGCTTGCTCAGGGAGGCAGCTGAGACCCCATCCCTGGAGACATTCAAGGTGAGGCTCCACAGGGCTCTGGGCAGCCTGATCTAGTTGATGATGTCCTGTCTGACTGCAGAAGGAGGCTGAACTAGATGACCTTTGGAGGTCCCTTCCAACCCAGACCAGTCTATGATTCGATGGTTCTGTGATTGATTCTATGGTTCTGTGATTGATTCTATGGTTCTGTGATTGATTCTATGGTTCTGTGATTGATTGATTCTATGGTCCTATTCTGATGGTTTCAGTGTTTTGTTTGTTTGTTTCTTTTATGCAAGGAAAAACAAGAATGGTGGTGGCTGTACATTGCAGACCGGAAGGAGCAGATGCTAATATGTATGCCATATCACGTTTGTACACTAAAAGATAAAGAAGAGGTAAAGTGCTTGGATTTTCTTTAGGGGCTGTTGCAGAACAGCACTGGGCTTGATGATCTTGGAGGTCTTTTTCCATCTTTAGTGATTCTGTGAAGTGTCTTTATGGTATGCAAATAAATTTAGATTTTACTTTTTTTCGTGCTTATCTCAAGATGACAAAACAAATTTTACTCTCCTGATAAAAGCAGAGGAAAACCTTTCAACTGAAAAATTGATAATGGGGAGAGGGAAAAAAAAAAATAACCCAAAACTGAAAAATGTTTCTCCAGTTTCTTTGCAGAACAGAGATTTTTGGGTTTGTTTTATTTGTTTTGTGCTGATGAAAACCATTATTAGTCCGTAATGATAATTCTTAGTTGCTCAAGTCCATGAGAAATACTCAGTGTTCTGTTTTCTTCTGTGACAGATTCATTAACCTTGGCTCATAGGATTCTATGCCTTGGTGGTGAGGCACTGGCACAGGTTACCCAGGAAGGTTGTGGCTGCTCCCTCCCTGGAGGTATTCAAGGCCAGGTTGGAGGAGGCCTTGAGTGAGCTGTGCTAGTGGGAGGTGTCCCTGCCTATGGCAGGGGGTTGGAACTGGCTTGATCCTTGAGGTCCCTGCCAACCTTCCCATTCTATGATTCTATATGAACCTTTATGAGGCTGTAACCTTTGACTGTGTTCTTTGCTTTTCTGTGAAAGGGAGATTTTATGTGTTTTGTTCTTTCAAACTAGATTTGATGTTCACTTTCAAACCACAGTAGGGATAAGCTTAATACTATCAGCAGACTAAGTATTTTAACCTGGTTTGGGTGTTTGAAGCATACAGTGGAGTGAAACTTTGTACTTTATGTAAAACTACTTGAGGAACTAAGGTACTCAACTCTCATGGAAGGAATTATGCTTGGATTTTTCTCTCTTATGCAGGTACTTTATTGTATTCAAAGGAGTCTGATACTTTTAAATGAAATAGTAGTGCTCTCTAGTAGTGTTTACTGCTCATTACATTGCTCAGATGCTTGTTGCAATGTGTCAGTTGAAAACAGCAAGAATTTAGGGTGTGAATTCTGTTTTGTAGGTAGAACTGAAGTTCCCAGCACCAGGCAAGCCTGGAAACTATCAGTACACAGTTTATTTAAGATCGGATTCATACATGGGATTGGACCAGATTAAACCCTTGAAGGTGATGTTCAGTTGTTCAGTTCATTTGTGCTGCATTGAAAGCTGCTTCATATGGCTGCTAAAACCTCCCTGTTAGCTTTAACAGTCCAAGCCCTCCTAATTTTAGGAGTGGCAAGGGGAAACTCAGAAGCAGTTTTAGTCTGATGCCAGTACTGGTGATGTTAAGATGAGTGGGCCTCAAGTTTGTGATGCTTTCCAGTGCCTGCATAACTTGAATCCACCTTTTCTCACATTTATTCCACTTCTGTGGTGTGCTTGGCTCTGGCTTTATGCCTTGAGCTCCTCTTCCATGCCATTTCCATGCCCTTAATCCTAGATAGATCCTCTTACTGAGAAAAACTTAGCATGCCTTCTTCCCACAGGCAGTGGTTGGGTTGGGTTGAGTTTGTTTTCTTAGTTTGTGGTTTGTGGTTTTGTGGTTTGTATTATTTTGGTTTGGGTTTTGGTTTTTTTTTTGTGTCCTTTTTCTTGTTTTGACCTTTTTGGGGTGTGTGTTGGGTTGTTTTTTTGTGGACTTTTGTTGTTTGGTGGGTTTGGTTGGTTTATTTTTTTAAACAAGCTGTCAGTTTACTGTGAGGTAGAACTTTTGGGGTTTGGGTTTCTTTGTTTGGGGTTTTTTTGGGTGTGCGTTGGTTTGGTTTGGGGTTTGTTTTGTTTTCTCCTTGTTTGGTTTTGGTTTTCTCCCACGTTGGTCATGTATTGTCTGTAACCCATTTCTTTTTGTTTTCCCCCACATTAGTCATGTATTGTCTGTAATCCTTTTCCCCCCTTCTTGCCTTGCTTTGCTTTTTTTCTTTATCCAATTGCAGCTGGAAGTTCATGAAGCAAAACCAGTGCCAGAAAATCATCCACAATGGGATACAGCAATAGAAGGTGATGAGGACCAGGAAGACAGCGAGGGCTTTGAAGACAGTTTTGAGGAGGAAGAGGAAGAGGAGGAAGATGATGATTAAAACAGTACTATTGATTGACTACAATATCTGCATAAAGTGCAAACTCTTGGTCTGACTGTGGGAACTGTACAATAATGAAGAAACCCAGTACAGAAGCTTTGAGAAGGCTGAATTTAATTTTTTTTTTCTCCTTACCAATTAAAGAGTGCATTATGTAACTTCTCAGTGGAGGTGAAACAAATCTCTTGCCATTGATACAACTTGGAATATGCTTATGGCTTCCTCATAGCCTTCCAGTGCAGGATGGTGCATTTGTTTCAACTGAAAATAAAAGCTTTTTTTTATTATAAATGTCTGAAAGTGTGGGCTATGTATTGTCTGACCAAGTCTAGGGGCCAATGAAAGGGACTTATGAACTAAGAGCAAACTTTAGATCAATTTTTCTTTTGTTGTTGTGTGGTTTTGGTTGGTTTTGTTTGGTTTTTTTTCTACATTAGGAATTTTAGAAGGTGTCTTTGGGTCTATTTGACATTACAGATCTCTGTTGACTGAAACAACATCTACTCAACTTTCAAACTTGATTGACTCTGTGGTATTCATGAAATATTTTGCTGTAATGCTGCTCACCTCATTCATAGCTTTAAAAAAAAAGAAAATCTGGTTTACTTCACTTGGTCATTCTAAGGTGGCATCATCCCCCACTGCCACATTCAGTAAATACTTTGGTGTGATGCTACTCACCTCATTCTTATCTTTAAAAAAGAAAATCTGGTTTACTTCACTTGGTCATTCTAAGGTGGCATCATCCCCCACTGCCACATTCAGTAAATACTTTGGTGTGATGCTACTCACCTCATTCTTATCTTTAAAAAAGAAAATCTGGTTTACTTCACTTGGTCATTCTAAGGTGGCATCATCCCCCACTGCCACATTCAGTAAATACTTTGGTGTGATGCTACTCACCTCATTCTTATCTTTAAAAAAGAAAATCTGGTTTACTTCACTTGGTCATTCTAAGGTGGCATCATCCCCCACTGCCACATTCAGTAAATACTTTGGTGTGATGCTACTCACCTCATTCTTATCTTTAAAAAAGAAAATCTGGTTTACTTCACTTGGTCATTCTAAGGTGGCATCATCCCCCACTGCCACATTCAGTAAATACTTTGGTGTGATGCTACTCACCTCATTCTTATCTTTAAAAAAGAAAATCTGGTTTACTTCACTTGGTCATTCTAAGGTGGCATCATCCCCCACTGCCACATTCAGTAAATACTTTGGTGTGATGCTACTCACCTCATTCTTATCTTTAAAAAAGAAAATCTGGTTTACTTCACTTGGTCATTCTAAGGTGGCATCATCCCCCACTGCCACATTCAGTAAATACTTTGGTGTGATGCTACTCACCTCATTCTTATCTTTAAAAAAGAAAATCTGGTTTACTTCACTTGGTCATTCTAAGGTGGCATCATCCCCCACTGCCACATTCAGTAAATACTTTGGTGTGATGCTACTCACCTCATTCTTATCTTTAAAAAAGAAAATCTGGTTTACTTCACTTGGTCATTCTAAGGTGGCATCATCCCCCACTGCCACATTCAGTAAATACTTTGGTGTGATGCTACTCACCTCATTCTTATCTTTAAAAAAGAAAATCTGGTTTACTTCACTTGGTCATTCTAAGGTGGCATCATCCCCCACTGCCACATTCAGTAAATACTTTGGTGTGATGCTACTCACCTCATTCTTATCTTTAAAAAAGAAAATCTGGTTTACTTCACTTGGTCATTCTAAATTGCCATCATCCCCACTGCCACATTCCACATTGTTCTGGAGGGCTGCTTTTTTAAGACTTTTTTGCCTTTTTATGCCCAAGGTGGTAATGAACTTTCTTGTCTCTGCCGTAAGGGTACTTATTGAAATGGCTTAAAACATTTTTAAGCCTTTATTTCATCAGATCAGCAGAAGATCTGAGTCTTTTGATAAACAAAATGCCTGAAAACGATTCTGGCACCACGTGTGGCGTAAGTTGGTGGCTTTTGTGTAATGCCTTTATAAAAGGTACCTGCTGAAAACTGCAGTATTATTAATTCTGAGGCTACCTGAGGCTGTCAGAAACGTTGGAAGGGTGAAGTGCAACGTGCAAAGAGGACCTGTTTTGTATCAGTTTTGGATTCCCATCAATAAACTGGACAATTTGATGGCTGGTTGCATTTGTAATAGCGTGTATCTCTCTGAGTTGTTGTTCTCTGTGGCTGCTCCCTCCCTGGAGGTGTTCAAGGTCAGGTTGGATGAGGCCTTGAGTGACCTGTAGTGGTGGGAGGTGTCCCTGCCTATGGCAGGGTGTTGGAAGTGCTTTGAGCTCCCTTCCAACCTTACCATTCTGTGATTTTCTATTTACCTCAGTCTGGTGCAGGACTGTAAGCAAAGCAGTGGTTGCAGTCCCTGCTCTGAAAAACAAAGAAGTCTAATTAGAGAATAAATTCAGAGTGGAAGACAATCAGAGCTGTTAGTGCTTTGTGTGCCTTGACAAAAACCAGGGCTGACTTCTTCCTTTTCCTCCTCTCAGTAAAACAAATGGAAGTGATTTAATTTGAAGTTGTATCTCTCTATTCCAGAATTACATATTGAGTGTTCTGCAGGCAGGAACAGATGCACTTCTGAACTATGAAAATGCAGTGCTGTAAAACATGACAGGTTGGCAGGCAGGAAAAATTTGTCCTCTGAAAATTGCCCGGAGCCAGAATAGTTGCACACTTAATTTGTGACCTTGTTTATTAGAAAGGGTTGGCACTTGAAATGCAAATTTACATTGTTCCATTCTTTTGTAACTGCAAGAGCTGCAAATAAAAGCGGGAAATGTTCTACCTGAGGTGATGGTTATCTTGGAAAGTGCTTTGGAAGTGCAGATTGTGCAGGGGGGAAAGGAAGCAACAACTACAAACCAACCTCTTGGATAGCAGAAGCAGTGTCAGGTGTTCAAAGTGACAAGACTGGCTTTAAATTCGAGGGCTTGCACACTTGATGCTTTTTAACTCCAGTTTTTGTTTACAAAAAGCAGTGGAGAAGTTAGAGTGGTTGTGTTCCGTGGGCTTTCAAGCCAAACACTGCAGTGGTGGGAGAGCTGCTCTTGAGGAAGAGTCACCAGACTCGTTGTTAGGTAGGCAAAATGAGTGCTGAACCTGCAGCCTTCTGCCTGGACAAATCACAGTGAACTTCTGTGGGTGTTAAAAGTTGGGAAGTGGTTACAGCTAGGAGATTTAATTGATAATAAGAACACGAGGGAGGGAGAGGGAGTGCTCCAACAATGGATAGCTACATTTTGCTATTGGTAGTTCAAGGTGTGAAAGCATTGAAGTGATTAAAAAACCAAAACAAACAATAAGAATGTCTCTGGTCTGAATGCTTGAAGTATTTTCTCCTTAAAAATTGAAGCTGACAGCTGGGATTGCACTGAAAGTTTTGCAAACTGAGGAGAATTCTGTCGAGCTCCTAGAGGCTCCATCTAATACTTGTTCAGCTGTGGGTCTCTTGTGTAGTCAAGGTAACCTGACAGAAGATGTGAGGAAAAGAACTGCAGTGATATTTGTGGTGTCTGTGGTGTGCAGAAGGTGAGGGCTGTTACTTTTTCTAACACTGGCTGTACAGTTGTGCATCATTTTACACCACCTCCCAAGGTGGGTACACAAAAATGGGGCCAAGAAGGTACTGAGGAGCTTTGCACAACTGAAACCCCCAGTTGCAGATGTACAACTCTTAATGACTGGTGCTGCATTGTTGAATTGATTGGTCTCATGTGTGGTGTGTCCATTAATAACCCCCTCTTTTTTTTTTTTTTTTTAAAGAAGAATTTGAATTCAGAGATAGATTAATTCTCTCTTCAGTAACAGGTACCAGGATGGGAAAGATTTTGCAGGAAGCAGCAGCATTTTGCCTTCACTGCTGTGTCTGCCTTGCTGCTTGATAGGATTTAGGAATGAATTCAGCTAATTTTACACTGAACTCTTCTGAAACTCTGAACTAGTAACTGAAAAGTTAAAAACCAAAAAGTCTAGCTAAACCCCTGCTTTGCTACTGCATCCTCTGTGCAACAGTGATCCAAGCAGAACTTGGAAGCATCTAGTGTGGACAGTTTTTCGTTTCTGCCTTTCTGCAGTCAGTGTTGCTTTTCATATCCTTTTGTTCCAGGTTGGAGTAGCCTACATGCACAAATGAGCTGCCCAGCTAAGCAGAGATGCTGCACCTGCCTTCAGGGCTTGTAGACATCACTGCTGATGAGGAAGGAAATGAGTGTTGGACAGAACAGGCCGGAGGGTGATGCAGCACAACTGGCCCTGCTCCTTCTGGCCCAGCTTCTGTGTGTGTAAATCACAGCTAGAGGGAAACACCATGGATTAGACTTTAGGCAGACAAGCATTGCTTGTTGAAATGTGGCATAAACTGGAAGGAGATATGCAAAGGGAAAAGGAACACCAACAACGTGGGATTTTATTTTTACTTTAAATATAAAATGATTTAAGCTTCTGTTTGCCCCCCAGCAATGCTGATAGTGGTTAATTAATGTGGAAAGAAACGGTGCTTTTTTCTGGGTGACCATAAAGTTACTCTGATGAACCCCTTCTAAACCACAATGTCGAAGGAGTTTGGGTTTGCTGCAGGATGTCCTGAGTAGTTATTGACAGTTGTAACACACTGTATGGAAGGGCTGCAGAATTATATTCAACACTTAATGCAAATATTCTGGGCTAACTAATGGAATATTCATTATATTAGAATATTATTTTCATTCATTAGAATAATATTTTCATTATTTCAAATATTCATTAATTAGAGCTACCAGTGTAGGTTACTGAATGAAGCACTTGGACATGTTTTAAGATACACAAAACGTCCCCAAGAAGCTGTTTTGCTACTAATTTTGCTTTGCTCATTGTCAAGTTTTCTCATGTTGTCGTTGCTGAGCTGGATAACTGTCACGGCTGGACGTTAGCAGCTAGTTCTTCACAGCAAGAGCGATTTGCGTTGGCATGGGGTGCCCGGGGAGGTGGTGGAGTCAGCATCCCTGGAGGTGTTTAACAGGAGTGGGCACCCCTAAAGAGGAAGGAGCTTTGCCAAGCGCCCGGGTGCAGTTCCGCGCCGGGCTCCAGCAGGGGGCGACAGTGCCCAAGCCGGGAGAGACTCCGAGCTGCTGGGAGCGGCGAGAAGTGCCCAGGCGAAGCTTTTGGCTTTACTTGGGCACAGCTATTAGGTGAGGCGAAGAGCAGGCTGATATGGCGGCTGAAAATGAGCTGCTGTCCTTGCGGAAGGTTGTCTTGGCTTTTAAGCACAGTTCTCCAGCGCTGGAGTTGTTGATGTGTGTGCCGTGGACACAGCATCTTCTGTAGCTGCTCTAGCCTGTACCCTTGCATCTCAGGGTCCCGCCCTGCTGCCTCTGATGCATGCATGCTCCAGATGTATGCAGGGAGCAGAGTGAGGCTATGCTCACTCATACACCAGCCTGCTGTTTCCCACAGCTGGGAAAGGGGTTAGCACTGGCAGCAGGGACTTTGCCTTTGTACCTCCAAGCATCTGTACGGAGATGCTTGGACTAATTTGCGTGCTGGCCTCCTACCAAGGAGATGCTTCAGGAGCAGGAAATGTGGAAGGCCAAAAGCCTGTGGTTTATTGGGTGTGCTGTATTTTTCTCCTTCCCAGTGCACAACCCTTTCTCCAAGCCCAGGTCCCAGTTATGGACTCTGCTTTCTGATACATGTGTGCAGTAAATTCAACTCAAATTGGAGGACCAATTTCCTTACAGCTGAAGCTCCATTAATTACTGACTGTAAATCACATGAGCTGAGACTATGTTATAATGGCTGAAAAGTAGACATTGTCCATGAGGGGGTGGCAAGACTTGGAGACCCAAGTGGCAATCACTTCAGTTGCTTGAATTGAACAGGTGTGGCAGTTCTTGCTTCATTTTGCTCCCAGCTGTTGGTCCACTCTCACTGCCTAGCCCAGGAAGGTCCCTCCAAATCAAGTGAGACCCAGGAAAACCTGCAGCTCTTTTGGTCCCCAAGGACCAAGGTCCCACAAGGCAATTTGGGCAACTTCATTTAGGTCATTAGCTCCTCTTAAACACCCTGTGGCAGAAGGGAGTGCTGTACACAGGCAATTCTCCCTAAAGTCAGGATTTATTTGTGGCAGTTTGCTTCCTCACATTAGGTTTTATCTTGGTTGTATCTTTTTATGGTTCCCTCCTGATGCAGATTTGTTAGGTGTATCTGATCCCTTTCTTTTTTTGTTGCCTCCTTCATTGCACTAGAGGCTGAACAGTTAATTCTGTGACTCTGTGGAGTGCTGCATTTCACTGCCTGAAGTGCCCTCTTCCACCCCACCCTCACCCCCATTCTGTGGTGCCTGAGCCCTTGGATCACCATCACCATGCAACAGGCCCAAAACTGTACCAGAGAGGGTCTGCTCCTCCTCGGCTGTGCAAGCAGATGCTGTGTGTGTGGAAGCTTCTCAGCTGAGTTTGTATGCAAACAACATACAGCTCCTGACTGCTGATGGCTATCCAACTCCCCAGCTAATTAAAATCTATAAACTGCACTGGCATATGTAATTTAAAAAGAAAAAAAAAAAAAAAAAGCTCTGCTATAGCATGACTCTGCATGCATATTGACTGGAAACAGCACTTGCCAGGAAGGAGAGAAAAAAAGATA
Organism: Eubucco bourcierii; assembly: GCA_013396675.1. Classification (NCBI taxonomy): domain Eukaryota; kingdom Metazoa; phylum Chordata; class Aves; order Piciformes; family Ramphastidae; genus Eubucco; species Eubucco bourcierii. The sequence goes on from VWZE01004269.1 coordinate 69,368, forward strand.
ATTACAGTGAATTTGGATGGTGAGTGATTTTATTTTTTCTGTGGAGTTAAGGGAAAGGACTGTGCAAACATCTCTTACACAGAGGCATCTATCTGCACTGCTCTTTTAGCTGGAGAGGCGAATCAGAGCTGCTGGACCTAGGAATTTGTGTGGGATGTCATGAGAGGAAGCTGCCATTTGTAGCTTTCTCCCTGACAAGCTTTGCTGGAGGGTGGCAACTGAGCCTGCCCCAGCTGGTGAGCTGCTGTGCTTCCCTGGCAGCAGGCAGGAGATGGCACCATTGCTCTTCACCTTCCTCCTCCTCCTCCTCCTGCTGTGCGAGCGAGTGTTCAGTCTGGGGAAGAGGCTCGCTCTGCGACATGGTTGTGCCGTGGCTGCTGGGGACAACCGGTGGTGGAAGCAGGGTTTCCTCCTGGATGTAGGCATTAATGGTTTTGCAACTGCATCCCTGGCTGGGAGTGGCTCTCATCCCCCTCAGGTGTGACAAGTAGAATCACAGAGTGCATTGGCTTGGAAGGAGCTCTCAAGGGTCATCCTGTACAACCCCCCTGCAGCAAGCAGGGACATCTTTCTTGTAAGGGTCCCAGAGCACTGGCACAGGCTCCCCAGAGAGGTTGTGGAGTCTCCTGCTCTGGAGACTTTCCAGACCTGTCTGGATGGATCCCTGTATGACCTGCAGTAGATTATGGTCCTGCTCTGGCAGAGGAGTTGGACTTGATCTATGGAGGTCCCTTCCACCCCCCAGCATTCTGTGATCCCTAACTAGATCAGACTGCTCAGGGCCCCATCAACTTTGATCCTGAATGGAATGGGATGGAGCCTTCACCACATATCTGGCAACCTGCTCCAGTATTTCATCACTCTCATTGTGAAGAGCTTCCTCCTTGTGCCTAACCTGAATCTACCCTGCTCTAGTTTAAAACCAAGCACCTTTGGGGCTATTCCCTATGCTTGGGCATGGGAGGGAAATGGGCTGTGTCCACAGCAAGGCCATCCCTGGCTCTCCCTCTGCTGACCTGATGACAGTATGGTGCTGGTTATGCCTGGTAGCAAGTGCAGTGTCTTGGGGAGAGGGGAAATTTTCTGGCTGCATGCAAACCTTCTGCCTTTGTGTCCTGGGGTTCTTGCATGAAAAGCTCTCATTCCCCTGTGCTGCTTCACAGGTAACAGTTGTGGTGTGTCCTCAGCAAAGAGTTTCCAGTTCAGCCTTGCAATGCCCTGCCTTTGCCAGCCACTTCTCCTGTAATTAGCAGCAGAACTAATCTCGAATCTTCCTTCATCTTCCAGTGGAAGGAGATGTGGCTCTTGCCATCCAGCTCAGTGCTCTTGGAGCAAGCCTCTGGGCTCTGCACCTGCTGAGGTAGTGCTGAATGCAGACAGGGGCTGTGCCTTGCCACTGTGGTGTGTCCCTTCTCCTGGAACAGCCTCCAGAGATGCTGATCTGGTAGCCAGCAGGAGCTGTTTGCCAGTGCAGAGAACCAAGACTGGCACAGTGTCCTGGCAGGGCTGTTCCTCTGCCTCTCCTCCTCCCTCACAGGAGGGTTTGCCAGCTTGCTGAAGCCTGCAGCTGCACCCTGGTGCTGGGCAGTAAGGCTGCTTCCCCACAGGGCAACATGCATGGGGCTGGAAGTGCGGCTGGAGAGAGGCTCCATCCACTGCACCCTGCAGCTTTTCCCTGGGGCTAGCACCAGAGCTGCCTGTCTGAGGAATGAGAATGCTGAACCAGGGCTGTGCCAGCATCTGGAGCAAGTGATGGATGCTTGTGGGGGGCAGGAGCCTGACCCCTTCAGCTCTGCCCCAGCAGATTTCCCTGGGTTGGATGTGGCAGGAGTCTCAATAGCAAATATTGTCAGTGAGTTAGACCCCAGCTGGCACTGCTGTGGCCCTGGGGTGACACACTTGGAGGCTCATTGCTGGTTTTGCATTGCTGCTGCTGAAGGGTCTGGAGAACAACTCTTAAGAGGAGCAGCTGAGGGAACTGGGATTGTTTATTCTGGAGAAGAGGAGGCTGAGGGGAGACCTCATAGCTCTCCACAACTGCCTGAGAGGAGGTTGCAGTGAGGTGGAGATCAGTCTCTTCTCCCTTGTATCAAGTGATAGAACTAGAGGAAATGGCCTGAAGTTGTGCGGGGGGAGGTTTAGGTTGGACATTCAGAACATTTTCTGCAGTGAAGGAGTGGTCAGGTGTTGGCACAGCCTGCCCAGGGAGCTGGTGCAGTCACATTCCCTGGGGATGTTCAGCAAATGTGCAAAAGTGGCACTGTGGGACGTGGTTTAGTGGGCACAGTGGGTTCTGGTCGGCAGTTGGACTTGTTGACCTTAGAGGTCTTTTCCAAGCAAGCCTCTTGCCCACTCAACAAACCACACAAAGGATGGCCATGTCTCAAGCACCTTAACCACAGGGAAAGAGTGAGGTTGCTCAGTTGCTTTGCTGCAGCAGGTTGCTTTGGTGCTGCAGAGTTTTGCCTGTTGTTCGCTGCATCTTCTTCTACCTGCCCGCTCTGGGGGCAGGAATTTTCCCTCTGGCACTCAACCTTTTGGGTGCAATCACTTGTGGGTTTGTTTTTTGTTGTTGTTTGAAAAGAACTCGGTGGGGAAGGGAAAAAGCACAGTTTCAGCCCCTCAGAGGATTGTGTCTTTCATCACCGAGGATGCTGTGTGACTTTATTGCCTTTCTGAGCTCTTTAACACAGCAATAAATGAGCCGTTAAAATATTTTAAAATCAATAAACGTAATAAAGAACCAAGCAAATTACAAAACCACTCCTGATGTTTAGTGATTTGAGAAATAATCATGTCCTCAAGTGAGCACTGAGCCAAGGTGGGGAGGTGCCTGCCTGACCTTGCAGTAGCTGCTGCACCATGGGATGGAGGAGGCAGAACCAGTCTGGATCCCACCCTGGGGGCAAGGCAGGTTGCACAGGTGGCCAATGGGCCTGGGCTGGACTGCGTGGGGGCGTTTGAGTGGGGTGGAAGCCCTGCCCTAGCACCCCTTGCCCAGCTAGGCTGCTGCCAGGCTTTTATTTGGGAGTTTCCCTTTGCTTCGAGCCGAGTTTTCAGCTCAGGCTCCTGAGGAAATCTCTGGAGTGCAGTGCCAGTTCTCAGTGGCTTTACCCAAATTCAGCAGCGTGCATAAAAGCCTGGGGAAGAGCAGAGTGAGAGGGGATCTTCTCAGTGCATGTACACACCTAAGGGTGGAGCTTGTGAGGATGGGGCTGGGCTCTTCTCAGTGGTGGCCAGCGGTAGGGTGAGGGGCAGTGAGTACAAACCAGACACAGAAGGTATCACTTGAGCTGAAGGAGAAACTTCTTCATTTTGAGGGTGTCAGAGCACTGGGACAAGCTGCCCAGAGAGGTTGTGGAGCCTCATTCTCTGGAGATATTCAAAACCCATCTGGATGTGTTCTGTGTGAGTTGCTCTGCATGATCCTGCTCTAGCAGAGGGAGTTGGACTCTGTGATCTTTAGAGGTCCCTTCCAACTCCTCCATCTGCGATGCTGTGATAAACTCAAGGTGACCTCCAGGGATGAACTGGGCAGGGGATTACTGGTGCCTGGTGTGGAGCCTTGGCAGCCTGGGGTTTCCTTGCTTACCCAGGCACTGCTATCTCATTTCTCCTCCACCAGGCAAGTGAGAAGGAGCCAAGGTGTGAGCAAGGAGCAGTGGTGGCTGGGGCTGGAGTCACAGCCCGCCCCCCACCCCTGCTTTCAGAGGTTCATGTGTCTAAATGACTTCTCAGCAGCTGTCCTCCCTGGGGACCAGCTTTCTTGAAAGATGATACCACTCTTCTAATTAAGGTAATTGTTTAAATTCATTCCCTTAAACTGGACTCCATCATAACTTAACCAACTCTATCCACACAAGCATGGGAGGTGGCTGAAGAGGGTCAAGCTGGGTGTCATGAAATGAATTCATCACCCAGAAAGATTTATAAGGGTTAAAAATCCTCTTCAACCGAAATGCCTAATAAAGATGCAGCAAAAAAAACCCCAAAAAACCAACCCACAACAATTGCCTACAGGGCATAACCCAGGCTGGCAGCTGCCCCCAGAGTCCTGCTGCTGCCTTTTGTGCAGCAGTGACTGGTGGGGTGAATGTCAGCCTGGCAGCCAGGTGTTTGCTGCTGGCAGAGAGAAGTGCTCCCAGCCACCCTGGCATGGTCTGCCCAAGTTGCAAATAAGGTTGTACCCACCTAAGCTGTTTTGGGATGTTTCATTTCCTTTCTCACCTAGCCTGACTGCTTTCTGCTTTCGTGGAAATCTGAAGGTAATTGAATGTAATTGTTTAAAGAATTGAGTTATTGATGTTACAAGGTAAAGCTGGAAATGCAGTGACAATCTGGGGGAATTGGTTAGCCTTGGTGGTGGGTGAAGGGGGCTGTGGAGTGTTGTGTGCCATCCTGCTTGCCTGCTGCAGGCTGAGGGAGCTGGGGTTGTTCAGCCTGGAGAAGGCTCCAGGGAGACCTGATGGTGGCCTTCCTGAAGGTGGCCTACAAGAAGGCTGGAGAGGCTTACAAAAGCCTACAGTGATAGGATGAGGAGCAACGGTTTGAAATGAGAGGAGACTTAGATTGGATGTGAGGAACAAGTTCTGCGTCATGAGGATGCTGGAACACTGCAACAGGTTGCCCAGGGAGGTGGCTGAAGCCCCAGCCCCAGAGATGTTCAAGGTGAGGCTGGGCAAGGCTGTGAGCAGCCTGCTCTAGTGCAGGATGCCCCTGCTGACTGCAGAGGGTTGGACTGGATGAGGGTTGGAGGTTGGGCTGGATGACCTTTGGAGGTCCCTTCCAAACCAGACCATTCTATGGTTCTGTGAAGGCTGGGCTGAGGAGCACTGGGTACTTCCCTGCCCAGTGTGTTTGAGTGTCATGGATTTCATGCACCAGTAGCAGAAGACAGAAAACAAAACAGGTGTTCCAATTCTGTGCTGCTGATATGTTTTGGGTTTTTTCCCCCCTACATCTACAGTGTCTGTGAAGTGTAGAGAAATGTAAGTGAAAACAAAACAATACAACAAAGGTATCTTGTTTCTTCTGGATCTACCCAACTTCTGTTGTTGTTCTCCTCCTTCTCCTTCCTTCTTCCTTCTCCTTCTCCTTCTCCTTCTCCTTCTCCTCCTTCTCCTCCTTCTCCTCCTTCTCCTCCTTCTCCTCCTTCTCCTCCTTCTCCTCCTTCTCCTCCTTCTCCTTCTCCTCCTTCTCCTTCTTCTCCTTCTCCTTCTCCTTCTCCTTCTTTAAAGGTACAGCCATGATTTTAAGCAAGAAATAAACCCATGGGCTATCCTCCCACCCTTATTTACAGAATCACAGAATCGCCTAGATTGGAAAAGACACTTTAAGCTCATCAGTCCAATTAGTTATACGTCTTGCAAGTGATAGATGCAGGAGAAAGAAACTAACATTGTAAGTGTTCATACCAATAGGAGCCAGGGCTTTGCTGGTACCCATGCCTGGGAGTAGGGAGGACAAGCACCTTCCCACCAGTGACTGCAAGCAAGGTGAGGTGCCTGGGCTCACCCCACTGCTGCTGTGCAGGTGCTTGTCCTTCTCCCTGCTCCCAGGGCTCTTACGGGTATGAACGGGCCAGGATCTAGGGTTCCTTGTTTTTCCTCTTCTTCCTTGGTAAATATAACAGGCTTAATGCTCATTTCATCTTCTGTGGTGACAAGCTGGAAGTACCTCCCTTAAAAAACCTGTGAAGCCAGGCTAGCAGCAAGCCAGCGTGCAGGGAGCACGAGACCAGACCCAGGAGAACCAGCGGCTGCAGCTGCAAGCCTGTCTGCTGAGGCACTGATGAGCCTGAAAAGAAAGGTGGGGAGCACATTGTAGCTTGTGATAAATCCTGAGCAGCAGGGTATGTGGGCATGTGAAGTGGGCAGCAGGGAGCTGTGCAAGTCTTGCAGAGAACTGTGACAAACCCCTTTGGTGGGACAATTCAATCTAACGCAGTCGCTGGAGCATGGCAGGGTTATGGTGATTGTTATTTATTAGATGTTTTGCAGATTTATTTATTGGTTTGGGTGGTAGCTGCTGCTGGTGCTGTACTACAGCAGACCTGGTGCCTCCTGTGATGAGATGCTGGAAGCACACTGAAAAGCTGCTCCTGCACCCTGCTCCAATGCCAGTGATGTGTCTTGCTGAACGATGGTGTAGATGTGGTGCTGAGTGATGTGGTTTAGTGGTGACCTGGTAGTGCTGGCATAATGGTTGGACTTGACAATCTGTGAGGTCTCTTCCAGCCAAAATGATTCTGTTATTCCTTGATATCATTTGACCATTCCTGCCAAATTATCCACACAGCCTGCTCAGTGTGTTTGTGTACAAGGGGGTGTGGGTGTGGGTACACACTGGGCACATGCCCCTGGCAAAAAGATCCCAAACTCTCTTCCCTTTGATTTCCGTCTAAATGATCCAAAAAAGAAGTGCCTGGTCCTTCCCACCCTGCCGGCATCACATCAGCTCAGCATCGGGCCAGGCTGCTGCAGGAGCGGGACAAAGGGCTGATGCTCTAGCCTGGTTTCCATGGCAACAGAGGAGGGGTAGCGAAACCAGAAATGTTGCAAACACCCCTTCTGCTCGGCACAGCCCAAAGCACCGTGCTGCAAAAGATACCGCTAGCTTTTTTGGGGGGTTTTTTTGGGGTGGGGGGGGAGGTGAGCGGAGTCCAAACGGCTTCACCTTTCAGCTTGTGGAGTTTCTGAAATAAAGAAAAAAAAAAAAATCAAATCAAATGAAAGGCAAAAGTGGCTCTGGGTGTAGCTGGAAAGAGCAGAGGAACCCAACGGGCAGGCCCGGCTTGCTGCGTGGGAAGTGTGTGTGTGTGCTTTAAAAGGCAGTGGTTGGCTGCTGCTCCGGACATGATGTGGTTGAAGCTGTCATCGTAATGGAAATTCATTGCTGTAGCTATGGTAAATCGAGTTTTCTGCCTGTGCTGAATGCATTAGTCTAATGAGATGTTTGCAGCTGGAGAGCTGAGCTGCTGGAGGCTTGCACTGTGCTGAGAGACAGGGAGAAGATGGCTTTGGTTGGGCTCTGTGTGGCTGTGCCGAAAGTCCTCTGCCCTGTGGGTCCCGTTGCCCGGGTTCCCTAAAGGCACTGCTCAGTGCTTTAAGCTAAGCAATAGGTAAGGGCAAAGCATGCTTCTTCTTCTCTGCCTGGTGTTTGTTGTGGAGCCTCGGTGGAGCAGCTCTCCTGCTGCTGTTCCGTGTGGTAACTTCTCCCTTGCAGACTCTCTTCACCAAAGCACACCTTCAGCTGTCCCCGGGAGCAGTGTGTGTGAGGAGAGGGGCAGCAGCAGCTCGGCGAGTGCTGCCGGAGCGGGGCTCTGCCTGTCCCTGCAGCTGGCAGTGTGTCTGCACTAGTTGCTGAAGACTTCTGCCTACAGAGCACTTTGCATGCAGAGCAGCTTTGGGCTTTTCCAGACCTGAACCTGAGCAGGGTATTTTTTTGCTGCCAGGTAAATGCCTCTTCCATTTTAAAAGCAGCTTCTCTAGCACCGTACATAGCAGGCAGTATTTATAGCACACGTTTTGGGCTTTAGGATACTTCACAGAGCAGTGAGTTTAATTAAAAGCTCCTCGTATCTCCAAGCCAGATGCTAAGTTGGATTTCCATCCCTAACTGACAGCCGAAGGGAGCGATGCTCTGCGTCTGCTGTGTTTTGCCTTCGAGACTCACAGGCGCCCTGCTCTGAGTGATGCTGAGGAACAGACTTCAGCAGAGTTGCTTCTGTTTGTCTTTTCAGGTGATTCCAAGGTAACTTTGAGAGAAGAGAGAGCAAGGGGATGGAATGTGTTCCCGTGCCCTGCTAGCCCTGCCAATCCCTCCTGAGCTCTCCGAGCTGCCCCAGCCTGCAGCCCACCGCCCGCTGCCCGAGGGTGAAGCCCTGCGTGCTTGAGTGAGTAAAAGCCTTTGAGACTGGGCACTGCTTCTCTTCCCACGGCTGGAAACGGCTGAGGGCTGCTTTCTGGGCAGAGAGCAGCTGCTCTTGGGTTTGGTGCATGGGAGGCTGGTGGCAGGTGTGTAAAGTTAATCAGGTGAGCTGCAGAAGGAAAGTTGTTGGAATTTTCAGCTTGGAAGGGGGTTTCTGTTTAACCCTGGGTCTGCTTTCAAGGGCTTCTGCAGACACTTTGCTCAGGGACAGAACAAAAGCTTTTCAAACTGAGTAAAGGCATGGTGGGCAATGTAAAGCAGGTAAAGGGGGGTTAAGTGACAAATACATGGAAAGTGTGGAGATGTTGTGAGTTGTGGGAGCAGGGCTGGAGCCTGGAAAGTGTCTTTGTGCTACAGGAGTACTTAGAGCATCCTCCACCACACTGTGCTGCCAGTCCCAGCTCCAGCTAAGCTCTGTCAGCTTGTGGTGTAAATCAGCACAGCTTCCTGGGCTCCAGCCTCATCTGACACCAGCTGAGGACATGGCTTGGAGATTTGCAAGCTGAGGTTTTGTGATCTTACTTAGATGAAGTTGTCTCGCAGGCCTCTCCAGCTGCAGGTGATGTGTTATTTTAATTCAGGTATCACTGATTTTCCAGCTAGGGCACAGAGCCTCTCTGACATCATGGAAGTTATTTGGCTGATGCATGTGTTCTTCAGGTTGGAAAGGCTGGCAGGGGCACAAACTTTTTAATGATGGAGCATGGGAGAAGGACAGGTTAAAAAAAGAAAGAAAGAAAGAAAGAAATCAAGCAACAGAGTAAGTACCTGTGCTGAATTAGATCAGAAATCTGCACAAGGTGTGCCTGGGTACAAATACTTGGCTGATGTAGCACAATATCTCTGATATTTGTTTGTTGGGGTTTTTGTTTGTTTGTTTTTTCTTTTATTGGAGATGTTTAATGAGTACTTTCCTATGCTTTGTGGAAAATAATGGGTAGAAAGAGGTAATTTTCTTTCCTGGACAATCAGTGCCTTGCTCTAGAGGTTTCTCACCTGCTGGGAACATAAGACTACAGGTGCTTGATGGTGTCTGTGGTATCTAGAAAGAGGAAATGGCAGTAGGATGCTTTTTCCCTCAGCTATTCCCTTAGCTCTGTGCTTGACACAAAGTGCTGTGGTTGGTGGTTTGGTTTGGTTTGGTTTGGTTTGGTTTTGATGCATATTAAAAACAAGAAAAAGTTTAAAAGAGAAATTGTAGTGCAACCCATCCTGGTACATGGGTGACAGCCTGAGATTCAAGAGGCTGAGATGTGACCTTACACAGATGTCTCCCCAACACCTTCCCTCTCTTGAGTTTGAGGTGACATTAAACAAAAAGGAAAAGGAAAAAAATAAAAAAAAAAAAAGAGAGAGAGGACATAAGCTGTAGGATGAAGAAGAGGGCTGTGGGACAGTTGACTGTTCACTACTTGAGAAGAGGAGACAGGCAAACCCTGCCTGCTGGGCTCCTGCCTGCTCTCTCATCCAGCCCCTCTGGAATGAGGCAGGTAAACAAGTGGCTTTGCTGTTGGGACATGGGCTGCCCTGGGTGGGAATGTGTCCATCCTCCTCCTCTCTCGACATGCCAGGACCTGGCAGCACCCTCCCAGGCTCTCTCAGCACCCAGCTCTGGTGGGAGCTGACCCAAGCCCTGTAGCAGAAGAGGTTTAGTTGTCTGGCCAACAGAGTCACTTCTCACTGGGCTCTAGTCAGTGGTATCCAGGGGCTCCTTCACTACTGCAGACTGAACTCACACCATGAATTCTAACCAATATTCTTATCATTAGTTTGGGAACATCTGGGGGACTTTAAACTACAGACCCAGGCACACTCTCCACCTGCAAGCAGCAGAGAACCCACACGAGCCTGGCAAGTAAAGCCAAGGCATAAAATCAGAGTTTGGGTAAGAAAGACTTGCAGGAAGCAGTTGGTGAGCAATGATTGCTGTTAAAAACTGAACAGAGCAAAATGCTGAGATTTGACAATGCTGCTGTCAGCAAAGCTCTCTTTTCTCCAGGGGGTTGGAGTTCACTTGCATGAAATATTCACAATGGCACTGTGGTGGTTTTTTAAAAGGAAAACATAACAATGATTTGAAAATTACCCCAAGCCCATAACATCCTGGCCTGCTTCCCTCCCTACAGCTTTAGGGGGGGTGCAAAGGAGGAGTCAGCTTTATTTACATAGGATGCTCCCAGCTGACCATGCAGAGCACTGAGCAGCTGACAGTCACCACTGGTGAACAGTTTACTCCTGCAAAGAAAAATATTCCAGGCTTACCTTAAAGGAAAAGAAAAAAAAACAACCCACAAGTGTATTAATTCTGTCCTAACAAGTTGCATTTTTTTTCCTGTGCAAAGGAAGCAAAATTTTCTCTTTATTTTGCTGGACATTTAAAGTACAAAAAAAAAAAAAAAAAAAAGTCTCATCCAAAACCCTGTGCCAGTGGATTAAAAGTTGCTCTGCCAGGTAGAACCATGAGCTATGGGTGCATTAATGCTGCTGACTGAATTTGCTGTGGGCTAATAAAACTGAAAATAACTTTTAAGCTGAGCAAACTTCTTTGCAGCAAGTTTTCCTGTGGCTGAGGAGGAAGGAATTGATGAAAAGAAAGGCTGATGTTCACTGGAGGTGGGGGTTAAAACTTACTAATGAAACAGCTAAACTTCTCATGTGCCTTTTAAAAAAACCCAAATCATTATTATGACTAATAATAAAACCTTACAAAGGTGATGAAACTGGAAGTACATTTAGATTGACTCCCTTTAGGAGCTAGTGTAAAGAATATGAAGAATAAAAAGAATTGCCCAGAGGAGTCTGGATGTGTAATTATGCTCTGCTGAAGGATGAGTAATTGCTCTTCAACTCAACAGTTTGCCAGTGCCCTGTCGTTGGTCCTGATCCCATCTTCAGAGGCGATTCCCATTGTGCAGCAGAAATGGTGCTACAAATGCCAACCTGTTGCTCCCTGCCTGTCTGAGGTCAGTTTGGGTGTGGGGTGCCAAGGATGGGATTTCCTTTCCATTCCTGGTCCTGGTCAGCAGCAGGGCCAGGAGTGTGGCTCTGGTTTCCTCTTACTTGGCACGTCAGACTCATCAAAGCTTTCTCAGGGGGCAGCTGTTGCTCTGGTCACGTTGGGGATTCATACACCTGGCACCCCAGGAGTGTTCCTGGGTGTTTTGGTGATGTATGACAAGTGTGGCTGAGATGGACACCCAGGATCGTGCACTACAGCACCCTGGGTGCTTTGGCTCCTTGCAGGGTGCCTGCTCCTGCCTGCACCACAGCACACACAGACCCTTGGTGCACACACAGCTCTGCTAGGGCAGCAGGGCAAGGGGTTACACTTAGCACAGAGCAGGAGAAAGCTTATTCTTCCATTTACCCTGCCTCGCTATGTGCATAGTAGCCATCTTCCTACTAGCACCCTGCAGGTCCAGGTCCCACCCTGGGAGATGAGCATCTGGCTGAGGGCACCCCCAGCTCTACCCCAAGTGCATGCCAGTACAGGTTTGCTTCCCTCTGCATCTGGAAGTGGCACTGCACCCAGCAGTGCCTGCCTCAGCACAGGGGGCACAGGGCTTCCCCCTGCTGCCCGGAGGAAACCTGCATAGCATTTATCTCCTGGTTTCCTCTGGCAGCCTCCACCTATTTCCCTGTAAAGGCTGCCTGAGAGATGTGCTGAGTAACTGCCTCTTACGGCTCGGTAAATACTTGAATTTATTTGCATATTAAGCCAGCCACGTTTACATTGTGCTGCCTAAATGCAGCAGCACGAAATACTGCTCCGAGGAGGCTGGGGGCCCATTAATGTGCTGAGGATTTATGTGAACGACTGCCTTTAACATTAATGGAAGTTATCTACACAAATCTCCTTGCAAGGGAGGGGGGAACCAGACTGTAATGTATGTAAGGACACATTGCTCACTGCCCTGTAGCCGCTGGAGAGGCTGCAGAGTGATCCCAAGCACTGCTCTGCTGCTGGGGCTCCTTCATAGAATCATAGAACAGCAAGGTTGGAAGGGATCTCAAAGATCATCCAGTTCTCCCCAAAATGGGGGAAGGGAGGGTGTGGGTCACAGCCCAGCTGGTGCACGCTCAGAGGTGGCTGCAGCGAGGGAGAGAAGTTTTGCAGGGCTGACTCCTTGGTGAAGCACTTGGCAGAAGGGGCAGCTGTGCTGGGTGGGATGCAGGAGCTGGGAGCAGACAGGTTGCTCTGTCCTTTGGCAGCTCCTGGGGCAGCTGGAAGAAGCCAGCTCATGGTTTTCCCTCTTCCCCACCTGAAGCCTTGCTGCGAGCCCCCGTGCAGGGGGGGCTTTCAGGAGGGCTTGCACTGACCTTTCTGGTTTCATCAGGCTTGGGTCTCCTGCCACTTACCCTCTCAAGTGGTCATATCAGGTAGCAGCATGGCATGGGTTCTACCCATGCATCAAATTGTGTGTCCCTTCCTCCTCAGTGGACATCTCTGCTGCAGCACTGGGAGCTTCACTGCTGGCTGCCTGCAGCTCTCAGGGGCTGCTTGCCTGACCATGCCAATCGTAGAGGCATAGAATGGTAAGGTTGGAAGGGACCTCAAAGCTCATCTAATTCCAACTCCCTGTCATAGGCAGGGACACCTTCCACTAGTACAGGTCACTCAAGGCTTCGTTCAACCTGGCCTTGAACACCTCCAGGGAGGTTGTGGAGCACAGAATCACTCAATGTGATCTTCACATTCTGTGATTCTGTGCTCCACAACCTCCCTGGGCAACCTGTGCCAGTGTCTCACTACCCTCACTGGAAAGAACTTCCTCCTAACATCCAGTCTAAATCTCTTCTCTGCCGGTTCAAACCCATTCCCCTTGTCCTGGCATTACAAGACCTTGTCACTAGTCTCTCTCCAGCTTTCCTGTAGCCCCCTTCAGATACTGGAAGGCTACTCCAAGCTCTCCTGGAAGCCTTCTCTTCTCCAGGCTGCAGAGCCCCAACTCTCAGCCTGTCCTCAGAGCAGAGCTGCTGCAGCCCTCTGAGCATCTTGGTGGCCTCCTCTGGACTGGCTCCAACACTTCCATGTCCTTCCTGTGCTGGGGGCTCCAGAACTGCACACAGGGCTCCAGGTGGGGTCTGAGGAGAGCAGAGCAAAGGGGCACAATCCCCTCCCTTGCCCTGCTGCCCACACTGCTCTTGCTGCAGCCCAGCACACAGTTGCTGTCTGGGCTGCACTCACACTGCAGGCTCATGTTGAGCTTTTCAGCACCCCAGACCCCCAGGTCCTGTTCCTGAGGGCTGCTCTCAGCCATTCATCACCCAGCCTGGAGTTGTGCTTGCAGTCCTCTGGGAGAGGCTGGCTTTGAGCTGTGTGCTACTGAAGGAGACTCCTGGGAGAAAGCTTCAACTTCAGGGACATTTTTAATATCAGAGATGGTAAAATTCCTGCAGTCTCAGGTGTTTCACCACTGACATTAGAATTACCTGCCAATTGCTACCCATGATTTCTAATGAAATGAGGTTATTAAACTGGGAGGCAATATTGCAAAACTTATGACTGATCTCTCATCCTTACCCATTCCTTTTCCACAATTAGCAGTGGCAGCCTCTGTTGGCAGCAGGGATGGACACTGAGCTGGCAAAGGAACTCAATTACTTGTCATTGCTGAAAAGAAAGATCTGCTCAAGTGAGATCCCTTTAACCTCCTGGCAGGGCTTAGAGTGTGTGCAGCAAGAATGTCTGTCCTGGGGAGGGCTGATGCAGGTGTTTGTCTGCCTGGGCAGGCAAGAGGCTGTGGTCATGCTGAGGAGGATGATGCCAAGGTCATGGAGCATGTTCAGAGAAGAGCAAGGAAGATGGTGAAGGGTCTGGAGAGCAGGTCTGGTGAGGAGCAGCTGAGGGAACTGGGGATGTTCAGTCTGGAGAAGAGGAGGCTGAGGGGAGACCTGGCTCTCTACAGCTCCCTTCAGGTTGTAGCAAGATGGGTGTTGGTCTCTGCTCTTGAGTACCAGGTGATGGGATGAGAGGAAATGGCCTGAAGCTGTGCCAGGGGAGGTTTGGGTTGGATATTAGGAAAAAATTTCTTTCCTGAAAGAATGGTCAGGGGTTGGAACAGGCTGGAAGAGGCTACCCAGGGAGGTGGTGGAGTCACCATCCCTGCACAGATTTAAAAGACAGGTAGATGGGGTGCTGGGGGACATGGCTTAGTGGGGGACTTGGCAGCACTGGGTTAAAGATTTGACTTCATGATCTTAAGGGTCTTTTCCAAGCGAGACAGAGCTGTGATTCTGTGGCTGTGTGTTGCTTTTCTGGTGATTCCAGATACTGGGAGAGTCCTCAGACACTTGGCAGCTCCTGCAGCCCCCTATTCCCCCTGAGCATGCCAGCCTCAGTGCTAAACCAGAACATGATGCAGTGGGTGTCTCTTCTCAGGCACAGGCTGGGCATGGAGACATTTCTTCCTTGGCAGCCCCAAGTATTTCCCTAGAGCTGTGAGGAGTTGTCTGCTGCTGGAATTGTCATCCCAGTTAGTCAGAAGAGATGTAGCTGGGAACAGAAGACACTGCCACTGCTAGAAGCCTCTTGCCAATTTTGTGATACAGGCCTAGAAAACATGAAAACAGTGACAGCTTGAGAAGCAGCAAACAGCTCTGTGTGCTGTGGGGAGAAATCACTGTGTGCAGGGCTGAGCAGGCAGTATCAGCTCTTCTCTGGTCCCACAGAGCACTGCTCTGGAGGCTTAAGCTGGACTGCAAGAACATCCATGGCTTCTGCTAGTGCTCTGTGTTGCTCTCACCGATTAGTGCCAAAATTACATGGGGACCAACCCCTGTGATTATTTTCTATATAATAAATTGCACCAGCATAGGTTGGGAATGATCTGCTGGGGAGCAGCCCTGTGGAGAGGTACCTGGGAGTGCTGGTGGAGAACATCCATGGGCAGCAATGTGCCCTTGGGGTCAAGAGGCCAATGGGATCCTGGGGGGCATTAAGAAGAGTGTGTCCAGCAGAGCAAGGGAGGTTCTCCTGCCCCTCTGCTCTGCCCTGGGGAGACCTCACCTTGAATACTGCCTTCAGTTTTGGGCTCCCCAGGTTAAGAAGGACAGGGATCTGCTGGAGAGGGTCCAGCAGAGGGCTACGAGGATGATGAGGGGACTGAGCACTGCTGGTGAGGGGAGGCTGAGGGACCTGAGGCTGCTTAGTCTGGAGAAGACTGAGAGGGGATTTAATCAATGTTTATAAATATCTGAGGGCTGAGGGGCAGGAGGTGGGGGGGCAGGCTCTGCTCACTTGCTCCCTGCCATAGGACAAGGAGCAATGGATGGAAACTGCAGCACAGGAGGTTCCAGCTCAACACCAGGGGCAACTTCTTGACTGGAAGGGTCCCAGAGCACTGGCACAGGCTCCCCAGAGAGGTTGTGGAGTCTCCTTCTCTGGAGCCTTTCCAGGCCTGTCTGGATGTGTTCCTGTGTGCCCTGAGCTGGATTGTCTGGTCCTGCTGTGGCAGGGGGGTTGGACTGGATGAGCTCTTTGGGTCCCTTCCAACCCCTGACATCCTGTGAGCCTGTGATCCAGAACAAGCCTGAAAACTTTGTGTTAGCTGCCCTCAGAGCTGGTTTGGAATTGTGCCTTCTACTGAGAGGCACAAAACGACCCAGAGTGCATTCAATGGGACCTTTCATCTGGGAGGTGTGGGTTTTTTTTAGGGAGCAGCAGAAGCTGACACTCAGTCAGGATCATTTTGCAGACCCTCTAGCCTGAGGTGTGCAGGTGGTGACACACAAACCAGCTGCTGCAGTTTGGGTCTGCATGTTGTGTTTTCAGGTGGCGAGAACAGGGCTGTTGCCAAAGACAGTGTTAAAACCATCTAGAAAAGAGGAAAATAGGGGGTGTTGGAAGGGGAAACAAATCAAAACTGCTCTGAAAATGTGAAAGTTGTATGTTTATTTAGAAAATTAATTACAGATGTAATCAAACAGGGGCAAACTTTACTCCCCTGGGGGCTGCGTGCCAGCCCCCGGTTAGCAAAGCTTTGCTCCCTGCTCACNGGAGGTTTGGGTTGGATATTAGGAAAAAATTTCTTTCCTGAAAGAATGGTCAGGGGTTGGAACAGGCTGGAAGAGGCTACCCAGGGAGGTGGTGGAGTCACCATCCCTGCACAGATTTAAAAGACAGGTAGATGGGGTGCTGGGGGACATGGCTTAGTGGGGGACTTGGCAGCACTGGGTTAAAGATTTGACTTCATGATCTTAAGGGTCTTTTCCAAGCGAGACAGAGCTGTGATTCTGTGGCTGTGTGTTGCTTTTCTGGTGATTCCAGATACTGGGAGAGTCCTCAGACACTTGGCAGCTCCTGCAGCCCCCTATTCCCCCTGAGCATGCCAGCCTCAGTGCTAAACCAGAACATGATGCAGTGGGTGTCTCTTCTCAGGCACAGGCTGGGCATGGAGACATTTCTTCCTTGGCAGCCCCAAGTATTTCCCTAGAGCTGTGAGAAGTTGTCTGCTGCTGGAATTGTCATCCCAGTTAGTCAGAAGAGATGTAACTGGGAACAGAAGACACTGCCACTGCTAGAAGCCTCTTGCCAATTTTGTGATACAGGCCTAGAAAACATGAAAACAGTGACAGCTTGAGAAGCAGCAAACAGCTCTGTGTGCTGTGGGGAGAAATCACTGTGTGCAGGGCTGAGCAGGCAGTATCAGCTCTTCTCTGGTCCCACAGAGCACTGCTCTGGAGGCTTAAGCTGGACTGCAAGAACATCCATGGCTTCTGCTAGTGCTCTGTGTTGCTCTCACCGATTAGTGCCAAAATTACATGGGGACCAACCCCTGTGATTATTTTCTATATAATAAATTGCACCAGCATAGGTTGGGAATGATCTGCTGGGGAGCAGCCCTGTGGAGAGGTACCTGGGAGTGCTGGTGGAGAACATCCATGGGCAGCAATGTGCCCTTGGGGTCAAGAGGCCAATGGGATCCTGGGGGGCATTAAGAAGAGTGTGTCCAGCAGAGCAAGGGAGGTTCTCCTGCCCCTCTGCTCTGCCCTGGGGAGACCTCACCTTGAATACTGCCTTCAGTTTTGGGCTCCCCAGGTTAAGAAGGACAGGGATCTGCTGGAGAGGGTCCAGCAGAGGGCTACGAGGATGATGAGGGGACTGAGCACTGCTGGTGAGGGGAGGCTGAGGGACCTGAGGCTGCTTAGTCTGGAGAAGACTGAGAGGGGATTTAATCAATGTTTATAAATATCTGAGGGCTGAGGGGCAGGAGGTGGGGGGGCAGGCTCTGCTCACTTGCTCCCTGCCATAGGACAAGGAGCAATGGATGGAAACTGCAGCACAGGAGGTTCCAGCTCAACACCAGGGGCAACTTCTTGACTGGAAGGGTCCCAGAGCACTGGCACAGGCTCCCCAGAGAGGTTGTGGAGTCTCCTTCTCTGGAGCCTTTCCAGGCCTGTCTGGATGTGTTCCTGTGTGCCCTGAGCTGGATTGTCTGGTCCTGCTGTGGCAGGGGGGTTGGACTGGATGAGCTCTTTGGGTCCCTTCCAACCCCTGACATCCTGTGAGCCTGTGATCCAGAACAAGCCTGAAAACTTTGTGTTAGCTGCCCTCAGAGCTGGTTTGGAATTGTGCCTTCTACTGAGAGGCACAAAACGACCCAGAGTGCATTCAATGGGACCTTTCATCTGGGAGGTGTGGGTTTTTTTTAGGGAGCAGCAGAAGCTGACACTCAGTCAGGATCATTTTGCAGACCCTCTAGCCTGAGGTGTGCAGGTGGTGACACACAAACCAGCTGCTGCAGTTTGGGTCTGCATGTTGTGTTTTCAGGTGGCGAGAACAGGGCTGTTGCCAAAGACAGTGTTAAAACCATCTAGAAAAGAGGAAAATAGGGGGTGTTGGAAGGGGAAACAAATCAAAACTGCTCTGAAAATGTGAAAGTTGTATGTTTATTTAGAAAATTAATTACAGATGTAATCAAACAGGGGCAAACTTTACTCCCCTGGGGGCTGCGTGCCAGCCCCCGGTTAGCAAAGCTTTGCTCCCTGCTCACAATGAGTATCTCCTTGCTAACTTGCCACGTGATGCTCCCACTGCTCAGGCTTAAGTCTGGGATATTTTGCAGTCTCCAAGCAAGTTTTTTTATGTTGTTGTTCCAGATGTGTCTGCTCTGCCTTTTGAGAACCAACCTGTAGCTTCCCACAAAGACAGATTCAGCAGGCAGGCAGGTAGCGAGCCTGCGAGCAGCCAGAGTTTGCCTGCCCAGAGAGGGGGGTGCCAGGGGCAAATCACAGTTGGTGGCCTGAAACACCACCAACAACCTCTGCCAGCCTGCCCAGAGGGCACTTGGGCATCAGAGTGTTATTTCTGGAGTGGGAAATGGTGGCAAGGGGGTGACTGCCTCATTCCCAAGCAGACTGTAGCATGGCATGCACCAGGTTTTCTTAAGGATTAAATGCACATCCTGCTATTGATGCTGTCCAGTTGGAAGGTTACAGTGTGGTTTGCATGGGAACTTACCTCCTGTGTGTGCAAGGGAAGGCTTTGAGTATAGAGTCATAGAACCACAGAGTCATAGAATCAGTCAGAGCTGGAAGGGACCACAGGGAGCATCCAGTTCCAACCTCCCCTGCCATGGGCAGGGACACCTCACACTAGATCAGGCTGCTCACAACCTCATCCAGCCTGGCCTTAAACACCAACAGGGATGAGGCTTCCACCACCTTCTTGGGCAACCCCTGCCAGGCTCTCACCACCCTCATGCTGAACAACTTCTTCCTAACATCCAGGCTGACTCTACTCATTTACTCATTTCTAGTTTGGTTCCATTCCTCCCAGTCCTATCACTGTCTGAATGTATGTATATATGAACATATGTGTATATATTTTATATATATATCTATATATATATCTCTATATCTATCTATATCTCCATCACCTCCCTGGGCAACCCATTCCAGGCTCTCAACACCCTCATGATGAACAACTTCTTCCTAACATCCAGTTTGAATCTACCCATTTCTAGCCTAGCTCCATTCTCCCCAGTCCTATCACTACCTGACAGCCTAAGAAGTCCCTCTCCAGCATTCTTGTATCCCCTTCAGATACTGAAAGGCCATCTTCAGAAGCTGTAGTCTAAAGACAGATACATAAGAACTCCTCCACTCCATGCCAGATAAAAAGGATGAATCTTTTATAAGTATTATTTCTCAAAATGTAATATAAAAGTGCAGCAGCTCCCTGAGGAGCCAGGATAACTTTATATGAGGACTGTATGAAATTCCTGCCCTCTAAGCAAAGTTATTTCCCTGCTGACTTTTGTAATATTGCTTCTTTGGATTTAAGGGGTTAATTTATTTCCTGGGACAAACAAAACCCCCCAAACATAATAAAACAAAACAAAACAAAAAGAAAACAAACCACAGAACCAAAACAAAAGCAACCTGTGGTAGGAGTCTCTGCTGGTATGCACTGGCCTGTTAAGTGTGGTGGTGGTGGTGGAGAGAAATTATCCCAGAGGCAGTGGCTGTCTGGTGAGAGAAAGGGAGGAGTGTGGTGTGATGGAGGAGCAAAGGGACCAGACAAGGGTGCTGAGCCCCTCGAGGGTCCCCAGCACAGCATCCCATTTGTCTGGGATAGGAGGAATAGTGGAGTGCTGCTTTGGTGCTCAGACTGCCTGGAGAGGACATTTTAATGAGAAAGGGAGGTGCCCCAAATGGGCACAACAGCCCTGGGGATTTCACAGCATCCTCCTTGGACTCCTCCATGCAACTCTCCCAAGGCACTGGGATGTTGCCACGTGGATGCAAGCTGTGCTGCACTCCTGGTCTCCAGAGACAGACATTAGCCCTGCTCTTCTGGAGGCTGGATGAGGCACTTAGTGCCATGGGTTAGTTAATTAGAAGGGTTAGGTGATAGGTTGGACTCCATGGTCCTAGAGGTCTTTTCCAACCTGGTTCATTCTGTGTTTCTTTAGTAATAAAGGAGTAGTTAGAGAGACTCTTGCTTGGTCCTGAGCATGACAGGGACTGGAATTTCATGCTCCTGTGTGCTGGGCCCCAGCACTGGTCAGACTCTGCCTCTCTTGTTCCTTTCTATCTCTTCCACCTTGATGCAGGCTCTTTCACTGTTTCCCAACAGGAGTTTTGTTGCATTCTGTCATACACTGCAAAATGTCCACAGGAAAAATGGAGAAATTTTATACCTTGTGTTTTCCAAAAGTTCCCAGCCAGGTCTCAGTGCAGTGTGCAGCAGGCAAGCAGGATAAGCACCCCAAATCCTTGCACATCTGCTTATTTGTATCACATTGGTGACACTTTCTCTCTGCCCTTTCTGTTTGCTTTCCTCCACCACCTTCACAAAATCGTATACAAAATCCTCCTTCAACTTGCCCTGTCCCAAATGCATCCCAGAGAGATTCCTTGTGGTAAGAGGGCTCAGACAGGATCTAGAAAAATGAGAAGTGGGAGGGAATTGCCTCTTCTCCCTGCTCATCTCCCACTGTCTGACTTGACAACAAAGACTCACACACAGATTGTGTTGAGCTTTGCCAAGTTAGGCATCTGCTCCTCCTTCCTGCTAGGTGCTTTAGTGGCCATGGTGGTGTTGGGCTTGAGCTCAGAGGGCTTTTTGAACCTGAATGTTTCTATGATTCTGTGATTCTATAAATGCAACCTTTTTTTTCCTGCAGTAAAGGCAATGTGTAGCTGCTTCTGGAAAGCACTGGAAATTGCTTACAATTATGGAATAGCTTGGGTCAGAGGAGACCTTTAAAGGCCCATGCAGTGCTCAGAGATATACTCAACAAGGTCAGGTTACTCAGAGCCCCATCCAACCTGATCCTGAATGCTGCCAGGGATGGAGTATCCTTCTTTAAATTGAGTTAGCAGCCTCTGTAAGGTTTATTTCATCTATGGTATACACTGGATGAACATGGCCCATAAATGTAAAAGCTATGAAAAACTGGGGGGGGAAGCAAGGAATTATAAAATAAGAGGCCAGATTATTGCCAGACAAGTGAGAGGGGGAAAAAAAATAAAATATGAGTATTAGCCAATTAGAGACTCAGCTGGAGAAGTGAAATGGCTATAATATAAATGCTGCTCATTTCACATTCATCTGTTCCAAATCTTTGCCCCTGACAATTTAACAGGGGGCAGAAAGGCCTCGTGGCTCGTGGCTGATGAAAGCCTCCGGCTTGTGTGCCACCAGAAGAAAGTAGCTGCCTTCAAAAGAGAAGTTGGTGCTGCCTTTGCTGGCCCGAAGGCTGCCGATAAATAAGGTACTGCTTTGTGTGCCCAGAGTTCAAGGAGGCTGAGCTTGTTAACTGTGCAAGTTCCCTGGTAACACAGTTAATGGCAGGAGGGGAGCTCGGGGAAGCAACCTGTGGATTCCACTGGCCAAGTGTGTGATCAGGAGTGAGGGCATTAGCAGCCAGCACCTCCTCTGCTGCCTGTGTGAATCAGGACCTGCTAGGGTAGAAAGCCCAGTTTGAA
The DNA here is from genome assembly GCA_013396675.1 of Eubucco bourcierii. Taxonomy (NCBI): domain Eukaryota; kingdom Metazoa; phylum Chordata; class Aves; order Piciformes; family Ramphastidae; genus Eubucco; species Eubucco bourcierii. The sequence continues at coordinate 90,734 of VWZE01004269.1, forward strand.
TTTAATTGCTGCTTCAGCAGCACAGCCTCGTTTGCCAGGTTGCAGCCCTAGCAGGGCTCCAGGCACTCCTGTGTTGACAGAAATATTTGCTTCAGTGTCATCTAATTAATTAACAGCAGACCCCTGAGGATCTTCACATCCCCAGCGTTTGGGGGTTGAGCTGGGGAAATGGGAGTTGGACGATCTTGGTGTTGGAAGTCCTGTCTGGAAATTCAGAGGGAAAAGAGTTGCTGTGCTTTGCACTGCAGTTCTCCCACTTGCTGCAAAAGTCATTTGGTCCCAAGGCTGCAGATGGCCAGAGGCAGAGCAGCAGGGAAGCAGCTGGAGGGCCTGTGGGATGGAGCTGCAGCTGAGTGCAGCTGGGAAGCAATCAGCCCTCCAGCGCTCCTGGCTGCAGCCAGGGGGATGCGGCTGCAGGATGCAGCATCTCACCAGCCCCTTGAGCAGGAGGCTAGCAGGCTGCAGGGGCAATGGAGGGAGGAGTGACACCCTCTGGAAAATCTGCAGCCTGGCAGTGCTGAGGGGAGGACTCTTGGGTGAGGTGAGGAGGTGAAGTTGGAGGCAGGCTGATAGGAAGGCTCTGCAAGCAGGGATTGCAAGGCTGTAGGCATAACTACTCCTGTAGCAAATACCAAACTGACAAGACTCAGCCCTTGGCCTCAGCTCTGCATCCTGCTTTTCCAAGCTTGCAGAAGGTTTGCACGGGCCAGGTCCTGGACCCCTTCACCAACAGTCCACTACATTTTACCACCCTGAGGATTTCAGGGCAGGGAGGTTTAAGAGGCTTTTAAAAGCAAATTGTAACAGTACCTGTCTACGTTTAGCCCATAGATGGGACTGAACCCTAGCAGTTGCTCTGTCACCCAATGACCCCTCCCCAACAGGGAAGGGTGACTGGGGGAAGGAGAGGAGGCTGAAATGAAAACGGATTTAATGCAACAGCTGAATTAATAGCAATGTCAATACAAAACAAAGTTATACTCAGCCCAGCAGTCACACTAAACAGGGAGGCTTTCCTCAAGAGCAGAAGGAAGAGGAGCAGAAGGAAGAAGAGCAGAAGATAAGCTCAGTGAAGATCCCAGGCAGGAGGCCCCCTCTCTCCTCAACAAGTTGCCCCTTTGTGCAGAGTGTGATGCTGATGCTCTGGGATGCAACTGTAACCAGATCCACTCAGCTGTCCTGGCTGACTGAGAGCTGCTGGTGGTTTGCAGCCCATGCCTGGGCTGGGATTCCCTCCCAGCTGAGCCAGGACACATAGCTAAATGCTGAGACAGGAGGTTTCATGGTAGTGAGAGAAGGGACTCAGGTTGTTTTGCTGGTACTTTGTCTTGCAAACTGTAAAACTCAGTCTGAGGCAAAGACCTGCCAGAGGACCTCTATCCTCTCCTGCAGCTCGCTAAGGCTGGAGCCCAATTCCAGCCACGTTTTAGCTCTGTTTCTCTGCAATGCAGCCATGCACATAAGGGAGGGAAAAGCAAAGAATTGCCTTTGCTTTCTCCTTTTTTTCCTGCACACTTGGCTTGCCCACCTCAGCAGAGTGACCCCTGCCACTCCCTGGCCTCCTTGCATCCATTTCTCACATCCTTCCCTTTGCTGCTCCACCTGTGCCCGCTCGCCATGGAGCTTCATTGCCTCAATCCCCTGCCACAGGCTGCTCACCTGCAGCAAAAACGTCAGGCCAAATGAAGGAAGGGAAGCCCAGGGGGCGAGACTGGCCTCAGCTGCTCCTGGGGGCCCCATTCTTGCCAGGGTTTTCAAGTTCTTCCGGCTCATTAAGCAAAGCTGAGCAGGAGAAGGCAGGCTGCGACTGCTCTACCTGCTGTCACCAGGGTGCTATCCTTCAAAGGAACACCTCCTCAAGGACAGCACTGCCACTGCTGCTGAATTTAGCTTAAAACAAGAGGAGAAAAACAATCAGGCTGTGAGAGGAACTATTTTTGCTTTCTTTTGCTCATAATAACGAAGAGAAGAGCAGACACCATCGGTATTTATTTTGTGGTCTGGATTTTGAAGGGTCCTCCCAGCTTCCTGCCCCTTCATTAAGGCATTCAGGTGGTGAGAGGGAGAAGAGGGCAGGGTACTGCAGTGGGCACTGCTTGTGTAGGG
>VWZE01004269.1:94240-111032 GCA_013396675.1 Eubucco bourcierii
TCCTCGCTTCCATTCTCTATAAGCCTTCTTCTTGCTTTTGAGTGTATCCAGGAGCTCTCTATTCATCCATGCAGGCCTCCTGGCATTCTTACCTGCCTTAAGTCTCCTTCTGATGAGGATCTGCCACTTGTGAACCTGGAAGGGCAGCAAAACACCCCTGGTAGAAGGCATTCTTGATTTCCTGCTCAGTGGGACATGGTTTGCTCAGTGCTTTCCAGGGCTCATGAAGAAGCCTTCAACTGTCCCCACTTTTTTTTTCTTTTTTTCTTTTCTTTTCTTTTTTCCCCACAGAAATTGTCTTGTGGTGGTTGTTTGGATATGTGTTTTATGTAGAAATTCTCTTTCAGGAGTCAAAAGTGGTGGTTGGGCTATGTTTTATGTAGAAGTTCTCTTTCTGGGGTCAGAAGTGGTGGTTGGGCTATGAGTTTTATGTAGAAGTTCTCTTTCTGGGGTCAGAAGTGGTGGTTGGGATATGAGTTTTATGTAGAAATTCTTATTCTGGGGTAAGAAGTGGTGATTTGGATATGTGGTTTTGGTAGAAATTCTCTTCCTAGGGTCAAAAGTGGTGGTTGGGATATGAGTTTTATGTAGAAATTCTTATTCTGGGGTAAGAAGTGGTGATTTGGATATGTGGTTTTGGTAGAAATTCTCTTCCTAGGGTCAAAAGTGGTGGTTGGGATATGAGTTTTATGTAGAAATTCTCTTTCTGGGGTCAAAAGTGGTGGTTGATAGATGGGGTTTTGGTAGAAGTCCTCTTCCTGGGGTCAAAATGGGCAAGAAAATCCCTCTGAGAAGCAGTTTCTCATTTAAATCCCAAATGAAATAAGCAAGAAAGGAGAAAAAAATCTTTGCAATTATCTGTGGAAGAACTTCACAGCAGGGCCAAAAATCATCCTGACCTTTCTTTGAGTGAAATGAGTGCTCCCCGTGCAATGCCATCAGGCAGCCACATCCAGGCATGAGGAGAATATTGATTAAATGCTTTTATTAGCAGAAATTCCCACTGCCTGCTTCACCAAACACCTTTCATGTACTGTGTGGTGCTTCCTTGCTAGCTGTGATATGGAGAGATGTGTAGTGCCTCATGTTGCTGAGCATCACCCAAGAGGAGCAGGCAGGTGTAAAGCTTTGCTTCCAGATCAAGCAATGCTTCTCATTTTGATCACCCACTCCACATGCCAGCCTCTCCAAGCGGTCACAGTCAAAATGCTGCCCTGCTGTGCACAGAGAAGGAAAAATAGACCTGTTACTGGCTGAAAAATGTACCCTCCCTCCCATTTAATAACCTGCTACTCCCCTACAGAGTGCCCTTTGCTGAGCAACAGCCGAAAGAGAATCACAGCATCAGTCAGGGTTGGAAAGGACCACAAGGATCATCCAGTTCCAACCTCCCTGCCACCCCCAGAGACACCTTACACTAGATCAGACTGGCCACAGCCTCATCCAGCCTGGCCTTAAACACATCCAGGGATCAGGCTTCCACCACCTCCCTGGGCAACCCCTTCCAGGCTCTCACCATCCTCATGATGAAGAACTTCTTCCTAGAATCCAGTCTGAATCTCCCCATTTCTACCTTGGTTCCATTCTCCCCAGTCCTATCACTACCTGACAGCCTGAAGTCCCTACTCAGCTTTCTTGTAGCCCCCTTAAGATACTGAAAGGTCACAATAAGGTCACCTGGGAGCCTTCTCCTCTCCAAACTGAACAGCCCAAACTCCCTCACTCTCTCCTCATAGGAGAGGTTTCCACCTTTTCCACTCCTGGCTGTTGGGTTTGCAGGTCTGGGACACACGAAGCAGGAGGCAAGGCTGTAAGTGCTGGCAGGGATGCCTGTGTCAGAGTCCTTCTGCAGCTGAGGCTGGGAGTGAAGGGCATTCCCCTTCAGCTGCTGTGAGATGGGCACATTGTCTGCTCAGCTGCAGCAGAGGAAATGGCCTCAAGCCAGGGGAGCTTTAGGTTGGATGTTAGCAAAAACGTTTTTAGTGAAAGAGTGGTCAGGCACTGGAGCAGGCTGCCCTGGAGTCGACATCCCTGGAGGTGTAGATGTGGTGTTTCTGGACATGATTTAGTGGGCATGGTGGTGTTGGGTTGATCACAGAATCACAGAAACAGGTTGGAAAAGCCCCTGGGGATCACCAGCTCCAACCCATGTCCCTACTCTGCAGGGTTCACCCCTAAATCATACACCCAAGCACCACATCCAAATGACTTTTAAGCACACCCAGGGTGGGTGACTCCAGCACCTCTCTGGGCAGCTCTTTCCAGTCCCTGACCACTCTCTCCCTGAAAAACTTTTTCCTAATGTCCAATCTAAACCTGCTCAGTGGCAGCTTGAGGCCATTCCCTCTTGTTCTGTCACTAATTACCTGTGAGAAGAGACCAGCACCAACCTCTCCACAACATCCTTGGCTGGACTTGATGATCTTAGAGGCCTCCTCCAGCCTTAATGACTCCATGACTGCATTTTTGCAACACTCTTTGGCTCAAGGCACAAGGAACTTGTCCCTTCCCTATGCATCATGCCTGTGCCAGTCCAAACATGGCTTTGCATGAGCTCTGGTGTAAACCAAGCTTAAATGATTGTCCTCTGCAATTGCTGGTATAAAACTTTATGTGACATTTTTACCTCCAGCCCTGCAGTTACTGGAGCACAGGTTAAAAACTGCATTTATTGCAGGTATTTATTTTTGATTAAGAACAGACCTTTGCAGTCCATCAAAACTACTCAGCTTGAGAGGACATGCACTGCAGCTCCACTGGCAGCTATAGCTGGCAGCACCTTGGGCTGTGCTGCTAATCATACCCCAACACACAATGCAGGGCAAGCACAGGCTGTTAGAAACATCCAACAGGTCACCAGTGTTGGTTTAGGACATATTTTTCTCTCTACCCCTTTCTACCCCTCCATGGGTGCAGTCTGCTGTTCACAGGGGGGTCCTGAGGATCCTCTGGGGTCATGGCAGAACCTCTGCTGCCTGGAGGGAACAAAGCTTCACCCTTCCTGCAGCACTTCCCGCCCTGCTGCTTGGGCTAGAGGCACTTCTCTTCCTGGGATCTGCCTCCTCTCTCAGGTCTGGTGGGGCAATGTGGGAGGCAGGACTGGAAATGAAATTTCCAGATGATAATGTCTGAGGGCCAAGTAAGGAAAGGTCAGCCAGTGTCTAGCCCTGCATTAAGTGATGAGAAGCCATAAGTGTAAAGCAGTTTCCTGCTGTTATTTTTAAACTGAGGACAGGAAAGTGATAGACCCAGGTCAGACTGAAGCCATCCAAACCCAGTGCCTTAGGAGAAGCACAAGGACAGGGCAAATATGCACTGATTTCCATCCCCAAAAGCTCTCTCAGGCTGTTTGCTCTACAGTGATCTCCTGAACTGAGGCAGTGCCTTTGGTGCTGGACTGTAATTTCCTTCCTTGAACTTGCCTTTAAATTGCATCAAGTTCTCCTACCCTGCCCTGAAGCCAGCAAGCATCCCAGCTGCTGAGCTGTGGGTCAAGCCCAGCCTGTGGCAGCAGCTGCATCTGTTCCAGGGAAGCCTTTTGAGGTAACTTTGTCAGGGAGCAGTGGAACAAGCCCTTGTGTCCCTCTGGTCTCTCCAGCCAAACCACAGCTGGGCTGTGTGTTTTCCCAGCCTGCCCAGGAGTTTTCTCTGGGCTGTCAGAGGAGGTTGTGCTGTCACCTTACACCATCTGAGGCCGTTTTTGCCTGCCTGCTGTTTTCCCCCACTCTTGAGGGCTATGTTTGTCTTCCAGGTTCTGCAGGAGCATAACACAGTAAGTGCCACCAAAGGCACTCTCCACTTCCTTTAGCAGGTAAGAAAGGAGAATCAAATTGTGCTTATTTTTGTAAGTAAGTGTAGTACCAGCAGCTTGTACACTGCAGATGATGAGTCTTTGCAGTATCAATTCACTGAGATGGGATTCACTGATGTTGTTGTCTTTCCTATGAGGAGAGACTGAGGTAGTTGGGGCTGTTTGGTTTGGAGAGGAGAAGGCTCCCAGGAGACCTTATTGTGGCTTTTTGGTATCTTAAGGAGGCTACAAGAAAACTGGGGAGGGACTTTTTAGGCTGTCAGGTAGTGATAGGACTGGGGGGGATGGAACCAAGCCAGAAATGGGTAGAGTCAGACTGGATGTTAGAAAGAAGATCTTCATCATGAGGGTGGTGAGAGCCTGGCAGGGGTTGCCCAGGGAGGTGGTGGAAGCCTGATCCCTGGAGGTGTTTAAGGCCAGACTGGATGAGGCTGTGGCCAGCCTGATCTAGTGTAAGGTGTCCGTGGGGATGGCAGGGGGGATTTGAACTGGATGATGCTTGTGGTCCCTTCCAAACCTGACTGATTCTATGGTTCTGTGATTGTGTGATTCTATGATTGTATGTCAGCATGAGGAATTTGAAGAGGTTTTGGCCCAACCATGGTGTCACAGGTGCTGAGAGCAGAGAGAGAGGGGACAAAAGAAGATAGTGATGGGTAGTACTATGTTTAATACTCCATCAACTGCAAAAGAAAGCAATATTTCAGTCAAAGAAGTGCTCCAGGTCAGCAGCTGTTGCTGCAGAAGCTGGTAACTCTCAGCATCTCTGAGGTGCCACCAGCTACCTTTGCCATCAGGACCACAACAAAGGCAGTGCACTGTGGTGTTCAATGCAGTGTGGTGGCCAATGCACACCCATCTCCTCTCTCTCATAGTCTCATGGCCACCAGTGGCCCCTGCCATAGGAACCTCTGCTACTCCCCAGGTGGGGAGTAAACCTGGGCTGTGTGTGCCACCCTTGGCCTCTGCCAAGCTCCTCCACGGAAGTTTGTGCTGCCAGGCTTTGTTTAAAGTAGATCCAAATGCAAAGCCTGAAGCATTGGTCTTTCACACTGCACTTGTGTGCCAAATCCACTGCAACCCTTGCATTGCATTTCCCTTCCCTCCCAACCTCCCTGCCTGCAGCCAGCCTGTAATGAAACAGCTCAGGGATGCTTTGTTTTGGGAGGTGGAAGAGGCACCAAGGGTGTCCCTCAGAAGGCACCACGGGGAGGAAAATGCAGACTGCTGAAGACAGAAGGAAAGCAGTGATTCTCAGGATAGACAGAGCCTTTCCATTTGCCTCCTGCTGTGCAAGTCTGATGCTTTTAACCCTGAGAGTGTACTCTGCATACGCAGGACTTCTGTTTGGGAAAAATCAGAGCCTTATGGCAGGATTTGAGTTGGTTTCCAGGCTGGCTGAGCACACCTGGAGAGTGGCCCTGGGCAGTATGGTAAAGCAGGCACTGCAGGCTTGCTCTGATGCTAGACATTTGGTGTGTGTATGAGGGTTTTTGCCAGCTGATGCTGAAGACTGGAGATTTTACAGACAGTCTGTAAGTCCTGTCATATGCAATGGATATGTTTAGGCTGAGCAGATACCCTTTGTGTCATTAAAACCTCCTCAATTTGTAAATATATTGCAAATAACTGCATTGGCTGGAGGGCAGGGCTGGGAGCTCTCTGTTTGTCTTGTCCTGCAGCAGACTGTAACTGCTGACTGGGTAAGACCAGAAAAGTGAGCTGCTGTCACTCACTCATGCTCACAAAGCTCTAACAAGGCAAAATGTGTTTGTCTCTCATAGAATCATCTGGGGTGAAAAAGACCTCTGAGATCATCCAGTCCAACCATCAACTCAACACCACCATGGCCATTAAACCATGTCCCCAAGTGCCATGGCCACAGGTTTTTTGAGCACCTGCAGGGATGGTGACTCCAGCAGCCTGTTCCAATGCTACTGAAGCAGAGAAGCTTCCCCTGCCCCACCTAGAGACCCTTGTCAAAAGAGGCCCCTGGGAGGCAGTGCCCTTCTCACTCTGGTGGTGAGCTATCCCAATTTCATTCCCAGCAATGCCAACTCTGATCAATCCAATCACACTGGCTTCTGAAGCTGAGATTTTAAGAGTGAGAGATTTGTAGATCTAATAGTTTGCAGATTTTGGATAGATTTGCAGTTGTTTGGAGTAACAAAGCTTTACATATATATATTTCTGTTGAGCTTAGAGGATACTCTTGGAGCACATCTTTAGGCTTTCTCTGGAGCTGAAAGGGCTGTGAGTGTGCTCTGTGCAAAAGGAGAGCAGGGAGTCTTCTGTTATCCCTGGCCTGAGGGAGCATGAAATTGAAGCCATCAGCCACTGCAAAGCTTATCATAAAGCCATGGGAATTGGTGAGACCCTGACATCTCACACTGTGTGCAGGCAGGACTGGGACTGGTACTCTGCCCATGTGCAGGAATGCAGGTACCTGGGCAGACCAAAGTCTGAAAATGTATTTCTGTAGTTGGGTTTTTTGACTGACCTTTGCTAGAACATGACCCTTGCCAGAAGCTGTGAAGGGTCCTGTATGTGTCCTTGGTGCTCTATCTGGGTTTGTCTATTTGTTTTCTTTATTAAAACCTGGATGAAGGAAAATGGACCTGATTCCACTCTGTTACCCCTGCTCAACTTCAGCAACTGCTTGGACTTGTGGTGAAATGACAGCTTTTGATGGAGTACATCCAAAAGCCCACTACTAACAGGCATGGTAAAACAGCTGCTGTAAACTTGCAGAGAGTAAAGGTTTGGCAATTCCCCTCCAAAACTGCTACCTTGTGCTGGCAGCCTCATGGTGCTGCCCACTCTCAGCTGAGGAGTGCTGTGTGTGGAGCAGAGCAGAAGTCCATTTTGGTATTGGTAGGGCTTCTGAGCTGAGGGAGGGCTGGGGAAGGACTATTTAGAAGGGCATGTAGTGACAGGACGAGGGGCAGTAGTTTGCAACTGGAGCAGAGGAGATGTAGGTTGGATGTCAGGAGGAAGCTCTTCTCAACAGAAGTGGTGAAAGACTGGAACAAGTTGCCCAGGGATATGGTCGAGGCCCCAGCCCTGGAGATGTTTAAGATCAGATTTGATGTGGCTGGGAGCAGCCTGATCTAGTTGGAGATGTCCCTAGTGCCTGCAGCATGGTGGGACAAGATGACCTTTGAAGGGTCCCTTCCAACCTGATGCAATCTGTAAATCTGGGCTTTGCAGAACCACAGAATGTGAGGACAAAAAAATCTGGTTGGTAGGGAGCTCAAGAGATCATCAGCTCCAAACCCCTTCTGCAAGCAAACACTGACTGATGGGTGCGAGCTGCTGCCCTCATCGCACTGATCTGCAGCGTTAGGGTGACTGCTGTGGGATCCACCTGCACTAGAGACCTCACCATCTGATCCAGCTCCCTCTGCAGTATTCACAGGAAAGAAATGGGCCTGATGAGGGTTTTGGCAGCTGTGGTCAGGTGAATCCCACACAGGAGTGCTCACCTAGGGTGTGTCTGTTGCTGCCTTATGATTGCTGGAAACAGGGAAAACGACAGCAGGAGAAAACTGCCTTTGGATGAAAACCCTCAAATGGTGAATAAATCAAAACATCTCTTTTCTTTTTCTCTCTCTTCTCCCTTCCGGTTGATCAGCAGCCCCAGGGCAGATGAGTCACCTGCCGTGCCTGTCCCCCAGCCTGGAGCCCGGGGAGATGGCATCCCCCCGAGCGGTGGGCAGGAAGCGCGGGCGGCCCCCGCTGCAGCCAGCGCCCATCAAGGTGGCTGTTCACAACCTCTACTCGGCTCCAGCAGGTGCTCTGCCAGTCGTCAAGATCCCAAAAAAGAGAGGGAGAAAACCCGGGCACAAGGTAGATGTGTGATTTCCTGCACTCCTTCTCCACCTCCTGCTGGGTTTAATGCGTTTCCTCCTAGGAAGCCATGGAACGGAGGCAAAGCTGAGCAGGCGTGGGGCAGAGCAATGTAACAGCGCTCCAGGTGTGAGGTCTGCAGAGCAGGCAGAGAGGCAGAACCACCTCTCTGGATCTGCTGGCCACGCTTCTTTTTTGGATCTGAGATGATGTTCTTTCTTGTTGAGTGATGACAAGTAGCAAGACATCCTTGTATAACCGATGGCTTGAGCTTCTGGAGCTGACATTCATCAGCTGTAGCATCCGTGGCATCTGGCCTGGCACCGCAGATTTGCACTGTGGGGTTCATACACAAAGTGACATTTGCTGTAAGGCACTTTTGCACGCTGAGGTGACCCCTTCTCCAGCAAAACCACTCCCCTCAGAGTGAGTCAAAGGTTTCATTTGGGGAAGTCTAGCTTGGTTTTAATTAGCTGGTTAATCGTACAGCTTCCAGACAGCATGGGACTTAAATGCTGGTTCAGAAACGACTCCCTGCCCAAATGGCAGGCAACCAACTTCTTTACAGCAGCCAGAGAGCTGAATTATTACAGAACAGATGGAAAAATACTCCTGAATTTTTAGCAAATGAGGATTTCACAGCTTAGATTTAGATTTATTTTGACCAAGATGTGAACAACGGAGATTCCTCAGCACATGCTCTTTGTAGCCAGATGACCTATTGCCTGTTTGCATTGCTATTAAAGAGTTTATCTGTGCCTTTCTAGAATGGCATTTCATCAGGCTTCACTACCAAGCAAAGATCTTTTTTCTCACTGTCCTGTTTATTTTTTTTGCAGCTTTGATTATAAAATTTCATTGTCTGTTTTCCCCCAAATCGGTTTTGCACCCAGTGCAGAGCTGTCTGCCATAGGATGCTACATTTCCCCTCAATACAGTATTCTTTCTGACTGTCTAAATCCCTAGGAAAATGTCTGTTCTGGCAGCCAGGAGGGAGGTTAGGAGATGGATTGGTTGTATTTCTCTGGCTGTGAGGGCTGACCCTGAAGAGCTGTCTAGAAAGTCAGAGAAGGTTTGGTGAGCATCCTGCAGGGGGAAACTCTGTGTTGGGAGTGACATGCACAGGGCAGTACTGCAGCAAAGGGCACCACATCCTTCCCAGAAGGCAATGAAGTGATGGCCCCATCCAAGCAGCCCCAGGGCAGCTTGTGCACCAGGTTCTGCCTCTGGAGCTGGCACCAGCCCAGGGCAAGTAGATGGCCAGGACCTTGCAAACTGCTGCCAGACAGGGTGAGTAAGTGAGAGCTGCCCTGTGCAGGACAACATGTGGAGTGACAACTTCCATCACAGGGCACAGGTTCACCTGCAGCCTTAGAAGTCTGGGGAGGTGGTTACATCCCTATCCCTGGCGGTGTTTAAAAGACAGAGAGATGTGGTGCTGAGGTTTAGCACCAGACTTGGCAGAGTTAGATAATGGTTAGACTCGGTAATCTTAAAGGTCTTTTCCGCCTGAAATGGTTCTGTGGTTCTAAGGCACTCTTAATGATGACAAACAAGCAGCCAGGATTTGGACACACTGGGATCAAGACTACACAGACAACCTGGCAGTGCCTTGATTACTCTCCCATCCTGTGACCCAGCCTTGGATTTCAAGGTTGCTTACATTCTGTTAAGGTTACCTACCTCATTCACTGCAAAACACTTAGGGGATGTAGGAGGCTTCCTGCAGACTCCCCTGCATCATTTGCTGTGTGAAAGAAAGGTGTTGCATGACACAAGAAGAAAAGGCAAGAAAGATCCTGGACTGTGTTTTGTCTTTGCCAGCACAGTGCTCTGCCCTGGTGCCTGATCTGAGCCTTGGCTTGCCTCATTCTGAGCCAAATGCAGAGAGGGCACAAGGCATAGCCAAGAGCCCCAAAATATGTAGTTAGGAGCTTCCTGCTTCCTTAGTGTGGCACCTTTCTGCCCAGCCATCAGGAGTCTACACTGCGGGATCACACTGATCTGAGCACTCATCTTGGTGCACATCTGCAGGAGCTGAAGGTGTTTTACCCTCAATGGCAAAAGCTCCCACGGCCAAGAGGTGCCTCTGTGCTCCTGGCTGGAATGGCACAAGCCCCTGTGGATGGAATAAGCTGTAGCCTTTCCTGTTATATGTTTTGTTAGGAGAATGAACAACCAGTACAGGAGAACTAGGAGCCAGAAAGATGAGGACCAAGAGGTTTAAGAAAAGGACAGGGAGATTTTGCATCATGGTTCATCATCTTTGCTGTGTATTTTATTACAAAAGCTGCCAGAGAACTTCTTCAGAAGGAAAGAAAAGTAGCTACCCATGAAACATTCTTCCCTGTCTTTCATGTGTTTTGGTGTGGGATGACAGAAATACCAGCTAGATGAATCCTAACTGCTCTGTAGGGCCATGTGGATGGTAAACAGGAATGCTAGGACAGAACAGGGTCCTTCTTGTCCTTGGCATAGTCAGATAAGCCTCCAGCTGGCATCAATGGCATCAAAGTCCTTGCTCTCTCTGCAGATAATGCACTGACTTTGGTGAAGCAGGCACATTCAGCCCTGATCAGCCTTCTCTGATCTCTTTTCCATGGTAGAAGGTCTGCAAGAATGGGAGGGTTAGTTGTGCATCTTGTTTCAATGCAGCCATTGCCTTTTATACCTCGTGCTGTGCATATTAAAACTTGTGACATTCGATCTCAAGAGCTGGTCTGAGCTCCTGACCACAAGGATTCCCCAAAGTGCTCTGACAGATTTTGTCTGTCTCCTTTTTTCTTTCCTCTTCACCACTTCTTTTCACTTCCATGTGTCAGTGCTCTCTACTGCCAAGCTCTCAACCAGTCAGCTGGTTGCTTGGATAGGCTTTTGAACAGAGAAGGATCGGTCCAAGAGAAGATATCTTTAAATTAAATACTTTGAGATTTGCACTTAGAGATACCCAGAGGTTACTCAGGATTTCAGTGGCGAGGAGGTGTTCAAGCCATGTTTGCTAGTGTGTGGTCTCTGTAACCAGGCATGGTTTTATTCTAATCCAATAAAGGCAACAATTCTGTGATTCTGTGACTCTAAATGTATCAGCCAGACAGTTATGTGGTTGCCTCTGCTTCCCAAACCACTTCCCTTCATAGTGGAGGGAGAAGCGAGAGTGATACCTTCAGGTCACATCCATCACATCAGCCCCTTATAATTATGAGGCCCTGATCACCTCCTGACAGGTGGGAGACTGCCAGGGACCATCAACATAAAGACAAGGAGATATTGCACCCTAAATTCCCATCATGTTTCACTTCCCCAAGCTGGGCTGCAGATCCCAACAGCTGCTGAGTGCAACAGTGCAGCACTTTGTGCTTACTACCCGACAGTAACACACTGCAGACCACAGGCTGAGCTTATTTACATGGGTGTCAGCCCCAAGTAGACTCTTGGTGCTGCTGGATTTACACAAGATATACATCCCTGTAACCAGGAGCAGAATTTGGCCCTAAATTACGATGCAGTTAAAGGCCTCATGTTTCCTGAGTCGCAGAGAATTGTTTACACCCAGATGAAATGGGTTGTAAAATGCCATTGCGCTGATTTGGTAGAGTGTTAGACCCAATTTGCTCAGGTGTAAATAACTACCCGGTGGGTGGCATAATATTTGCATCCTGTAGCTTAAAGCATTGCTGTCTGCTGCAAATCAGTCAGGCTTCAGGCTCCAGTATCCTCGTGGGAGCAGGAGGGATGCTCCCGGGCAGCAGAGAGTGATGCAATAGCAGATTGCTAATGAAGAGGAGTTCATGGGGTGTGACATACACGGGATAAAGCTGGAAGATCTCGTGTAGACTTTCATTACACAACTCTTGGGTTTGGTTTTTGGTTTTGTTTTTTTTTTAATTTTGGGGTTGTTTTTTTGCAGCTGAAGTCTCGTGTGCTGATGACTCCCTTAGCAATCTCTCCACCCAGAAGCACACCAGAGCCAGATGTGAGCTCGATCCCCCAGGATGCAGCTACGGTACCCACCTCAACCACCCCGCAGGCTCTCACAGGTACCCAGCCTCAAGTGCTGCTTGGCCAAGGAGGGATGAGGAGCCATGTGCTTTCCAGAACAGGCAGAGCTGGTGGGAGGAGGGGGGTGTGTGCAGGTTAGACTGGGAACTGGGGACAAAGAACAGTCACAGGGCAAATTTAGGGGAGATGGCAGATCCATTGCTCTTGAAATGCAGACATCACCATCCAGCACTCACCTCAGTGACCAAGCCAAACCCCAGAGTGGACATGAAGCATCTGTTACAGCTGTGGGGAGAAGAAGGCTGGAGACACCAGGGGCTGACTGCAGGCAGGGTTACCGGCACTTGGACCCCAATGCTTTGTCACAGCATCAGACCAGGCTGTTTCTGACTGTAGTCAGGGAAAACACAGGCTCCTCCTCCTGCTTTATTTTCTCCTTTGCTTATATTAGCAGAAGTAACATAGGTCGATGCTTTCAGACTGATGTAAATGAGAAGAAAATCAACAAGACAGCTGATTTACCCTGAGATTTCAGCAGAGAAATGGATTAGATAACATTAGAATCTAAACACAAGGCATAAATCCCATTATTTCTTAGCTGGGATGCACAGAGGAGAAGTTTTCCATCTGCTCTGGTAGCAGACTGATACTAAATGTAGTGACAATGACAGTAATAATATATTTTATTCCCATTTATGCCTTCACATGTGAAGACTGCAAAATGTTTGGCAAACACCAGCTGAGTGGTGGTTCACAGCATTGCCCTGAGAGCTGAGCCCTGTGCTGCTCTCAAAGGGAGGCAGGGTGGCACAGTCCACAGCCTCACCAGGTCTCTGGGATGGCTTCAGAAGCTCCTTGGGTTACTTTGGGTTCTGTGGTTGCAGTGCCCCCAACCTCCATCTGCCTGTCTCTGTCCCTCCAGCACCTTTTCTCCCAGCACCTTCCCAACGGTGCATGCAGGCTGGCACCAGAAGAGGGTTTGCAGGAGGTGGGGCAGGCTGAAGCCAACCTAACTGCACTGGAAGGACTCTATGGGCCCCCTCTCCCCAGCCAGAGACTCAGGACATTGCCTGCAAGGTGCAGAATCTCCCCCACAGCCAAGCCCCAGACCAAACCAGTGCAGACTGGGTAAGGTTTGGCATGGTGGTGAGCCAGGAAAGATTGGCCCCTGACAGCCCCCTGCGAGGTGTGCATGCTGCTGCTGTCTGCCAGAGCCTTATCCCTTCGTTTGTTTGCACCTGGGAGGTGTAAAGTGCTGTGTAATGATGAGTGTGATTGCCGTCCTCCTCCTGCTCCCCCAGCAGATCCTGCTGGAGCCCCTTCTGCTGCTGGGTGAGGGATGGAGGAGCATAGGGCATGGTGACAGTGGCACTAGATTTTCATTAGGGTGATGCAAACTGTAAATTATTTCCATCTTTACACAGCTGTCATTATGTCCTCCACTTTGCTTGATGGTTTTTTTGTCACATATCTGATTTCTGTCAGAGCATAATGTTATATTGTCTGAAAGATGACAGCTTGAGCACACTCAGCCAGCTATTATAATATGTCTCACTTTAGCCTGACTTTAGGCTGTGTCTTAGTTGCCCTTAGTTACCACGGTGCTATCTCTGCTTCCTCCAAGATGCAATTAGTCTTAGCCAAGCTTAAAATCAGTTCACACTAGCAAGGGAACACTGATCTTTATTTATTTATTTATTTATTGCTGTTGCTGGCAGGTCTGATGGCATGGAGCAGCACTGCCTTTGGAGGCAATGGCATACAAGGGGCATGGTTTGGCACCAGACTTGGTAGTTAAAGAATGGTTGGACTTGATCTTAAAGGTCTTTTCCAACCAAAACAGTTCTATGATCCTGTGGTTCTATATGCATTGGGGTCTCCACAGGCTCCTCCACAGTCAGGTGGCTGTGGTCTCACATAGGCATTTAGCATCCTGTGTACAGGATTTAGCACCCTGCGTAGTTTCCCTTTGAGGTGATGCAGTTTGCAGAGTGCTGGGTTGGACATGGATGATCAGGAAGACCCCAAAGATTAGAGTCTCTGCCATCACACAATGCAGCATAACCCTCCAGAAATCACAGCTGCATTAAAGTTGGTTAGCAGCAAGGAATCAAAGACTCAACTCTCACACAATCACAGAATTAACCAGGTTGGAAAAGACCTCCATCGAGTCCAACCTATCACCTAACCCTTCTAATTAACTAACCCATGGCACTAAGTGCCTCATCCAACCTCCTCTTAACCACCTCCAGGGATGGGGACTCCACCACCTCCCTGGGCAGCCCATTCCAATGCCAATCACTCTTTCCATGTAGAACTCCTTCCTCACATCCAGCCTAAACCTGCCCTGGCACAATTTGAGGCTGTGTCCTCTTCTGTCACTGAGTGCCTGGCAGAAGAGACCAACCCAGCAGCGCTTCTCAGAGGATCTCTCAATGAACCAGTCTAAAAGCAGACAGAGAAAAAAACCAAACTGAAATACACTCAAGCTGGAGTTTACTCATTGCTGTAAGGTCAGCTCTGACAGTCACCATCCTGCACGCCCTGGGCATTTTTTCTGGTCACCAGCTGCATGGATGAGGTAGTTTGCAAACGAGCAGACCCCAGGCACTTGCAGGAGTTTCTTTAGTTGCTGCATCTTATCCTCACCTGTGACACTCAGCAAGGTCTAACCTCAGCTGGTCTCACTTGGACAATGAATAATCAGGGCAAAGAAGCTTGGTTGTGCCGTGGTAGAAGTTTGTTTGTGAATGGAAGAGTTTGCGAAATGAGGAGGGCGTTGAGGGGAGACCTCATTCTCCACAGCTCCCTGAAAGGAGGTTGTAGTGTGTGGGTTGGTCTCTTCTTCCAGGGAACTAGTGATAGGATGAGAGGAAATGGCCTCAAGGTGCACCAGGGAAGGCTGAGGTTGGATATTAGGGAAAATGTCTCTACAGAAAGAGTGGTCAGGGATTGGAACAGGCTGCCCAGGGAGGAGGTGGTGGAGTCACCATGCCTGGCGGTGTCAAAAAAATATGCAGACATCACATTTTGGGACATGGTTTAGTGGGCTTGGTGGTGTTGAGTTGATGGCTGGATGACCTCAGAGGCCTCTTCCAACCCTAATGGTTCTATGATTCTCTCCTCTCTAAAACCAGCATTTGCTAGGAGACTTTCAGGGGCAGTTTGCGATAACCTCTTTGGCATTTTGTGTCTACAGTCTGCATTTACATCAACAAGCAAGCCAACCTGGGGCCATACCTTGACAGAAAGAAAGTGCAGCAGCTCCCAGAGCACTTTGGCCCTGAGAGACCATCAGCAGCCCTGCAGCAGGCTGTCCAAGCCTGCATCAACTGCGCGCTGCAGCAGAAGGCAGTGTTCTCGCTCATCAAGCAGGGCTACGGAGGCGAGATGGTGTCAGGTAAAGCCTTTTTGTAAGGAGCTGCTGCTCAGGTGGGAACTGCTTGGAAGCACTCACTTTTACATACTGATAACCATTACTGAGGTCATCTCTCAGGGTCCTCCCAGCAGCACAGCCCCAGCTCTCTCAGGCTCTCCTCCTAACAGAGCTGTTCCATTCCCTTTAGCATCTTCATGGCTCTGTGCTGGACTCTCTCAAGCAGTCCTGTGGTCCTCTTGAACTGGGAGCCCCAGAACTGGACACAGTACTCCAGATGTGGCCTAAGTAGGGCAGAGCAGAGGGCCAGGAGAACCTCTCTCGACCTACTAACCACAGCCCTTCTAATCCACCCCAGAATGGCATTGCCCCTCCTGCCCACCAGAGCACATTGCTGGCTCATGGTCAACCTCCCATCAACTAGGACCCCCAGATCCTTTTCCCCTTTGCTCTCTTCCAACAGCTCAGTCCCCAACCTCTACTGCTCCCTGGGTTTGTTCTTTCCCAGGTGCCAGACTCTACCCTTGCCCTTGTTGAATTTCATTCAATTTCTCCCTGCCCACCCCTCCAGCCTGTCCCAGTCTGGCTGAATGGCAGCACAGCCTCCTGGTGTGGCAGCCACTGCACCTAGCTTGGTGTCATCAACAAACTTCCTGCCAGTGCCCTCTGTGCCCTCAGCCAGGCCATTGATGAATATACTGAACAGAACTGGTCCCAGTACTGATCCCTCATACTTCACTGAACTCTGGATAGAATTCCACTGCCAACCTCCCCCGTGTATAAATGCAATCAAACCAATAAACAAAGGCCCAGGATGAAACTGGTGAGGCTCTCTTCAGTACAGCCCTGGTGCCTTTCACTCATGCACAGCCACCACTTTGATTTTTGTCTCTCCATCATCTTTTAAAACCTTGGGTGCTGCTGGAGTCAGCATAAAGCTCATCGCTGGCACATCACTTTCTTTCCCCTTCCTTAGCCTAGGGTGTCAGAATTGCCTCCTTGCAGTCACCCAGTACAGTTTTCAGGCGGATTCATGTATCAGAATTCCTTGCAGTGCTGCCCATGCCACTTCCAAGGGGAAGGTGATCTGGGTCGCTCAGCTCCTTAAGCTCCTCCAGTCTGTTTTGTGCTTCAGGTGGGGTAATTATGTAAAAACAACCACTCCTGTGAAATCTTGTCCCCTGCTGTCATTCTTCCTCCGCCCTCCATCCCCAGGTATTGAGTTTCTCCCAATTTCTTTTCCAGTGTCAGCCTCTTTCGAGGGGAAGCAGCATCTCCTGAGCCTGCTGGCGGTGAACAGCATCGGCTACGTCCTGCGCTTCCTGAAGAAGCTGTGCCGCAGCCTCCTGTGTGACAACCTCTTCAGCAACCAACCCTTCCAGCAGCACAGCCCCGGGCTGGAGAGCCCACAGCTCTATGAGGACAGGATGCAGGCAGGTAGGCTGCTTGCTCAGCTTGGGCTGAACAAATTCCTGTGGCTTTGGTGCTCCTGTACGATAGAGAACTGCAGGACTCTGAGGTACCTTTCCAGGGGGCTGCAGTGGGTTGATCTTAGAGCAGCTTTCCAGGATCTGAAGAGGGCGACAGGAAGGCTGGGGAGGGACTATAGAGAAGATTTTGCAATGACAGGACAAGGGGCAATGGGTTTGAACTGGCAGAGGGGTGATTGAAACTGGATGTTAGGAGGGAGTTCTTTACAGTGAGGGTGGTGAGACACTGGCACAGGTTGCCCAGGGAGGTTGTGGAGCACAGAAGGT
>VWZE01004271.1:1171-16863 GCA_013396675.1 Eubucco bourcierii
CAGCCTGGAGAAGAGAAGGCTTCCAGGAGACCTTAGAGTAGCCTTCCAGGATCTGAAGGGGGCTATAGGAAGGCTGGGGAGGGACTATTGACAAGGTCTTGTAATGACAGGACAAGGGGCAATGGGTTTGAACTGGCAGAGGGGAGATTTAGACTGGATGTTAGGAGGAAGTTGTTTGCAGTGAGGGTGGTGAGACACTGGCACAGGTTGCCCAGGGAGGTTATGGCTGCTCCCTCCCTGGAGATGTTCAAGGCCAGGTTGGAGGAGGCCTTGAGTGAGCTGTGCTAGTGGGAGGTGTCCCTGCCTATGGCAGGGGGTTGGAACTGGATGATCCTTGAGGTCCCTTCCAACCTTACCATTCTATGATTCAATGAACACACATGGAAGCTTCTAGTGAGACAAAGAAAAGTATATTTTCTTTAGAGGCTAATCCTAGAGCACAAGAATTAAAAGTACTTGCATCTACATTGCAGATTTTGTATTACATAGCAACAAATTACACTTCAAGTCTCACATGGTTGTGCAATGGATTAGCTACTATGCAGGAAAGCAGAGCAGTCTGTATCATTTCAGAGAAAACACTCTTTGATGTTCCAGAAGGAGCCAGGCTCTTTAACACCTGTGGTAGGCACTGTGGTGGGCAGAGGGATTAAACTTCTTACGAGACAATTGCTCAGGATTAACTTCTAAATTCCTTGAAAATTACCTCTAGGGCAAACATGGTGTGATGTGTTTATTTTGATTTCTGGCAGAGCCATTTATCCTCCAGTGAACCTCTCATCAGCTGTAAGATCCAGGTGTAAATCCCAGGGGAGTGAAGTGGAACCAGCAGCAGGTAAACTGCCCTGCACACGCAGAGAGCAAACAGCACCACAGCACTGAGTGTGCACATTTGAAATCCTTCTTGCTCTCATCAAAGCCCATCTGAAGAGATTCATCATGGGATTAAGAGCACACATTAGGAAAGCCTAACATAATATCCAAGTGATGAAGTCTTTCTTTGAACATCTGTATGCAGAGGGAGACCATCATTTTTCAGCTGCAGTCATGCAGAAGGCAAGAGGAGCTAACCTCTCTGTGATCACAGCTGCGGCATTTATTCCCGCATAGACTTTTCTGTGCAGGGATCCTTCATGGCTCAGCACAGTTTAATTTAGCAGTGCTAATTGAGCACAGGTGGCCAGGAAGGCCAACAGCATCCTGGGTTGTGTCAGAAATAGTATGGCTGGCATGACTAAGGCACTCCCTGGCGTGGTACTTTGGGATGTGGTTTAGTGAGACATCGCGGTGTTGGCTTGATGGTTGGAGTTGATCTTGGAGGTCTTCTCTAAGTGGTTGTCCTCCTGTATTTTGCACTGATGAGGCTGCACCTCAAATACTGTGTTCAGTTGTAAGCTCCTCGTTATTAGAAAGAGATTGAGGTGCTGGGGTCTAGAGGAGGTGTGGCCATTTGAGATACATTTCTACATCAGATGTAAGAAAAAAAGAAATAGGAACAGAGAAACTTAGAAATGGAAGCTCTGAGTGGAGAGGTGAACATTCTAGGGATAGGTCATTTGATGGCAACAATGGATGAGTTAATATAATTTCATTGGAGCATCAAGAGACTTATGTCTGGAAGCACAGCTTGGACCTTCCCCTTGCTGCTTCCACTGTGCCTGCTGCTGTCTTTCCCTGCCGCAGTTTTGGCCTCTGCTTTACTACCACTTGACCCCTTCCCCATCTTCCTTAAGGTTATTAATATTTTCTGTGGAGTTTACTTTTCTTATACTATTATATTTAAACTGTACAAAAAGACCATTTCATTTTCTCTCTGTCTTTCCAAAATTCTGAGTTGTAGTGAATTCACTTTACTGGGGGAGGGATCTGCCCTAATCCAGCAGAGGTGGTTAATAACCTTATTAATAACCTTAAGGCTATTAATATTTTCTGTGTAGTTTATTTTTCTTATACTATTATATTTAATTTAAACTGTACAAAAAGACCATTTCATTTTCCCTTTGACTTCCCAAAATTCTGAGTTGTAGTGAATTTACTTTACAGGGGGAGGGACCTGCCCTAATCCAGCAGAGGTGGTTAATAACCTTATTAATAACCTTAAGGCTATTAATATTTTCTGTGTAGTTTATTTTTCTTATACTATTATATTTAGTTTAAACTGTACAAAAAGACCACTTCATTTTCTCTCTGACTTCCCAAAATTCTGAGTTGTAGTGAATTTACTTTACAGGGGGAGGGACCTGCCCTAATCCAGCAGAGGTGGTTAATAACCTTATTAATAACCTTAAGGTTAATTAATATATTAACCTTATTTTAAAAAATTAACCTTAAGGTTATTAATATTTTCTGTGTAGTTTATTTTTCTTATACTATTATATTTAGTTTAAACTGTACAAAAAGACCACTTCATTTTCTCTCTGACTTCCCAAAATTCTGAGTTGTAGTGAATTTACTTTACTGGGGGAGGGATCTGCCCTAATCAAACAGAGAAGGGCAATGAAACCAGTCAGGGGTCTGGAGAATGCCTTCAGAAGTCTGAGGGGACTGAAGTTGCTCAGTCTGGAGAAAAGGAGGCTCAGGGGAGGCCTTAGCACTCTTTACAAATCCCTGACAAGAGTTCCTAGTGAGTTGGGTTTTGATGTGTTCTTCCAAGTGACAAGTGATAGAACAAGAGGAAGCATCCTCAAGTTGAGACTGGGATGGTTTAGCTTAGACACTAGGAAAAAATTCTTTACATCAAGGGTTTTCAAGCCCTGGAGCAGGCTGCCAAGGGAACTGCAGGACTCACCATCCCTGAAGGTATTTAGAAGATGTAGTGTTGAGAGACATGGTTTAGTGATTATTTGCCAATGTTGCCTTAACTGTTTGATTTGGTGATCTTAAAGTTTTGGGGTTTTTGTTTGTTTGTTTTGGGGTGGGGTTTTTTGTTTGGTAGGGGATTTTTTGTTTGGTTGGTTTTTTTGTGGTTTTTCTGTTTGGTTGGGTTATTTTTGTTGGTTTGTTTTTTTTCTCCAACCTAAATGATTCTAAGATCATACTGTGTGCAGTTCTGGAGCCCGCAGCATAGGAAGGGCATGGAAGTGTTGGAGCGGGTCCAGAGGAGGGCCACAAAGATGCTCAGAGGGCTGCAGCAGCTCTGCTATGAGGACAGGATGAGAGAGTTGGGGCTCTGCAGCCTGGAGAAGAGAAGGCTTCCAGGAGACCTTAGAGTAGCCTTCCAGGATCTGAAAGGGCCTACAGGAAGGCTGGGGAGGGACTATTGACAAGGTCTTGTAATGCCAGGACAAGGGGCAATGGGTTTGAAGTGGCAGAGGGGAGATTGAAACTGGATGTTAGGAGGAAGTTGTTTGCACTGAGGGTGGTGAGACACTGGCACAGGTTGCCCAGGGAGGTTGTGGCTGCTCCCTCCCTGGAGGTGTTCAAGGCCAGACTGGATGAGGCCTTGAGTGAGCTGTGCTAGTGGGAGGTGTCCCTGCCTATGGCAGGGGGTTGGAACTGGATGATCCTTGAGGTCCCTTCCTACCTTACCATCCTACGATGCTACCCCCTACCTTGGAGACAGGACATGCTCCTCTGAGTGCTCCTGGAGGAAGTGCTGACTTGGAGATTTCTGGTCTGCTGCTCTTCTACTTCACACTGCTTACACTCACAAGTCTTGAGAGATAAATTGCTTTGGTAAGAGTATTATTCAGCAGTGTGCTCCAAGCAAATCATTCATTCCCTTACAGATGTGATTATCCTCATCCTCCTTTGGACAGCACTTAGGGGGAAGGCAGCTTGTGCAGAGGTGGGGAAGCTGAACACTCAGCCCTCACCAGCCATCCTGGTCAGATCTTGCTGCCATTCACACTACATTGTGCAAATCCAAGGGAGCTGAGAGTATCCAATACAAGTATTGCAAATTACATTAACAATACTCCAGCTCTTGAAATATCTGGTGCCTGATGCACACAAATGACTAAAACCATTAGCTTTTCCTCCTAATTTCTCTGCTAATGGTTTCCAATAGGTTTCTCTAACAAGGGAAGCCACACAAGGGAAGTGAAAACCAAACTGTTTGGTGTGTGCTAGGTTAAGGGCTTCAGCTGAAGAAACTAGTGCAGTTACAATAACTGCAGCTTTTCCCTTTCCTTTAATCCCTGAAAGAGTACAGGAAAATTGACAAAAGAAAGTAAGCAATAATTGGCTCTGTGTGAGTGTTCCCCGTGTAGCACCGAAGAGACAAAACCCTTCTTAAAAGCCCTAAGGCAAGCTGTAGTGTGGCCACTTTGTGTTTGCTGCTTCGGCTCCCGGGCTGGCACCGCAGCTGTTACCTTTGCATCTCCGAAGAAGCCTTTCCCAGCTAATTGTTTTGCATAAACACAAAGGGTCTTTTCCCTCAAATCTCCCCTCAAAGGCAGCCTTTTAAAAGCTGGCAAGAAGCCTACCTCTCTGCTGAGCTGGGCTTTTTGTGGGACCCCATTCAGCTCTGCTGCAGATTTGCTTTTCCAGCCCTACCACCTTGCATTGGTTCTCTGTGTGGGGTAAATCCAGTCAGGTAGCTCAGCTGTGACATCTTTGTGTGTGTGTAACTCTGCCAGCTTCAGCAAAAGGGCTTGATTGTAAGTAGGGCTGCATGTGACAGCTAGCATCCAGATTTGTATGTCTGGCAACCCTTCACTGAGCATCTGCTTACCTTTGGGTGAGCCCTCACATTTTGCTCTGCTCTAGCAGCTTCTAGGTGCACAGTTTCAGAAATATCCATGGGTGTAGTCAGGTCAAAGAAGCTCTTTTTCCAAAAACTACTTTACACTTCCACTTAAGAGTCACCAATGGTCCTTTCTCTGGACACCTTGCATGTATTTCTGTGCAGCAAGGCTGTACCTGCTTCCTCTCTTCTTATACACATGTAACAGATTTGATTGTTTGGTGCAGTGCCTGCTTTTGGAGGTAGTAGAGACCAAGTTATTTTTAAATGTCAGCAATTCTGTTCAACCTGCAGCTTTCCTCTTGAGAAAGCCCTGGCTCATTTGAGGCTCCCCACAGGTTACACTCTGGTCTGTGCTGCCACCTCAAACCTCAAGTGTTGTAAGGCTAACTGGTTGCTCTTTTCCAAGAG
Source organism: Eubucco bourcierii (assembly GCA_013396675.1). NCBI lineage: Eukaryota > Metazoa > Chordata > Aves > Piciformes > Ramphastidae > Eubucco > Eubucco bourcierii. Next base: position 6,270 of record VWZE01004271.1, read on the forward strand.
ACTTGCACCTCTTCCCAGCTTGCTGCTTCCCTCAGCGTTGCTAGAGGTCCCTGGGGGACAGCCTACTGCAGACCCTCAGGGCTGCTCTCACCACAAATGCAAGAGTTAAATATACCCATAGGATTTTATTCTGAACTCTTCATTCCAAAGCAGCCCAGCCAACCAAGGTGCTGTTGAAGCACCTTATCCCTGCCAGAGGCAATGGGAACATAAAAATGTTGATGTTTTTAACACAGTTGCAGTTTGGATTTTTCCATGAGCTGCAGAGCACTGACAATATTGCCACCTCTTTGTAATCAATACCCTGAATTTGGAACGTGATGTCTTTAGGATCAGAGGATTGTGTTGCTTCAGTCTTCACACATTTGCTTCCCTGTGCTTCTCTACAGATAAGATAACCACATCTGGTAGCCACACAGAGTGAAAACGAAGCTCCTCCCATCTGGTCTGGTGGAAGGTTTCTCTGGCCAAGATGAAGGCTTGCAACTAGATGATCTTTAAGGTCCCTTCCAAACTATTTTATGATTCTATGAATATCAGACTCAAAGGGCAATGACATTGGTTTACCCAAGTGAGTGCTGTGGTGAGTGTGGACATGCCAAAGGCCAGACATTGGGAGCACAGAGTCTGCTGAGTTGGTGCCATTTTGTGTCCTGGGGCTGGCAAGATGCAGAGGAGCCAACATCAACACAAGCTGCTGTGGTGCTCCCCAGATCCAGCCCTGGCCATACTCCTAGTTTGCACCCAGGAGCTCTGGCCAAAGGGGACCACTGGTACCCCTTGTCCTGCTCAAGCAACTAGGTCCTGGCTCTCAGGGGCAGCTCTTTCACCCTGGAACAAGTCACCATCCTCTCACATTACCCTATTTATGATTATATCTCAGAGCCATCATTTAAAAAGAGCTCAATTAGACATATCCAATTAATCAGATAACATGTCAAAATACTTCTGGGCACAAGATAACCATCTGCAGGCTTCCTACAAGTGCTCACAGAGAATAATGGCAGCCTTGTTCAGAGAAAATACCTTGATAAATCAGCACCCTTCGAGGCAGGTAATCATCAGGAAGATAGTCTGATAAAACAACCTATGTATTAGAAGTGAGCTGTGGCTCTTGCAGCAGCAGAACTCCCCACAGACAAATAATTGCATAGCAATATCACCAGCATTCAATGAATGCCCATCTGTTGCATGTGAAGCCCTATGAAGACCTTGCCTTTGGTGCAGCTATGTCTGCTTTCACCAGATGAGGCTACGAACTGATGTAATTAGAAACTGTATCTTGAGAGGCAGTTTTAGGCAGGGCAGAACAAAAGACGATGGATGGCTGGACCACCTCTTCTCATATTTGCCAAGTGCCTCTATGTTTATGGGTTTCATTTCTTCTAAGAGTATCAGAGCTGAATACTGAGCTGAAATTTTCCCTGTTGGAAGTCAGCTTTCTGGTGGGTTTAGTTACTGTTTGCTCCTACAGAAACCGTTTGGTGGTTCTGAGCAAGAGAAAATAGACTCTTTTAAACCTCATTAAATAATTCTGGCAATCCTCTTAAAACAAAAAACAAACCAGGTTTACTGTCCCTGTTTTGAGGCAGAACATTTGTGTTTAAGGTAGGGGTGATCCCTGTATCATTGTTTCCTGTCATGGTTTAGTTTTCCTTTTGAGAGGACAGCATCAATAGTGTTAACATTATTATTATTTTCATACAGTATAGTTTAGAATGGTGCAATAAATAATATTACTTCATTTCTGTTCAGGCTGTTTCCCTCCTCTCATTTCACCCCCTTAATGGACTAAGGGGATACAAGGCAGCAGGGCATGTAAGGATGGTAAATTGGAAATGAGTCCTTGTTGTAAGGCAGAGCTTCAAAGAGGACTTTCTCCATTTCAACCTCAAATTAGGTTTTCATCCCACTTCTTGCCTATGCAAATTGCTAACAGTGCAACAATAGGAAGCATTAAAAATAACTCCAAAGTGAGATTGTTCAAAAGGACGTGAGCATTTCGCTTCAGGAACTCCCTCTGAAGCAGAAACTGCCTCGCAGGCGTTTTGTAATTGCCTATTGTAGGCTTTCCTGCACCTCCATCTCCCATCAGACAGGGGATGATTGATCAGAGCCAGGAGGATGATTGCATTAACTTTATTTGGAAGTTCGTTCTGAGCTGAAAGTGGAAACGTGAGACAACCTTCGTGTTAGCGAGGAGGTAAGGGGAGTCACTTTCCAGAACTCTGAATTAAATTTCAACTCTGTTCTCTTCTTCTTTCAATTGTCAGTTCCCACTCCCACCTGCTGTTTGGTATGAACAGAAGCTTGTAAGATGATCACTTTTAGTATCCCTGATTCTGGAAGGAAGGCATTTCAGTGCCAAATGTGCCACTTGGAAGCAAGTCATATACTTCAGTGGAGAAGCTTATTTTGAAATGGAAGCCAACCCTCTCTCTAGGTGCTTGGGAAGCAACAGCTCAGCTCTTCACACAGGAGGACAGCATCTGGCCAGTGGTTTAGAGGTACTTAGTGACAGTAGATTGTGAGCCTAACTCCTGTGTGATTCTCACATCTGTGTCAGCACAGATGACATGGCTCAGACAAAAGGGCGACACAGGAAGACTCTTTCATATTTCACGGGCACGAGTTTCAGATGGTCTGGCTTAGATGCAGTATCACAGTATCACAGTCTCACCAGGGTTGGAAGAGACCTCAAAGCTCATCAAGTCCAGCCCATCACCACAGACCTCAAGACCAGACCATGGCACCAAGTGCCACATCCAAACCTGCCTTGAACACCTCCAGGGACGCTGACTCCACCACCTCCCTGGGCAGCCCATTCCAGCAGTCAATGACTCTCTCAGGCAACAACTTTCTCCTCACCTCCAGCCTAAACTTCCCCTGGCACAGCTTGAGACTAATCAGCTGTAGGTCTTTATTCACCTGACACAGTTTTGCTTTGATTGCTCTGTATTGTGTTCTACCCATGNCTCAAGGTGTGGCCTAAGCAGTGCAGAGTCCAGGGGGAGAATGACCTCCCTGCTCCTGCTGGCCACACTATTGCTGATGCAGGCCAGGATGCCATTGGCCTTCTTGGCCACCTGGGCACACTGCTGGCTCATGTTCAGGTGGGAGTCAATCAGTACCCCCAGATCCCTTTCTGTTTGGCTGCTCTCCAGCCACTCCCACCCCAGCCTGTAGCTCTGCATGGGGTTGTTGTGGCCAAAGTGCAGCACCTGGCACTTGGATTTGTTGAGCTCCATCCCCTTGGACTCTGCCCATCTGTGCAGGCGGTCGAGGTCCTGCTGCAGAGCCCTTCTGCCCTCCAACCCAGCAACATCAGCCCCCAGCTTGGTGTCAGCTGCAAATTTAGTCTTCCTTGCAAGAAGACCTTTCAGCTTATGGCTGAGGGGCAGGGGAATAGAAATTACTTCTTTCCCATGTTGTTTTGGATTTTCTCTGTTTCCTTTTCATTACCACAGTCACCTAATTATTCCCTGTACATGTGCGTTTCCTCTTCACTCCCCCCACAGCTCTCTGCTGCATCCTTTCTGGGTTTCCCTTTCCATTTGTTTTCTGCTTCAGCCCCACTTCTGGGCCTACTGATCCCTATGTCCTTGTCCTAATTTCTTTTCCAGACTGAACTCATTTCCTTTCTTGGCCATATTTCTCCTGACCCAGTCCAAGCTTCCTTTACACCTGCCCAGAGCTCTTTTCCTGCCAAAGTCAAAATACAATAATTGTGCTATGAAAGTCTTTGCAAATAGCCAAACACTGGAAGATGCAGAAAATGATTGTGTTGCATGATGTGTTGCTCTGAGTTTACACAGCCTTTGGTGATCCAAATATGGGGGCCAGTGCAGACCATACAGATAGAGGGTGGTGTGTATCCCCAAAATATCTCTGAACATCAAAGGACAGATGCAACATCTCACTAGATTCGTGTAGCTCAGTTGTGACCATAAAATAGTATTTTATACCAGATGTGGAGTTGATCCCTGGAGGAGGAAGATATTGGAGATTATGAAATAAAGCACATTGGGTTTGCTGGTCTGTTTGTTTCCAGTGCAATAAACTTCCAAAGCTTTGTTTTGCATTACAATGACATTGCTGACATGTCTGTACTTTATCCCATGGAAGAAATTTATCCCAGCCTGTTCTGTTTTGTTCTGAGCAAGAACTTCTCAATTTACACTGCTCTCTTCTGTTTCCTGTCTCACCCTTGGAACTTTGGTTTCTTCTCTCACTTTGATTTAAAAGTCCCTTAAAGGCTGTTCAGTCACTGAGCATTAACATTCTTAAGAACTAGATTTGACCAGAACTTGTAAAGTTTCATTCCTCATAGCTTCCTTTGCTTTAAAATTATCTGGTGCAGTGTTTCCTACAATAGCTCCATGAATAAAAAAAGCATCATAGACAGCAAGTTACTATCAGGAGTTACTTCATGGCATTCAAATTGTGGAAGGAATCTGTGGTCAAAGACTAACTTGTGTTTTAAATCTGGCTGAACAGACAGGAAAGCCATACAGAAAATGGCCTTCTGCACCCCCACATAGTGACTATGTAAGCCAAGGGGTGAGGTGGGGATGGCTACAGATGGTAATGGAGTTTGCAGCCACAGGGTCTCAGGCTGTGATCTTGCCACAGCTTCAAGTAATGCAGCTCTTGGGGCTGGTCTGCCTATGGGAAACATCCAAAGAAAACCCAAGTGTTCCAACAAGTGACTCTGATGATTTAAGAGGTACCACTTTCCTTTCTGTATGAATCTTAATTCAATGCCCCAGCAGAATGCTGAAGAGAATTCTCTTTGCTGAGGTGGTGTGCAGAATGGTGATCCGTGGCTTATGCCTTTATTTTCTGTCGTTCTGTGATACCCCTGGGTGGAGATTTTATTCCTTAAAAGGTAGCTTGGAGACAGTGGTATTCCTGCACTAATTTGTTTCACACTTGTGTAAGGTCTCTGAAGTGCAGTAGTATCATAGAATCAACCAGGTTGGAAGGGACCTCCAAGCTCATCCAGTCCATTCTATCACCCAGCCCTAGCCAATCAACCAGACCATGGCACTAAGTGCTCCATCCAGGCTTCGCTTGAACACCTCCAGGGATGGTGACTCCACCACCTCCCTGGGCAGCCCATTCCAATGCCAATCACTCTCTCTGTCAAGAATTTCCTCCTAACATCCAGCTTAGACCTCCCCTGGCACAACTTGAGACTCTGTCCCCTCGTTCTGTTGCTGGTTGCCTGGCAAAAGAGACCAACTCCTACCTGGCTACGACCTTCCTTCAGATAGTTGTAGACAGTACAATGTGTGTGTGTTTTGGGTTTTTTTTTTTACTCTGCTGATACATCACACATAGCAAATGTGGGCTATGGCCACTGCTTCTGGGTGATCTTTAATGAAATAGGGAGGAATGACCACAGGAATGCAACTGGTACATAACGGAGTGCTCTTGCTACCCTGGGATTTTATACAGCAAGTTGAAGTTTCAAGCTTCATTTCACAGAGTTGTCAGGGTTGGAAGGGACCCCAAGGATCATCTGGTTCCAACCTCTGTACCATGGGCAGGGACACCACACACTAGATCAGGTTGCTCAGAGTTCTTGCATTGCCTTCTCAAAGTATTCATATATAATACACATGCAAGCCACACTCCTGAATATGGGTAGGTGCTTCCTTGTGCAAGGAGTTATTTTGATGCACTGAAATGATTGTTGTGCTCAGTTGCCACAAGATGCATCTGGTGGCTCTGTCTGGGAATGTATCCTAGCACTTTGTATTGAGAGACAGAAAACAGTCACTTGCAGAAGGAGTCTTCTGTCTTCACTCTGTTTGTAGCATCTGTAAGATACAGATGTGGGAAACAGCAAGAGGTCCAAAAATGGTTGTGGGAGAAGGATACTGACAGCAAGAGCAATCAAGGGAGTTGCAAGCCAACTGTTGTTTTCCCCCATCTGAAAGAACAGCTGTACTACTGGAAAATGCCAAGTGACACAGTCAGGTAAACACTGGTTTGACACATCTTTCCTGCTGCTACAGAAACCCTGATGGGGTCATGTTTTCAGTGTCCCTCCCCTCTCCCAAATGCATGTTGAAATTGATAGAGTATCTCCTGCTGGACTGTATATTCCCTCTACTACAGCAGCACCTCCCTCTGATGAAGATCAGCTGCACCATAACCTAGATGGTTAGAGAGTAGCCAACATCTCATCCAAAACTCATCTTTCTCCTTGGCTCTTGAAGGTTAAGGGATGTTTTTAAAATAGTTTTCTCTCTCATTACAGAAGACAAATTCTCTCCCAGCCCTTGCAAGTCACCAGTTCCAGAAAGCTCTGGTGAAGAAAACCTCAACATCACCTCGCTGTGATGAAGATCAGCTGCACCATAACCTAGATGGTTAGAGAGTAGCCAACATCTCATCCAAAACTCATCTTTCTCCTTGGCACTTGAAGGTTAAGGGATGTTTTTGAAATAGTTTTCTCTCTCTTTCATTACAGAAGACCAATTCTCTCCCAGCCCTTGCAAGTCACCAGTTCCAGAAAGCTCTGGTGAAGAAAACCTCAACATCACCTCGCTGTGATGAAGATCAGCTGCACCATAACCTAGATGGTTAGAGAGTAGCCAACATCTCATCCAAAACTCATCTTTCTCCTTGGCACTTGAAGGTTAAGGGATGTTTTTGAAATAGTTTTCTCTCTCTTTCATTACAAATGACCAATTCTCTCCCAGCCCTTGCAAGTCACCAGTTCCAGAAAGTTCTGGTGAAGAAAACCTGAAGGCACAAAACTGCTGTGCAGTAGGGAATTTGCTTGCTGTGTATCATAGAGACTTCACCCAGCACCGAGGTTTCACTGGGCTGTGAGCACAAGCACAGAGCAAGGCAAGTCAGGATGAGGAGCACTTGCAGAGGCAGCTGCAAGGTTTGAAAGAGAAAAAACAAAACAGTGCTTGAGGAAAGATTAATCAATCAGCAGGCAGCAATCACAACTGCTATCTGTAAATGCAGTCTGTGTAACATGGAGCCCTGGCAATTAAGCTTGCAACTCCTTATTTTTTCAGCGTGGCTGGCAAAGAGGTTTTTTACATTATGGTGTTCCAATGAAGCCCACCCTCCTTCTGGTTTTAACACATTTTTCCTTCTGAAACTTTTGCTGCTTCTTCCAAAAACGAGTTTGCCTCCATATGTCATAGCCCTTCCCACAGAAAGATATCTGATAGTATTAAAACCTGTAGGTTTTAATGGGGGCTGTGACACACGCTTTAATACCCTACAGCTTAGTGCCCTCAGTGCAAAACTGCTGCTATTTTGAGATGTGTGCAGGGCATTGGCTGTGCCTTTACCACAAATCCAAGAGGCAAATGTAATTTTAGTGATATTTAGTGCCCCAGGAGCAGAGGTCAAACCCTCACCTAATTTCCTTGTAGCTAGGATGAGCTGAGGTTAGGTCTGCTTTTTGGTGTGGTTGCTGGTGAGGAGGAGAAGCCCTCCCTTTGTCCAGTGCACTCAACCATCTCCTTACTGTCTTATGGAGGGTAAAACATTCAGTCTCTCAGACTGCTACGATAGCAGGTGGACAGGCTACTGTTAGACACTAAAATCATAAATCATAGAATGGTAAGGTTGGAAGGGACCTCAAGGATCATCTAGTTCCAACCCCCCACCACAGGCAGGGACACCTCCCACTAGTACAGCTCACTCAAGGCCTCCTCCAACCTGGCCTTGAACACCTCCAGGGAGGGAGCAGCCACAACCTCCCTGGGCAACCTGTTCCAGTGTCTCACCACCCTCACTGGAAAGAACTTCCTCCTAACATCCAGTCTAAATCTCCCCTCTGCCAGTTCAAACCCATTGCCCCTTGTCCTGTCATTGCAGGACCTTGTCAATAATCCTTCCCCAGCCTTCCTGTAGCCCCCTTCAGATACTGGAAGGCTACTATCAGGTCCCCTCGAAGCCTTCTCTTCTCCAGGCTGCAGAGCCCCAACTCTCTCAGTCTGTCCTCATAGGAGAGCTGCTGCAGCCCTCTGAGCATCTTTGTGGCCCTCCTCTGGACCCACTCCAACACTTCCATGTCCTTCCTGTGCTGAGGGCTCCAGAACTGCACACAGTACTCCAGGTGGGGTCTGACAAGAGCAGAGTAAAGGGGTAGAATCCCCTCCCTTGCCCTGCTGCCCACACTGCTCTTGATGCAGCTCAGGACTCGGTTGCTGTCTGGGCTGCATGTGCACACTGCAGGCTCATGTTGAGCTTTTCATCAACCCAGACTCCAAGGTCCTTTTCCTCAGGGCTGCTCTCAGCCATTCACCACCCAGTCTGGAGTTGTGCTTGGGATTGTGCCACAGAATGTGTTGTACTAAACAGCTAAACTTTACAACACCTTCTTTTTGCGTCGCTCCCTCAGTTTTGTAGTTTCCTCAAGGAATGCGCTGCTTCGAGTTCCAACCAGATTAAATCACAACATTAATGGTTAATAGAAACCAAAATGTGAATATAAAAGGTTTTATTGCTTTCAAGACAGCATAATAGCTGTATTTATAATAACAAGGGGGAGGGATTTAAAAAAAAATAAAATAAAATGAAAAGAATCCTGCTTATAAGCCCAAATTTAAACCAAAGAAAATTCTTGATCACTGTTAAGGCAGTTTCAGATATTCCCATGTCAACCTCCATTATCCTGTGGGAAATTGCACTTACATCACTGACTTGCTGCTGCTGCTGCTGTGGAAAGTAGGTTTTGGTGACAGTTTAAAGCTAGAATTAGCTCTTATCTGCCACCTTCTCCAGCTCTTCACCACACCAGTTTAATTATCCAGAAATTATTTAGTGCAGTCATCTTCTTTTTCCTCCTTTCATTCCCCAGCATGTCCCTCCTATTAAACAAGATCACTTTTTCTTCCAAATCAGAGCAAAAGCAGGAATTAAAGCAGCTAATGCTGCTCAGAGCAAAAACCTCTCTTAGTCTGAAAGACAGATGGGACACAGAGAATCCCATACTGGAGAGAAAATCATTGATTTCTGCTGTCAAGAAGAGCAGCAATGCTCAGCTGCACAGCTTTAAGTGGCATCATTAGTGCCTGTGTTGCCTGAGCAGTGGCCAAGCTGCTGTTTCTCACCATTTCATTCAAAATGTTAGATTAGGGCTGCTGCTGCATGTCAGAGATGCCTGATAGGAGCTGCCCTTTTTGCTGACTGTCTTCTGACAGCTTCCAGAGGCATCCAGTAGCTGACACACCATTGGGAAATTTCTGCTGGTTGAGGAGGTAGCAGTGACCTTCAACAAACTGGCTGGGGAGGGATTTTTAACTTCTTGGAGGGTACAGGTGGCTGAGGCACTGCTGTGACTGAAGCTTAATGAATGAGTATGGGTGAGGTTAGGTCTTGTGCTTGGCCCCTTGGGTCTCACTGTGCACAACCATATACATTTCTTGCTTGTGGTTGCAAAGTGTAAGAAACACACAAGATGATCCTGGGGGGACTGGCAGCAGTTTGCCCTTTTTGCTGTGGTTGATACATTTTTAATATCACCAGGGATAATGTCTTAAGGCAACACTCCAGTAAAGGCAGCCTGATCTTCTTATAATTTGCAGAGAAGAGATTCAGGGCTTAAAATGGCAAACATTATCTTTCCTTGAAAGTAATGACTTTATTGGTTTTACATTCATACCCCTAATGATGTATTCCAGGAAGGTAATGGCTCCTTATCATAGCTCTGGAGTAAATATTTGTGGGTTTGTTAATGAGCATTTGGCAACTCACTCTACTATTCCCAAGTCAAGGCACTTCCACAGGAGGAGAAGGAGGGGAAGAGGTGTCACACTCATCCATTTCCACCATCCCCCCCCTTTTTGGGGTTTGTTTTTTGTCTGACTTGCTTGCCAGAAGCTCATTCCAAGGGCAGAGATTTCCAGCCCAGGGTATATTCTTGTTTACTCAGATGATTTTGCTGAGAGAAATGCCCTGCTGGGATATCAAATGAGAGGAAAACAAAGCAGGAGATTTGATTAATGAGCTGCCTGTTGACATGGGGATGCGTGGGCAGATTAGGCACAAGAGGAAAACTGCCCAGCTAAGCCTGGGTGCTGAGAGGCCTTCTCAAAGCATTAAGATCTTTGCCTGGGTCTCATTCTCTGGGCTGGCATCATAATTCAAGCGCTTGGGTGCAGCTTATTAATAGTGGAACTGGGAGGCTTTACCATTTGTCAGCTTACAGGGCAGTAATTAGCCATTAGAGCGTTGTCCTATCTTTTGTAATTAACTTTGTGTCACAATTTCTCTGTTCATTATCTGTGCAAAACACTCACAAAACAATCACCATCCATCCTGCTAGAAGTGCTGCTGGCTGCCCTTGCTTTCTTCACTCCCTTCCCCTTTGATATCACCACAAACTCCCCTGCTGCTTGCTATCTCCTTCACCTTCACATGCTTTGGAGGGACTGAATGAGGATAGGAGTTTGAGGGCTTTGGGGTTTTATCTTCTCTATGAATAAGCCTGAACACTGAATACAAATCTCATTTTGTGCAGGTAAATAATACATAACCTTAGTATTTGTGTTTAGAGTCATACCTAGAGGTTTTATATATATATATATATATAATCATAGAATCATAGAAT